>CM046662.1:159062263-159595510 GCA_025594165.1 Tamias sibiricus | reverse complement strand
GATCTAAATGTTTAAGTATCAACCCTTTAATAAGCACTCGCTCATTAAGTCCTGTATTCTTGTAGGCTTTGGGGGCTGGGCAAATGAGACCCAGAAGATTCTTCCTTTGGGGAGACAGTAAACAAATACATGTACAAGGAATTTCAGATAGTAATAAGGGATGTGTGAGAGAGGGTCCTGAGACTCAGAGATTCTGTGTGTGTGTGTGTGTGTGTGTGTGTGTGTGTGTGTGTGTGTGTGTGTAGAGGGAGGGTTGGATATTCATGTTAGGGAAGCTCTCAGTGAGAGAAGAATAATCATGGGAAGATCTCAAATCTGCAGGTGCCAGGCAGAGTCAGATATCTTCATTGTTTTTAGCACAGTCCTGTGCAGAAATGCTTGAGTACGGTGTGCAGGAACGTGAAGGGTGGAGAGGGATAATGTGTCTCATAATGGAGGCTGGGAACAGGCAGGGTGTTTCCACATGTAAAATCACAAGCTGCAAATTATCATTTTTTTGGCTGCATTTTATTACTTCATTATTTTTCACTTGTCTTTTAATGGTGTTAGTGGTTTTGATCTCTGTCTTTTAAAATATGTTACGTATGCCTTTTGGTTATTTGGTTTCTTTGATCTTTAGCTCTGCTTTAATATTATTCCTGTGGTGAATCTTATTTTACTACGAAAGATAAGATTGCCACATCGCTGTTTATAGCAGCTCCATTCACACTAGCTAAGCTATGAAATTAACCTATGTGCCCTTCAATAGATGACTGGATAAAGAAAATGTGGTATATACACACAATGGAGTATTACTCACCTATAAAAAATGACTTAATGACACTTGCCAGCAAATGGATGGATCTGGAGACTCTCATGCTAAGTGAAATAACCCAGTTCCTAAAAACCAAAGGTTGATGTTTTCTCTGGTATGTAGGAGCTAATCCACAAGAAGAGGTTGGAGTATTAGGGGAAGAATAGACATTCAGTGGATTAGGCAATGGGGAATGGAGGGAAGTGGGGGGGTAGGAAAAGGAAAGACAGTGGAATGAATCTGACATAATTCCCCATGTACAACTATAAAGGCAACACAGTGAATCCACCATGTACATCTATACAAATAGGATTCTAACTAGAATAAGATATATTCCATGCTTATATAAATATATCAAAATGAATTCTGCTGTCACGTATATCTAAAAAGAAACAATAAAAAACAAAAGAAAAATAAGTCATTGCCACAATCCTCTAGGGAAACACTCTTTATTTAAAATGATTGAAGACTTAAGGGGATGAATGTACTGAACTCAAAGGTTATATTTTGCTTTCCACTTAATATCCAATGAAATTGTTGAGTAAATATAATACCCTTTTCTTTCAAAGGCCACTGCTACAAAAGTGAAGCCCTCGTTTGTCATGGATCTCTAGGAAACGTTCCCAATATTTAAAGGCAAATAAATCCATATTTTTTCAGAGACAAAAACTAAAAAATTCAGCTAATTCTCTATTAAGAATAGTAAGACCTTTTTATTTTCTAAGAACAAGGAAACTTAAATTTCTCATTGTAAGAAATATGAACTTACAGCTAGAATTTGTTCATTTCTGGCAGCTAGTTACAATATTAAGAACTTTACTATTAAAAATTTTAGACAGAGCCAGGTGCAGTGGCACATGCCTGTAATCCCAGCAGCTTGGGAGGCTGAAACAGGAGTTATCTCAAGTTCAAAGCCAGCCTCAGCAAAGTTGAGGCACAAAGCAACTCAGTGAGACCCTGCCTCTAAATGAAATACAAAATAGGGTTGGGGATGTAGCTCAGTGGTCAAGTGCTCC
Source organism: Tamias sibiricus (assembly GCA_025594165.1). Lineage (NCBI taxonomy): Eukaryota > Metazoa > Chordata > Mammalia > Rodentia > Sciuridae > Tamias > Tamias sibiricus. The sequence continues at coordinate 159,593,701 of CM046662.1, read as the reverse complement.
TGAGTTTGATCTCCACAAAAATATTTTTTTGGACATATTCACAGGAAAGCATGGACTTAGGTGATTATGAAATGAATTACAACTAAGTTGGAATATATTACTAACCTGTTAACTGTAGAATTTCAGCATATAAAAAATCCATGGCTCCCACCAGAAACTAGGATATGAAATAATAACTATCATCTATCATCTTTGTAGGAAAAAATACCATAAAAATTTCAAGAAACAACACACTGGGGAAATATCAGCAGCAAGTATGACAGATAGTTAGCTCCTTGTTGAATTTAAACACCTAATATGGGGGTGCTGGTATATGCCTGCAGTTCCAGTGACTTAGAAAGCTGAGGCAGGAGGACCCCAGGTTCAAGGCCAGCCTGGGAAAATTAGTGAGGCTATGTTACAAAATTGAAAGGGCTGGGGATGTAGTCCAGGGCTAGAGTGCTTCTGGGTTCCATCCTCAGTACCACACAAAAACAAACAAAAAATGTTCCTATAAATGGAAGAGAAAAATTCTAAGATCCTGAAAAGAAGAATGGGCAAAGAAAATGACAGGTAGAAAGGAGTTTAGAATAGTTCCTAAACATATGGAGACATTCATTATGGTGGCAGAAATATCAATTGACAAAAAAATCAAGTATAACATACTGTTTGACAGGAAGAAAATCATCTTCTTATTTTTTAGAAACTGGTACTGCTTCTGTAGAGAACAATCTGGCAGCAGTTGTCAAAACTTAAATGTATATATCCCTTTACCTAGCAATTTCTCTTTGGGGAATTTATTTTGTACAGATACTGAAATATGGGCAAAATGACTTCTGTAGAGAAGTATGGAATTTCACTTAAATTCTAGTAACAGAAAGTAACAAATAGTAAATATCTACCCAGAGTGTCTAATGGATTAATTTATAGCATATCAATACTAAGAAGCCATAAAAGGGATATCTGTATATGAATTAATGTGGGACCATCTTTAAGATCTATTGTATAGGGAACAAAGCAGTATGTCCAATAATATCTGTCTTATGCTTATCGAATTGACATAGGTTTCTACTTGTTTATGTATTAAGTGTCTTTGGAAGTATACCTAAAAGGCTAGTAAGTGTTTGGGGAAGTACAAAGGGAGCCAGAGGGGAAAAAGACAGCTTTTGCTTTTTAAGAGTTTGGGTTCTGTACCATGCAGTAATTTTACAGTGATTTTGCTGTGTGTTTTTACTTGTTGTAATCGTTTTGTCAATTCCTTTCTCAATTTTCTATCAACCTGAATCCTAGGATAAACCATTCTGGATCATAATGTATAGCTTTGCATCGGAAATGAAGACTGCTCAAATTTGAAAAAATGGAAAATGCAATCATATAATAATAAATCTTTGCCATATAGAATTTATAAATGCTGTTTTTATATTTGGTTCTAACTTTTTTAAAAAAAATAAAAGTCATAAAAACATTGCATCTAAAATGGAATTACACTTCCTTCTTTCACATCCAATTTCTCTCACTTCCCTCAGGAAGAGGACTATATGACTTTGGTGGATTCCTTTCCCATCATTTGTTAGCAGTTTATTACATGCACATATATGGTGGCATCAGATCACGCCAATTAGCATCAGAATGAACTGAAGATGAAGGACAAGTTTCTTGAAGTTCAAGTGACTGTGATGCTTGGTTTCTATGGCAACAATATAAATTATAAAGATGGTTGGGCTTTTTCTGATAGCTCTAGAAAGCAAAGGCATAAAAACAAATAGATCAAAGGTGAAACTGTCCAACTGAGACCATCCATGTTGCCTTTAGTATCATTCCTGGTTCAGGGACAACTTATTAAAAAAAAAAAAAAAAATAAAAGTCATAAAACATTGCATCTAAAATGGAATTACACTTCCTTCTTTCACATCCAATTTCTCTCACTTCCCTCAGGAAGAGGACTATATGACTTTGGTGGATTCCTTTCCCATCATTTGTTAGCAGTTTATACATGCACATATATGGTGGCATCAGATCACGCCAATTAGCATCAGAATGAACTGAAGATGAAGGACAAGTTTCTTGAAGTTCAAGTGACAGTGATGCTTGGTTTCTATGGCAACAATATAAATTATAAAGATGGTTGGGCTTTTTCTGATAGCTCTAGAAAGCAAAGGCAATGAAAAACAAATTGAGATCAAAGGTGAAAACTGTCCAACTGAGACCATCCATGGAACCAGTATGCCTTGGCGATAGTCTTAGGAGCCCCTCATCTCCTATAGTCTCAGGGCAGAAAGGGTTGAGTACCCAGCCAAGGACCTGACTGCAAATACTGCTGAGTTTAATGTCAATGAAATTTACAACCATACCAGGTCTCTAACTCCAAAGGAAAGGCACTGATGTGGAAGCAGTGGGACCTTGAGACATGGAATAAGGACATTTGGGCAGATGCTGAGAACCTTGGTTCCCTGAACATCTTTTTTTTTTTTTTAAATATTTATTTATTTACTTTAGTTGTACACAATGCAATGCATTTATGTTTACGTGGTGCTGAGGATCGAACCCGGGCCACACATGTGCGAGGCGAGCGCTCTGCCGCTGAGCCACAGCCCCAGCCCCCCTGAACATCTTTTGATAGGAATCCACACTTGTGCCTAAGGGGACTGGCATTCCATTGACTGAATGACTCTACATTTAGGCCAGATATCTCATAATCTGATGTTGATCTTCCTCAGAACTCAGATTCGTATCTCATAATGAGTTAGACCCTGGGCAGGGCTGGGATTGTGGCTCAGTGGTAAAGCACTTGCCTAGCATGTGTGAGGCACTGGGTTTTATTCTCAGGACCACATACAAATAAGTGAATAAAATAAAGGTCCATCAATGTCTAAAAAAAAATAATAATAATAAAATAAAAGAGTTAGACCTTGGGGACTGAGGGTATAGGTCAGTGGTAGACTGCATGCATAGCATGCCCAAGGTCCCAGGTTCAATCCCCAGCCCACACGAGGAAAGTTAGATCCCAGTATCGCCCAGATGCAGAAGCAAAAGCCATCTGCAAGAAGATATCCTGTACATTAAAAAGTTGCACACGTCACCAGTGCATTGGCAGGCCCTGGGGGAACAAGCATGGCAATGTGTACTGAAGATCTTAAATGAAGGTGGATTAAATCAAGGCTTGATCTGGCTAAATCACTGACACTCAGCTGGTATTTAGTGTGTTGCCTCGGGAGTGTTACCATCTTTCTAGGTTTGGCTAATTGAAGCCTGGCCTCAGGATGAGACTCTATAGTCAATACATTTGAAAGCCCTGAGACCCTGGGCTCTTGGTAGAGTCTCACTACTCAAAATGTAGCCTGTGGACCAAGAGCATCTGGAGCACTGGGAGATACATTAAATTGCAGAATCTCGGGCTCGGCTTGCTCTGCAGCTCCTGTGTGAGACTGGGGCGTGGGGCTGCTCTGCTCACCTGGCTTGGAGCACGGCCTGGGTGCCCGCTGCCAGCATGGAGGCTCGCCACGTGCTGAAAAAGGACCTCAGAGTAAAGAATTAAAGAAATTCAGATATATGAAGTTGATTTCCATGGAAACCTCATCATCCTCTGATGACAGTTGGGACAGCTTTGCTTCTGATAATTTTGCAAACAGAGACTGCAGGCAAACCAGGAAGGCTGTAGGACCCGCAGCCAGTACAGACATTCTGGACCTCTCAGGGTGGTGATGAAGTTCCCAGCACGCAACACCAGGGGTGCAGCCAACAGAAAAGAGGCACTGCCCAAGCCCTCAGAGAACTTCACCACTGACTACAAAATGGTGCAACCGGTATGGAAAGCAGTATGGAGATTTCTTGGAAAACTGGGAATGGAACCACCCTATGACCCAGCCATCCCACTCCTGGGTCTATGCCCAAAGGACTTAAAAACAGCATATTACAGTGACACAGCCATCTTCAATGTTTATAGCAGCACAATTCACAATAGCTAGGTTGGGGAATCAACCTAGATGTCTCAGTAGATGAGTGGATTAAGAAAATATGGTATATACACACAATGAAATTTTACTCAGCAATAAAAGAAAATAAAATAATGGCATTCACAGGTAAATGGTTGAAGTTGGAGAATATAATGCTAAGTGAAGTTAGTCAATCTCAAAAATCCAAATACCGAATGTTTTCTCTGATATAAGGAGGCTGATTCACAGTGGTGTTGGGTGTTGGGGTACAGAGGAGTATTAGAGGAACACTATAATGGTCAAAGGAGAGGGAGGAGATGGGAGGGAGCAAGGGGTAATGGAGGGGAAAAAAAAGAAAAGGTGGTATAATAAGATTGATATCATTATCCTAAATGCATGATTGAAGACTTGAATAGTAAGAATATACATTTTATACAAACAGTGTTATGTAAAAAGAGGCTCTATATGTGTATTATGAATTGTAATGCATACTACTATTACAAATACAACAACTTTGAATTAAAAAAAAAAAAAAGAAATACAATTCATAGAAATGTGTGTAAGGGAGAGCCCCCACAGATTCCCACTTCCCCAAGTTAACCAACTGTAGTGTGCTGCATGTTTCTGGCCACTTCCTTTACCTTTCCTTTCTTTCTTCCAACATTAATCCTTCACCTTTATTGTCCCAAAGGGTGCAGGGAAGAAAATTGCTAGTGATATAAACATGGTACTTTTCTTTATAGAGTATACATAAATATAAATATAAACTCTCCTAAAAAAAAAAAAAAAAGAGAGAGAGAGAGAGAGAGAACTTTGCCACCAATTCCAATTCTGATACAGAAGACAAAAGTGGCATGAACTTTCTTGAAAAAGGGGCTTTAAGTATAAAGTAAAACAAAGCAATGGGATCTACTTGTCATCAGTGCCGACAGTAAATAATTGATACCAAAACAAACTGCAGACACCCAGACTGCTGGGGCATTCCAGGACCATTCTGTGGTCCCTGTCTTCGAAACTGTTATGGTGAAGAGGTCAAGGATGCTTTACTATCCAAACTGGCATTGCCCACCTTGCCGAGAATCTGCAATTGCAGTTTCTGCCGCCAAAGAGATGGACGGTGTGCAACTGGGGTCCTTGTGTATTTAGCTGAGTATCGTGGCTTTGGGAATGTGCAGGATTACTTGAAAAGCCTGAAACAGGAATTTGAAATGCAAGCATAATATCCACCGATGCCGGCCTTCTGCTTCTCAGTCCACCCTTAAAGTCCTTGGTTTTGTCATTGATTGGAACCTGAGTTAGGAATCTTGATGATCAGTCTGTTTTATGGGAAACTCAGAGTCGAGTTCATTTCATTAGATTGGCACTTGTTTCTGGAACGTCACAGGAGACATTTGGCTGGTTACACTTCACCCTCCTGTGATTTCTCCTCTGCTTCCCCTGTCCCCCATCTCATAGCCTCTCTCTCTTTTTCCAGTGGTCCTTTCTGGTCACTTAGTTTCAGAATTCTTTTTAAATGGCAATTTTAAAAGCACATTTGATTTAACTGGTGTTGAAATCGCCCTGAAATCCACCAATAAACCCTGAGCACTTAGAAACATGGTACAAAAGTATTAACTGTTCTGTTGAGTTCCAGAGAGCAGCCTTCTAACTTGTTGATATGAAAACAATGGTTATGATTTTAATGTTCACACTAATTGACATTTGTAACAGAATCAAGGCATGAAAATCTGAGAACCATGTGGAAAAATCAGGCAATTGTTATGAAGTGGAGTGTATTACTTTGGATGCCTCTCAGGAGAATACCCCATGTATTGTGGTTACTATATAACTTGTCACAGTTGAGACTTAGTTGCCGCTGATTTCTTCCATCCTGAAGTTAAGTGGTGCATCCTGTTTACAGTCTTCCAAAGGTCTGTGGGCAACATGAAACTGCATTACTTTAAACAATTGTCTTAAGAGACATTCTGGGAGTTAGGATGGAGAAACCTCAGAGTAGTCTGATTTAAATTCTTGCTATAAAAGTTTTTATAAACATATAACTAGTCTATCTAAATTGCAGAATCTCAAGGCCAAACACAGACTTTCTTTTTTTTTTTTTTTTTTAATTGTTTTTAGTTGTCAATGGATCTTTATTTGTTTGTTTGTTTGTTTTTTTATATGAAGTGATAAGGATTAAACTCACACATGCCAGGAAAACTCTCTACCACTAAGCCACAATTCCTGCCCTGTAACCCAGACCTTCTGGATCCGAATTTTAGCAAGATTGCAATATAACTCATGTGCAAATTACACATTAGAATTTGAGAAGCATTGTTCCTGAAGAAGAAACCCCCAAACTCATTGAGAATGCTGAAATGGGGCTACTATGTTCTACTTGCTTTGAGACTACCCACAAACTACAATCCCTGAGCTATCCCTGAGGATGCACCTCCTCCTAAAATTAAGACATGTATTGGTGAGGAGGGCACTAGCTGGGCTGGGGAGGCTAGTGAGAGCCAAATTCTGAATTCCTCCATGTATTCACTGGCATTTTTATCCTAGTTACCTTAAAATGTATACTACCACATGTAGGATGGCTTTCCTGGTGGGCTTTATGACCTCCTTGGTCCAAGTGATTATGCCTTGGCCAACAGCCTAGGCTTCTAAGGGTCAATTGTCTTAGGAGTAATGGAAAGTGCACAGTTGATCGCTGCCTAGGGAGACCAAGATACATAAGAAGTCCCTCTGCAGGGCCCTGTTTTAAGCTCAGCTTTGTGCTACACAGCTCAGCTTTCTTTGCTACTAGAGTGGATGGGAGTCCCCAACAGAAAGTAACCCCACCTGAAAGACCGTAAACTAGGGCAAGTCCTTTCCTGTGAGCGTGCAGTCACCATTGCTACATGACACCTAGAGGGAAGACATACTACTACTGTTTACCTCCCTTTGGTCACCCTGCCTAGCTTGAGGATCTAGAAGTTAAAAAAAAAATTCTTGATATTTCACACTGTGATTTTATCATTGGAACTGCCTACAAGTGGACTTCTGATGGTGAGGCTGCCTGGAAAGAACTCAAGCAGGTGGGCCCCCCCCCACCCCCTCCGCAGTGGTGGCCTTCTGTCCGGGCCTTTGGTGGTTGAAAGTAGCAACCACCTAAATTTATGGAGAACATTGAAGAGTTTCATTCAAAACAGGTGTCCGTCTTTTAAAAATCAGAGGCAGAAAGATTCTCCAAAGAATAATTATTTGGGGTGCTGAGGATATAGTTCCGTTTGTAAAATGCTTGCCTTGTATACACAGGTCCTGGGTTCAATCCTAGCACTGCCAATAATAAATAATAATAATAATAATAATAATAATAATAATAATAATTTTGGAGGGGGGGTTCCAGGTACAGTAGTACATGCCTGTAATCCCAGCAGCTTGGGAGACTGAAGCAGGTGGAACACAATTTCAAAGCAGCCTCAGCAAAAGCAAGGCACTAAGAAACTCAGTGAAACCCGAAGTAAAATACAAATTAGGGCTGGTCGCTCAGTGGTCAAGTGTCCCTGAGTTCAATCCCTGGTACCAAAATAAAAATTTTAAAAAAGAAGAATGACAGTTATTTGGGGAACAGCAAAGCATAGCAATGGAGATACAACTCAGTGAGTGCCATGGTCAACTATGGGCATAGTCAAAGACGTTAAGGGAAGGGGAAGTTTTTAAATACAAAAAAATGAAGATGAGGATGACATCAAACATTTTGAAAGAATGAACCTTGATCACAAATGATTAATAACAAGAACGGCATCATCCTGAGGTTGAACAGATGTTTGCTGAGCAGACGTCCCGGCAGAAGTGCTTTTTGAATGAGGTTGTGGTGGCCTCTGGCAGGTCTCGGGCTCTGGCAGAGTCTTCTGTGATGGTTACTGCCAGCAGGCAAACATGCAAAAGAGGGCTTCCTTCAAAATCTTCCAGGTGTATTTACTTTCTCTCTCTCTCTCTCTCTCTCTCTCTCTCTCTCTTCTTTTGTTAGGATTGACACAAGTGACGCCATTTTGACTCTGTCAACTTTGATATTTCCCTCACACAGGTATACACCAGGTTAACAGCATGGATCAAGGAAAGGCACACGTAGCCAGCACTTCTAAAGAGTGCTTTGCAGTCACCTGAGAGATCTTGCTGCAATGCAGGTTCTGAGTTAGTAGATTTGGGATCCAACCATTTTTGGAGAAAAGAACTACTCTAGACCCTTTTTCCTCACAGTGGAGTCTGCACACCAGCAGCTGCTACATTGCCTGAACTAATTTTCCACACCTATAAAAGAACAGCTTTTCAAACAGTCATGGGTCAACCAATGGGGGACAAACTGCATGAGGTCTAGTTCAGGTGTGTTGGAGAACCCAGGGCTGTGGGAGCTAGCCATGGGTGCTTTCTGTGTATTCCAAATTTGTCACTAAGGGCATCCTTAAGTTCCAAGCCAAGGGTTATGCATCATCCTCTGGAAGATGGCTCTGATTGTACTCTGAATGTCAACTCTGTGTCCTCACACTGACCTTGCAGCCTTGTTCACTGCCAGTCCTATGCACTGAAAGCCTTCATGTCTCTGAACTATGGGGAGTACTATTAGGTTAGGAAAGGATTTAGGCTGTGCCTGTGGGTGATCTGAGGAGAAAGGATGGATATATGATGGTCCTCAGAGCTCAGTGCAGGACTGGCATTTGGGTGGGAACTCCACAGAGGGGGATTGGTCAAAGAGGTCTGTTTGTCCGGCCACTATATGGTTATATCTGGGGACTGTCTTCTCCTCCCATCCCTTTTCCAGAAATTGAGTACAGTTGTCTTCTCTGGCTCCTACAATTAGAGTACACATCACAGTGTCTAGTTTCCTGCAGGAATCCAAGAGCCCACAGCTACAAGGAACGAGTGGGGACTCAGGACACAAGTTCCTGATAGAAAAACCCTAGCCTCAGGACTTCCTTAAGCAGAATTTTGGACATCTCCTGCCTTGGACTCCCATGAAAATGCCTAGCTCTTGATCCTGGTTCTTTTTGGCCAGTTTGGTCCATGCAGGTAGGACATCAGCCCCAACCCCTTGCCAAGCATCCTTGATCCTCTCTGCCCAGTGGTCCCCAGGCCCTCACAGCCCAGAGTTTCAGAGGAAGCTACTTTTGTCACATACAGCTAGTACATTCAGATTCACAGGCTGGACAGGAAAGCTCTGGAAATACAGACATGATGGAAGGCATTTTCCCCTCCACCCATTCTCCCACTGCCTGGCATATTCAGAACCAGACCTGACCCTGGTAGATGGGGAGAAACTGGGGTTCTGAGAAGGGCCAACGAGCTGGGACAATCTCCTGAGCACTTAATCTTCTTTGTTCCAAATCCAATGCACCCAACCGTTGAAATCTTGGGAACGGAGAGGCAATATTATCCCTGGGGCACTGGAGGGTGCTCCTAATGGCACTGGCAAAGGCTCACTACCTAGGCACATAGAGGTCAATACTATGGCATCAGTTTTTGCAAAAAGAATGAGGTTTATTTGAGGTCAGCCAGCAAGAAGTCAGAGCAATGAGCTCAGATCTGCCTCTGGGATCAGTTGGGATCAGTGGAATCTATAGAAAGGGAGAGAGGAGAAGGTGTTTGTTGACTGGATGGCAATGAGGGGAAATTTTAGGGTTCATTGGCACAGGCCTAGATGGTCATCATGCCTCTTCACAGGTTTAATGTTACTTTTCGTGGTAGTTATCAAGTTCTGTGGGGTGGCAGAAAGGTTAAGCTTTAAATGACAAAAAAAGTTATTAAGGGCCTGGGTTGTGGCTCATTGGTAGAGCACTTGCCTGGAATGTGTGAGGCCCTGGGTTCAATCCTCAGCACCATAAATAAATAAATAAATAAATAAAAAAAATAAAAAAAATCTATTGACAACTAAAAAATAATTTTTAAAAAAATGTCATTGACCAGTTGGGCTGGCTTTTCTGCATTTGTCCATTTTTGAAAAGCTGGTTTTAAATCATCATTAAGTGGATTCTGAAAAAACTACTAAAGCACTTTATTACTTAAGAAATGTAATTAAAGTTTATTCTGGCCTTAAAAGACTTCACTTTCATCCTATGCCCCTAGTGTCACTCTGGGCAGGATTCTGTGCAACGCAGGCCACACTGAGCCAACAGTCTCGCTGGACACGATATGACAGCCTCCCTGGTTCCTCTCCAGATCTTAGAAGAGATTTTTCTTTTTTCTAGGAGTGAAATCAATTCATTAATATAGGGTTAGGATGAATTGAGCAAAGATTCATAATCTTCACAGGGGCCCCGCTCCTGTCTGAGCCTCGTGGCCCTGCAGGGACACCAGTCTTTCCTTGGGTGACAGTGTGGACACTGCCACCCCTGGCAGGAAGCGGTGCTGATGGGTGCTCCAGGAGTGCAGGATTCATGCTGCCACCCGGCTTGCAGCCGCCACCCCCAATGAAGACAGTTGATTCCAGTGGCTTCGCTGGAGGAGATAGGATTCAATTTAGAATAGGTCAGCCACATCGCCAGCTTTGGCAGGGTGCCCCTCCTCACACTGTAGGCTAGCCAGGCTCCATTAAACTTGATGAATTTCCTCACTGAATTCCAACAGCCCCATGGGAAGATTGCATGAATATCCTCACAGATAAGAACTTAAAGCAGAGCACAGCAGTCAAGGTCACCCCAAGATGAGCAAGTAAAGGGGCTGGCTTGCAGGTCCCACCACGCTGGGGCAGGGCTCCTATCTACTGGGTGGCAAAGAGCCAGGCAACCATGGCCACTTCCCTGGTCAGGTACCAAGCTGTGGCTTCACCAGACTGAGGTTCTGATGGAGTTGGTGTCTGCTGCAAACCTTTACTTCAACATTTTAACTTTAAAAGCAGGAAAGCACAAAATCTAATCACCAAAATATCCCCTTTACTAACAATATTACAGTACAAAATTCTGATGTCTTTTTCAGATTTAAAAATGTAATCACATCATTAAATATTATTACAGCATAATATTAGAAACAACACAAAATGCAAACATGGCATTCAGATTTCTCACAAAATATGTTTATTCAGCTGTATCATTTCTATATCTTTATGAGGTGTATGTATACATACATGTATCCAATGTATGTATACAAGTTTTATCATGCCACATTGAATTTACTTCCAGGTAGTCACTGTAGTGTGAACTCTTTTGACTTTTTTGAGATTAATGACTTTGCATAGAATTCATACAATGGCAGAGTCAGAAAGACTATCTCTGTGTGCCCTTCAAGAATGGGTCATTCTAGCATTTCAAGCAGGTATTGATGTAGGACAGAGGAGGCTGGACACCTGAGGAATTTGCAGGAGTCAGGTTTATTTAACTGGTGCAATCCAGAGGTGCTAATTCCAAAAAATCTCTGGACCCCAGGTATGGAAATTCTCTGAGATTTCTACTTAGTGGGTGGTTACACAACATGATAGTTAACGTAACAGTTACTCTTTTCTTCCGTGCTCTTAGACAGAGGTTTCTTGGTTTAAAGTTTTATATAATGTCATATTCTTTTTTTTAAATTATTTTTTATTCTAAGATGATATAAATGACAGCAGAATGCATTACATTTCATATTACACATATAGAGCACTTTATTTATTTATTTTTTACAAATCTCTGATTGTATGCAAAGTATATTCACACCATTCGTGACTTCATACATGCACTTAGGGTAATGATATCCATCTCATTCTACCATCTTTTTTTTTTTTCACCCTTTTGCCCCCTCCCTTCACCTCCCTCCCCATTGGCCATTCTAGTATTCCTCTAATCCTCCTATGTTCCCCATCCCAACCCGACTGTGAATTGGCCTCCTTATATCCCCCTTCTTTAACAGCTGCTTCTATAGTAGACCCAAAAGACTCCAAATGATTTTACTAAGAACACAAAAACAGTAATTTTTGCATATCAACAAGCTTTATTGGAGACCTAACTTTTTTTTTAAGCTGTAGATGGGCACGATACCTTTCTTTTATTTTTTGATTTTTATGTGGTGTAGAGAATCAAACCAAGTGCCTGACATGAGCGGGGCAAGTGCTCTACCACTGAGCCACAAACCCAGCCCTGCAGACCTAACTTTTACAAGAAGGAGAAACCTGACCTTTACAACAAAGAGGTCATCAAACCACAATGAGCTCTCTAGAAATCCTGCTGACTTTTAAAAAAAATATCTTATTGACTAGAGGAGAAGCTTAAATGTTACAATTAAGGTGGGGGTCTTTGGGGTACTACATCATTTGGAGTCTTTTGGGGATTACATCATTACCCCCTTTGATGCTCATTATTTAATCCTTTAAATCAAAAAATCATTTTTTTCTTGGCTTAAAGTTTTATATAATGTCATAATCTTAATTCCCCACCCCCATCTCTCTGTCTCTCTCTGTCACTCTCTCTCTCTCTAACAGCTGTTTCTATAGTATAACCAATAGTTTCAATGTAAAGGAGAGAAAACCAAAGAAACAATAAACAAGTTAATCGCATAATCATCACTACTATGTCAATTAAACTTTTGAATCCACCAAGAACAGAAAACCATGCTCCAAATAGTGAGTTTGGATCCCAAGCCTTAATTCCCTTTCAGGTTTGAACTAGTACATGTACTAGTTTTTTTTTTTTTTTTTTTTCTTTTAAGCAATTTAATTAATAAGTTTTAATTTTGTACAATATAGATATTTTCATGACCAGAAAAGTACCCAGACTTCCTTTTAAGATTTAGTCCTTGATGACTTTTTTTTTTTCCTTTTTCAATTAGTTACACATGATGGCAGAAAGCATTTTGACTGTTACACAAAAATGGAGCACAGCTTTCCATTTCTCTGGTTATACATAACGCAGACTCTCACCATTCCTGCAATCATCCATGTGCATGGGGTAATAAAATCCATCTCATTCCACCATCCCTCACACTCCCATTGTGGGTTAGCTGTGTGTTTGACTGTTATCAGTCCCGTAGGAAAGACCAAGGAAAGAACTATGTATATGATAAAAGTAGGGGTGGCGGTGTATCACAGTAAAGAGCCCTCTTAGAGGATCAAAGAGTCCATTTATCCTGTTGGTTAGTTGATCTTCCCCCCTGTTGATCAGACCGCCCCCACGTGGCTGAAGCAGGGCTGCTGTGTCCTCAAGCTTCTGTGTGCAGCTAGTCAGGTCCAGGCCACCAGAGCAGGGCTGGCGTCCTCCTGATCCCCAGGCCTCTCTGGTGTTTCCTTCTTCCTGATGGTCAGCTGCAGGGGTGCAAAAGAATTATAGGAGACTCTATTTTCAGAAGGCCCCAAAACAAGCCAAAACGAACAAAACATTACGTAATATATATATATATATGTATGGTATATAATATATATAACACATATATATTTATTTGTAATATATATAATATATATTTAAAATATATATATAATATATAATATAATATATATATATAATATAATATAAATAAATAATATATATATATATATATCATTTGCAATATATATATATATATATAAACACATATATATTATTTGTAAAGTATATATATATATATATATAATGATATATTTGGTTGCACTGTAAAGAGGAGTAAAAAATTGTGGACTGTGCACCCTGAGTGTGTGGCAAAGTTGAGGGATATCCCAGGAGGCTCGAACTGCATAGACTTATCTCAATGTCACTTTAAACAAATTTGAAAACAGCTTATAACTTCATCAGTCTGACCCAACATTTCATGCTTTGGCTTATGATCTTCCATGTATTATTATTTCATCTAAAAACACGAAGTAAGGGCTGGGGTTGTGGCTTAGCAGCAGAGCACTCACCTACAGTGGGTGAGTGCTAGGTTCAATCTTTAGCAGCACATAAAAATATAAGTAAAAGAAAGGTATTGTGTCCAACTACAACTAAAAAATATATATATTAAAAAAAAAAATGAAGTAAATTTCAACTCCCTACCTCACAGGTCAGTTGTCTTCCAAAGGTGCATTTCTAAGTGTGTCACCCTATGTCTGAGTGTAAAGTTCTGCATGGAAATAATGCTGAATGCCCACCTGGCTCCCAAGTGGAGGTCATGCAGAACAATTTAATTTGTCCATTGCTTATCATCCTCACCATCTTTATTTTACCAGCTGCAAAACCAATATTATACCTAGTTCTGTGCCCTGGTCAAGGTCACCCGGTTAAGAGGGATTGAATTCAGCTCTGCCAACTCTGAGGTCCTTGCCTCTCCTCACACTATCCTTTGCAAGACAAAACTTGGTAACTTATCTTTCCTTTCTTGATAATCTCTTGGAAGAAGCCAATGTCAGGCTAAGTTTGGAAGATCTAGGAGGGTACTTTCCCATGATGCTACTTTTCCCCAAGTCCAGGTCGGTGTAGTCTGACCAGTCTGGCCGTCAACACACTGTTGCACTAGACCAGGGCCTCGCACCACTGCCCAGAGGCCCAGAGCCCAGATGGCTCTGTCTCTGGAATCCAGAGTCCCCTTCAGAGAGGAGTGTAGGGGTGGGGAAAAAGAGGTTAGGGGGGGAAGCTGCTTCCCGGCTGGGCTCCCAGAGCAGCCAGAGGTCCCTCTCCAGCTTGCCCCACAGGGTCATTGTCCAGACCAGGCCAGCAGCCCCCAGGCTCTCCCCCACCCCCTCACCAGCAGGCTGGGCCCACTAAGCCCCGCCCCCTGCCTGCTGTGAGGCTTGCAGCCTTCATTTAAAGTACTCACTTGTTTTCCTTGGATGAGTTCCCTGAGTTAGCCCACCAACTCCTCAAGGGCCCAGAAGGACTGGGCACTGGTCCTGGGGAAGGAAAGGCAGGCGGGCAGGCAGTGGCCACTGCTGAGGTGGCTGTGACGGAGAATGCCCGGCTTCCCCTCTTCTGGGGTCTTGGGCAGCACAGCAGCAGCCTTGGGGTGGAGGCACTGGAGGGGCGTCATGGAGTGGCAGCATCTGGTGGCGGCAGCAACGTGTATTGGCTTCAGGCTTAGGGCATCAGGATGGGGTGCCCAATTGAGCATTGGCATCAGGGGGTGGCGTCTGTGGAGGTGTTGGCATCCAGCCGCGGTTTGGGAGATCAGCTGCTGCAAGGTCACAGGGTGGCAGCAGAAGAGTCCAGAAGCAGTGGTGGGGACAGCAGAGGGAGGTCGCCATGGTCATCTTGTTCCTGCAGTGTGACTAGCGTCTGCTGCTGTGCGGTGGAGTGGGCACCCAGTGCAGGGCATGGAGTATGGCTGTCCTGCGTCCTCGGTGGGGTCTGGTGACAGCAGCGGGAGCTCCAGAGTCTGGAGGTGGCAGCAGCAACATGCAGCTTCATTGGGGACCCAGCGAGGGCCTGCGGGTCAGGCGTCCTTTGTGGGGTGAAGGGCATTGACGTTGGGGCCTTGGTGGGCAGCATCAGAGTCCAGCTGGGGTTGGGGAGTTCGGTTGCTGTGGGGTGGCAGCGGCACCAGCAGAGTCCTGAAGCGGGCAGAGGCCACAGAGGCGTCCAGTGGTGAGCATCTTCATCCTGTGGTGACAGGAGTCCAGCTGCAGGGCGGTGAAGGCGGCATCTGGCGACCAGGTGGGGAGTCCCGTGGCTGCAGCCAGGAGCTCCAGGCTGGCAGCGGCGGCGAGGGCGTGGGGCAGCAAGCCTCAGAGTGGGAGGGCGACCAGGAGCTGGGATGGCCTCTGCGATGGCTGCGCCAGGCCCTCGGTCTTGGTCCTGGCGGGGCGGCCTGCTCAGGAAGCAGCAGGCGGGAGGCGGCCATCCCCAGGCAGCTGCTGAGGACCTGAGGCTGCCCACGCCTGCAGCGCCTGGCACTGGCCATGGGCCCGCTGGGTGGCTGCTCGCCCCATCCCCCGACACGGCCTCTGCAGGGGAACTAGGCCATCTGCCAGGTGGGGCAGCCTCGGAGAGGACCCCCACTTCCCAAGCCACATCCCATGTGGGCTGTGGGGGCAGAGAGCAGAGGACCTCGAACATCTTCACCCTCAAAGTGCATTTCTGATTGGAAGCATTTCCTCTCAGAACTGGAACCAGACAGGGATGCCCTCTCTCACCACTTCTCTTTAACATAGTCCTTGAAACTCTAGCCAGAGCAATTAGGTGGATGAAAGAAATTAAAGGGACAAGAATAGGAAAAGAAGCACTCAAACTATCACTGTTCAATGATGACATGATTCTATACATAGAGGATCCAAAAAACTCCACCAGACAACTTCTAGAATTGATAAATGAATTCAGCAATCGAGCAGGATATAAATTCAATGCCAGTAAATCAAATGCATTTCTATACATCAATGATGAACCCTCGGAAAGAGAAATTAGGAAAACTATCCCATTCACAATCGCCTAAAAAGAATATTTTGGAATCAATTTAACAAACGAGGTGAAAGACTTATACAATGAAAACTACAGAACACTAAAGAAAGAAATTGAAGAAGACCTTAGAAGATGGAAAGATCTCCCATGTTCTTGGATAGGAAGAATTAATATTGTCAAGATGGCCATACTACTTAAAGCCTTATACAGATTTAATGTGATGCCAATTAAAATCCCAACAACATTCCTCATAGAAATAGAAAAAGCAGTCATGAAATTCATTTGGATAAATAAGAGACACAGAATAGCCAAAGCAATCCTTAGCAAGTAAAGTGACACAGGAGGCATCACAATACCAGATTTTAAACTATACTACAGAGCTACAGTAACAAAAATGGCATGCTACTGGCACCTAAATAGACAGTAGACCAATGGTACAAAATAGAAGACACAGAGAAAACCCCACATAAATACAGTTATCTCATTCTTGACAAAGTCGCTGAAAACATACATTAATGAAAAGATAGCCTCTTCAATCAATGGTGCAGGGGAAACTGGAAATCCATGTGCAGTAAATGGAAATCAAACCACTACTCTCACGTTGAATAAAACTCTACTCAACGTGGATCAAGGACCTAGGAATTAGACCAGAGACCCTGTGCCTAAGAGAAGAAAAAGTAGGTCCAAATATTCATCATGTCAAATTAGGTCCTGACTTCCTTAGCACAAGACTCCTAAAAAGCCTCAGCAAGAAATATAACCAGGAATTAAAGATGGGATGGATTCAAACTTAAAAGTTTCTTCTCAGCAAAGTAAACAACCCATAATGTGAAGAGAAAGCCCACAGAGTGGGAGAAAAATCTTGACTGTATACATGCACATCAGATAGAGCACTAATTTCCAGGATTAAAGAACTCAAAAAACTCCACACAAAAGAATAAATAACCCAATCAATAAATGGGCTAAGGAAATGAAAAGACACCTCACAGAAGAGGATATATAATCAATCAACAAATATATGAAAATGTGTTCAACTTCACTAGCAATTAGAGAAATGCAGATCAAAACTCCTCTAAGTTCCCATTTCACTCCAGTCAGAATGGCAATTAACAAGAATACATACAATAAGTGTTGGTGAGGATGTGGGGGAAAAGGTGTACACTCATACATTGCTGGTGGCATTGAAAATTGGTGCAACCAGTCTGGAAAGCAGTATGGAACTTCCTTAAAAACTTGGAATGGAACCAACATTTGACCCAGCTATTCCACTCCTCTGTCTATACCCAAAGGACTTAAAATCAGCATACTATAGTGATGCAGCCACATCAAGGTTTATAGCAGCTCAAGTCACAATAGCTAAACTGTGGAACCAACCTAGATGCCCTTCCATAGAAGAATGGATAAAGAAACTGTGGTATATGTAAACAATGGAATATTGCTCAGCTTTCAAAGAGAATGAAATTATAGCACTTGCAGGTAAAATGGATGGAGTTGGAGAAGAGTATGCTAAGCGAAGTAAGCCAGTCCCCCAAAACAAAAGGCTAAATGTCCTCCCTGATCAGTGGATGCGGATCCATGATGGGGGAGGCATATGAAGAATGGAGGAACTTTGGGCCAAAGGAAGGGAGGGGACAAGGGTAAGAAAGAGGATGGACTGAGACAGATATCATTGCTCTAGGTACATGTATGACTGAACATGTAGTTCACCTCTACACCCTATACTCCCAGAGAAATGCAAAGCTGTGATCCATTTATGTACAATGAACCAAAGTGCATTCTGCTGTTATGTGTAGCTAATCAGAGCAAATTAAATTAATTCATTGATTTTTAAAAAGCGCATTACTGCGCCTAGGGCGGCAGAAGACCTAGACCAAGGGCGCTGGTCTTAGGGTTCCCTCTGCCGCCTGTGCCCTCCACCCAAGTCCTGCCCCAGGGGTGCACTTTGAGGGTGAGGATTTGTAGCCCCACCCCCACAGCCTCTGCTCTCTGCTGCCACAGCCCAGGGGAGATGCCGCTGGGGAGGGTGGGGTCCTCTCCAAAGGCTGCCCCAGCTGGCAGCAGGCCTACTCCCCCCGCAGAGGCCGCATCCCAGGGAGGGCAGGGCGAACCGGGGGTGGGGCGAGCAGCCGCCCTGTGGGCTCAGGGCCAGTGCCAGGCACGGCCTGCGCGGGCAGCATAAGGTCCTCAGAGGCTGTCTGGGTACCGCCGCCTGCTGCGTCCTGCTTCCTGAGCAGACGGGCTCTGCCAGGAGCAAGACAAGTGGCCTGGAGCAGCCATGGCACGGGACACCCCAGCCTCCAGTCACCCTCTGACTCTGGGGCCCGCTGTCCCACGCTGTCGCCGTCACTGCAGCCAGAGCTCCAGGCTGCGGCCACAGGAGTCCCGACCTGGCCACCAGCAATGCCGCCACCACCGCCGCTGCACTGGAACCAGACTCCTGGCACCTCCATGGATGAGGATGCTCCTATCTGGACGCCTTGCCTGCCGCTGTCGCCTCCAGACTCCTTGGTTGCCGTTGCCACCGCTGCCATAACCGAACTCCGGACACTGATGCCTCCACAGGTGCCCAACGCCAAGGCTGGACTGCCCATCGCTGCTGCCTGTGGCTGTCCTCCCAGCCTGAGGCCAGTTTCCATGATGCTACCTATACAAGTGGACTCCCCAAACTGCCTTAGGGCGCCTAGGCTCCCAGATCAATGCCCTCCCTGCAGATGGAGGCCCCTGCTGCAGGGTCCTGACACTGCCCCTGGTTGCTGGGAGCCTCCAATGTGGAACCCTGATGTGGAACCCTGATGTGGAACGCTGAGGATGGCCACGATCCGCTTCTGACCCTGCAACTGGGCTTCTTTCACAGCCGCTGGACTCCACAGGTGCAGCCTCCACCTCCAGGCTTGGGGAGGGTGTGGGCACCCCCTTTTATGTGTGACACATGCTCATCCTGCAGGAGATTAATTCACTGATTGGGTTAAGGCTCTCCTAACGGGATCATTTCACCTCTACACCTTCTTGCATTGTCTCACCCGGGAGCTTTTGGCGACACCTAGGAACTCAACCATAACCCATTTTCATCAAGTAGCTCAGCAAGATCTTCTTTGTAACTTGCTGTAGCTTCTCCATCAGCACTTGCTGCTTCACTTTGCACTTTTCTTGTGTGCAGATGGGCCTCTTGCCTTCAGCATCCTGAACCAAATTCTGGCACCTTCAAACTTCTTCTGGAGCTTTCTCACTTCTCTTGGCATAACAACAATCTAAGGTTATGGCCTTATCTGGATTTGGCTTTGGCTGAAGGGAATGTGGCTTGTTTCATCTCGAGACTGAAAACTTCATCCATATCAGCTCTTTTACTTTCTTATCATTCACACAGTCCCTGGAGCAGCACTTTAATTTCCTTCATGAACATTTCCTTTGCATTCTCATTAGGACTAACTAGTTCAAGGGGCAAAGCTTTATTTATCTATTTATTTTAATGTAGATGGACAGCATGCCTTTATTTGTTTAGTTTTTTGTGCAGGGCTGAGGATCGAACCCAGTGCCTCACACATGCTAGGCAAACACTCTGCCAACTGAGCTACAGCCCCAGCTCCAGGCACGGATTTCTATTTAGAGTGCAAAACATGGGGCTCTTCCTTGTATTTCAACAGTACAGTCCATGACAGGGTTATTAACTGGTCTACTTCCATATTGTGTCTTAGGATGGTGCGACATGATCTGTGGAGCAATAAGAACATACATATTAGGTGTGCTGTCTTATATGAACAAGGCTTGTAGTGTCACATGCCATCTAACATAGTTAACACCACAGATCACAGTAAGAGATATAATGCCCTGAAATCTTCACCACCCTTTAGGCAGTCCCATCTGCTCCACCCACAGGGGACTCTCTCTCACCTCCTCTGAGATGGCTGTGTGTGTCCTCCCCCACAGGACCCATGTGCTCTAAGGGGCTCCATCTTCAGCTACACAGTGCTGGGGGTGGCACAGCCTGGTGAAGGGATGGAGCACTTTTATGTTGACATCAATATTTGTTACTAAAATTACTTACAATGCCATCCCAAACAATGAAAAAGCTACCATCACAAAGAATAAAATAGACAATTTCGGGGGGGGGGTGAGGATAGCTGTGGTGGGGGGGACCTGGCACAGTGCTCAGGTGTTCCCCTGTGGGAGGTGCCATCAGGACTTTAGAACTAGGGCAGCAGCAAAACTTTCTAGGAGAAGCCGAGGGCTTCTGTTCTAATGGTTTCTTGACCCCCTGCCTCTGGCATTTTGGTGCCTAAATTTCATGTTGCTGCCCAGGGAAGATGGCTCCGATTGTAAGCCTGATGCTTCCCAAACACAGTCTATTGCATGATTCTACAAAGAGGAGGAACTGATGAAAAGTATTGAGGAGCTGGAATACCTGAAGAGGGTCACTATGGTAAGTGACCAGATCCTCTTCCAGTCTGCCCTCTTTGGAGTGATTTGGAAGAAAATGATTTCTAGACAAAACAAGTCACTTGATAAAAAAGAAATTATAGCTTCATATTTGAAAGTTCCACTGACAAAAGCTTAAGTTATCAGGCAAGACCTCCAGTCCTTGGTTGTGTCACTACAGAAAGATTTATCCCAGCCCAAAGGACTTAAAAACAGCATATTACAGTGACACAGCCACTTCAATGTTTATAGCAGCACAATTCACAATAGCTAGGTTGTGGAACCAACCTAGATGTCCCTCAGTAGATGAGTGGATAAAGAAAGTGTCCTGTATATATACAAAATGGAATTTTACTCAGCAATAAAAGAGAATTAAATAATGGCATTTGCAGGTAAATGGATGAAGTTGGAGAATATAATGCTAAGTGAAATTAGTCAATCTCAAACATCTAAATACCGAATGTTTTCTCTGATATAAGGAGGCTAGTTCACAGTATTGTTGGATGGGGGTACATAGGAGGATTAGAGGAACAGTAGAATGGTCAAAGGGAAGGGAGGGGAAGGGAGGGAGCCAGGAGGGAGGGAGGGGGAGAAACAAAAAAAAAAAAAAAAAAAAGAAAAGAAAAGGTGGTTGAATGAGATGGATGTCATAATCCTAAATGCATGATTGAAGATCTGAATGTATGAATATACTTTGTATACAAACAGTTGTATGTAAAAAGATGCTATATATGTGCACTATGAATTGTAATTATTATAAAAAAAAAAAAAATTAAAATAAAAATATTTATCCCAGGTTTAGTAAGCACAAACAGGGTTGTGACTGAACTCACACCATAGAAAACCCTCAGTGGTCTACAGTGGCATTGGGTGCAGATGGAGGTAGGGACAATGTGGGTAAGTTAAATGCTCAGGTCAGTATTACTTAAGGAGACTGTTAGATTAATTCCAACTATAACCCCCCAGCCCTTTATAATAACAAAGAACCCATTTATGATCCACTCCCTCTCCTCCTGGCCATTCCATACCAAAAATACTAAGCAGCTGATGTCTGGCCAAAATAACAGGCCCAGCAGGTGTGGATGGACACACCCCTATTCCAAGCAAGGGGAAGGCTGTGGCAGGAGGATCTGCAACTTGAAATTAGCCTCAGCAAATTAATGAGAATTTAAGCAACTTACCTAAACCCTGTCTCTAAACGAACATATTTTTTAAAAAGGGTGGGGACAAGGCTTAGTGGTTAAGAACCCTTGGGTTCACTATTTGGTACAAAAATCAATAAGTCACTCTTCAAATTTTCAGTCCTCCAGATGATTCTATGTTTTCAGCAATGCCCGTCAGGACCCATGGCACTGAGTTTACCTTCTACACAGTCAATTGTATTATACAGCCAGACCTCCACTCCTGCTCACAAACCTGCTCCCCTGGTTTTGATTCATCTCAATGAAATGCCTAACACTGTTGCCCCTCCCTCCCTGCACCCTGAGCTGCTCACAGGTCACTCCTTCTGCCTGACCCACAGGCCCCTGCTGCCTGTCCCCCCACAGCTCCAGCCTGCCAGCTCAGAGGGTGCAACAACACTCTCCACGTGGGAAGCAGCCCCTCATCCCTGGAGACACCATCCCACCAATTGCTGGGGTTTCTGACAGGCCAGTTCTGTAGGGGTTGACATCCTCAGAGGCCCCCCTCAGTGATGTGGCAGCAAAGGAGACTTTGGTTTCCATGGCCTACGTGTGTCTCCTGTGGATGAGCACGTCTACCTTGGCAATGGCTGTTGTGCCCTGCTCTCTGCCACCTTCTCACACTGGGCCTTCTTCAGGGGAATCCCTGGGGATGAAGGGCATTCCAAGGGCAGCTCACTGTTAGATGGGCCTGGAGCCCTCCTCTTCCGGGTTTGGAGACCTCGAGTGAGGCCATAGGAGCTCCGATGGCATTTCTCTTGGTGCAGGGGCTCATACAGGAGGCTTGGGAGCTCTTGGTGTGGAGGTTTCCCTGCAGAACCCCAGGCCTGGGCACAAAGGCAGGCAGACAGCTGTGGGCCACCAGAGGCCTAAAGGCAGATCGTGCTCCTCCAGTGACATGGGGCTCCTCTGTGACGTTCTCTATACGCAGTCCCTTCCACTTGCTCTGCCACCCCTTGGCCACAGTCTCCAGGAGCACTGAGTCTTCCCTGGGCAGGGCTCTTGTGGTACCCAGGGTGCTGCAAGCTGGCAAGGAGCGACTTCCTGCTCCTGTGCCATACAAGGCGTCTGTGTGCTGAGTGGGTGGTCTAGGCTGCAGGAATGGGTGAAAGGGGCAGCTGACAGCAGTGTGTTCTTCAGGAGACCAGGCGTGCGGAGGTTGGAGGTCATGTCCAGGTCTCCCAGAAAGAATCGCAGTGTCCCCAGGACCCGGGGCCAGCACCTAGGAGGCACTTTTCTCAACCGCTGAGGTGCAGTTGCAGGCTGGCGGCAGGACAGCTGGGAGCAGTTCTGCGGGGCTGGACAGAGGCCAACCACTGTAGGCAGGTCAGGGGTCTCTGTGACCGGACTTCAACCCTGCCAGGGGCAGGGGTGAGAATCAAAGCTTGCTCTGGGAAATGCCCACGGCAGTGTTGAGCGTTAGGGAGGGCAGGAGTCAGGAATTCCAGAGGTGAGCACAAGGGTCCTTCTTCTGCTGCCAACGCAGCTTCAGGCGAAAGGGCAGTGTCAGCCCTGTTGCCAGGAGACAGCTTTGGAGGTTCTGAGTAGAGAACCTGGGCATGCGCAGAAAACCGTGAACCAGTGCACGAGGCAGGGTCGCGCCAGGAAGGGATGCGCGCGCCCACGATGGAGGGCCAGGCCCGCGAACTGTGTGCCTGGTGCTTGCGTGGGTCCTGGGGGGATTGTGGAGCGCCGGCACTGGGGGTGCGGATCCACATCCCGCTGGTCCACCAGCAGACCCAGCGAGGCTGCCCAATCATCCATGGAATGGCAGAGATCCCTCCCGTCCAGCGGGAGCAGCTCCCCTGCCCC
Organism: Tamias sibiricus; assembly: GCA_025594165.1. Lineage (NCBI taxonomy): Eukaryota > Metazoa > Chordata > Mammalia > Rodentia > Sciuridae > Tamias > Tamias sibiricus. Next base: position 159,570,124 of record CM046662.1, on the reverse strand, counting down.
TCCCCAGAGGTGGTCCCAATGGCTGCACATGTGGGCTGGAGTCCAGCCGAGGTGGGGGGATTTGGAGGGTGGGACGGCTGAGCAGTCTCTAGCTGGCAGGTAGCGGGCAGCTCTTGGGGCGCAGAGCAGGTGGGCACTAGGGTGACACACGCAGGGTTTGGCTGGCGGTACCTGTGCCTCCGGTCCAGGGACATGCTGTCCACGCCTCCTGGTTGAGGGAGGGGTCGTCTTTAGCAAAGTGGGCAGTGGTGCGGGCCACAATATGAGCGCCCCAGGTGCTACCAAGGGTGGGGCTGTGCAAAGTCGCCCCCCAGGCCTCTGAAGGGGTTAGCAGTGACCCGTGATAGGCCCTGCGCCAGCACAGGACTGGCCCTGCAGCTGTGCAGCCAGTGAGCAAGTGGGGATGGCTTGCCAGGATCCGGCTCGCTGGGCCTGACACAGGACACTCTGTCTTCTCCTGTCCCAGTGAAGGTGTGAGCTAGCCTTTGTGTCTGGTCTTTTTCTGTGAGGGCATGCAGTGTTGGGTTTGACAGCTAGGAGCTCTTGCAGTGCAGAATCCCTCCGCCCATGCCCCGCCCCACAGCTGTCAGATTGCTGTCTGCTGTCCAGCCTGGGCCTGGACAGACAGATGGGGAACTGCTAGGGGGCAAGTTTCCTGGCTGAGCCGCATCTGTAGATGGAGGCATCTTTGGGATCAGGGCCTGTGTGTCTTCCTGCACTTCCTCTGGGTACCCTGGAGGGGACAGGGGCTGAGAACACAGGTGGGAGTCACCCAGCATCTAGCTGAGGGCTTCAGCAGGGCAGGGTGGGAGGGACAGGTACCCTGTGTGCACAGTCTTTTCTCTTGCTATGGAAGTCAGAAAAATCCAGCTCATGTGCTCACAAAATCTGGTGTTATTCATGTTTGGGCTGCTTTCTTTGACTTTTTGGTATCAAGACTCTCCAATTTTTTGAGTGTTTTTTCATTGCTTAGCTGTTCTGGGGACAACAGTAGGCCTCCTCCAGATTCCACAGTGTAAGCATTGTTCACCTTTGACCACTTCAATCCAACACAGACACCTTACAGACCTAGAGATCCCCTTAGGGTTCACTCTTGGGAGGTTTGAACTGTCACTGGTTTGGGCTTTCCCTGGATGGAGGGGCATCATCATCCTGAAAGGAATCTTTATTTTATATGTTTGTTTCCAGAGATTGAACTAAGGGGCACTTAACCGCTGAGCCACATATCCAGCCTCTTTTTATTTTTTATTTTGAGACAGGGTCTTGCTAAGTTGCTCAGGGTGTCGATAAATTGCTGAGGCTGGCTCTGAACGTGCAATCCTCGTGCCTCAGCCTCATGAGCGCTGGGATTACAGGTGTGCACCACTACAGCAGGTTCTGCAAAGAAACTTTATTTTCATCATCTGTCAACATTCTTTCCACCTGTCCTGGCTGCAACAACCTCGAATCTAGTTTCTGTCTCTATTGATTTTCCTATTCTGGACATTTCATGTAAATAGACTGACTCTACAATTTATTGCTTTTTGGGTCTGGCTTCTTTCAGTAAGCAAAAAGGTAACCCAGGTCCATCCATGTTGTAGCATGTGTCAGTACTTCAGGACTTGTTAGGGGTGATAATATCCACTGGGTTATTTTTCCATTTATCACTTGGTGGACAAATGGGTTATTTCCACTTGTTGGCTGTTATGAATGGGGCCACCAGGACACTCCTGTACATGTGAACGTATGATTTTTATTTCCCCCAGGTATATAACTCACTGGGCCATAGGGTAACTTTGTAACTCTTAGAGGAACTGACTGGCACACTATATTCTTCCTTAGATTTACATAAATCATGTTTGAATGTTCCGATTTCCCACATCACTGGCAATGTTTTTTTAAATTGTGGTTATACTAGTGTTAATCTTATCCATGATTCTTTGTACATGATAATTCCCTCCTGCTGTTCTCATGTTTCTCTCTTTGTTTTATTAGTTTATTATGATGTGTTAATGCAATTTGGAATTCACTGAACTTCTTACATTTTGATTTTTTCTTTTTTCTTTCTTTCTTTTTTTTCTTTTTTTTTGTAATCTGGATAGTTTGGGGCGCTTGCTGCTCCACCTCTTCTTTCTGCCCTTGCTCTCCTCTCCCACTGGGACTCCATCCCATGCTGGGATGCTGGAGAGTGTCTCGCAGCTCTCTGAGGCTTTGTTCATTCATTCATCTTTTACATGCTATGTATCAGACCGTGCCATCTCAATTGACTGGATCTTCATGTTCATATAATTTGGCTGCTGTCACTCCCCAGCGCTTCCCTGGGGGCACTTTTTAATAGACCCTTGCTCAACAGAATTGGCTGATAGAACAATGTGCCATTTCTCTAAACAACAAGACCATCAAGACGCACATCTTAAGGACACTCTCCTAAATGTTAAACACATCACTCCTACTCATACACCTTTAACCAGAATTTGGTCCTATTGAAAATAAAACAAAACAATAACAAAAAAAAAAAAACAAACAAAAATCCACCATGACATCAGTTAAAATTTACAATTTATTTGAGCATGAAAGATCCTAGAAGGAGATAGCATTATGGACAAAAGATGGTACTTGGTTTGGATCTGGTTTCTCTCCTTGGGTAATACATTCTATGTATCACCATACTATGTGGAATGTATGTATTATTTTGTCATCCTTGTCCCCAGCTTTGTTTTTAATCTCAGATCTACAGTTAATCATAGCCAACGTTCATTGATAATTCTTTTGCCAACATTCCCACATCAATGCTTGGTTGCATGAAGCTCATGCTCTAAGAAGTCCTTCAGGAAGGTGTCAGGAGATGAGCAGTCCCTGGGTTCTTACATGTGCATGTGCTGTGCAGAACAGCTTTGGCTCACATACCCATGGGTCACACTTGCTTTCCAGGTCTCTTTTGTTGCTGTGTCTCTGCTGTTTTCCAGTATGGAACATTCTGCACAGAAGGCCAATGCCAACCTGGTTCTCCTTTTCTCATAAATAACTGCGTCTTTTTGTGTGGCTATCAATGGAGTCTCTATTTTTACAGGCTAACAACTGTTTTTGATTCTGTCTACTATTTGGATTCTGTTGACTATTCAGTGTTAATTTCCCAGACACATTGTAGGCCTCTATGGCTTCTAGACTCAGGTGTTCTTTCATTTCAGACACATTTTATGAAATTACAATTTTAAACTTTTATTCTGTTACCCTTCTCTTTTGTTCTTTGAGGAAATTCTATTATATATAATATCCATCTAATATGCATATGGTATGCACATAATAAACATTCCATTGCCTCCTCTTTTTTGTATCTCCTTGCTAATCTTTTAAAAATCTTTTTTTTTTTTTTTTTTTTTTTTTTTTTTTGTACTGGGGATTGAACTCAGGGGCACTCAACCACTGGGCCACATCCCCAGCCCTTTTTTGTATTTTATGTAGAGACAGGATCTCACGGAGTTGCTAATACTGTGCCTCGCCATTACTGAGGCTGGCTTTGAACTAGCAATCCTCCAGTCTCAGCCTCCCAAATGCTGATTGGATAATAGGCATGTACCACTGCGCCCCGGCATCTAATTCTTATTACTGTTTATTTTTTTGAATTTCATGTTCAAATGGTGTGTGGCAACATTCCTCTGATTCATGGGCATGTTTTTTATTTCTAGTGAACTTTTTTCTTTTTGCTAAAATATTGTATAATATTTTAAGTCAGTGGTAGAAATTAGTCTTCAGAAGAACAAACATCAGTGGTTTTCTACTTGGAAAATTTACCCTTCAAGATAACCCAACTGAGTTTTATATTGTTCATTCAGAAGACAAATATTAGTTTTTGACCAGAATACTAAATGTATGTGTATAAATATTGATGTAAAAACAACTAATTGAAATTAGCATATAATAGTATACTTTTCTAATATAAATGTTTCTCTTTTTTCAAAATCTATGGTTGAGAAAATGGCACATCTGATTTTGCTGCAGTGGCTTCAGTTGTCATGCTGTGAGGGAGACAGTTAACACCAGCTTCCTAGAGCCAGAGGTTAATTTTTAAGAGATATTGTGAAACTTTTGATGTGAAAGGGTGATCCTGAAATTGACCATGGTGGGACTATTCACCATAAAATCAGCACTCAGGTTAATAGTTCCCTTCATATGAGTCTTGGTTATGTTTAAAGACCCACAAATTCTTGAACTCTTCATAAAAAAGAAACACGGAACAGTTACATGTTTATTGCCTTTTCCAAGTGTAGACACACAAGAAAGTATCAACACACTCTTCTGGCTTAGAACAGAATATTTACTAAGTTTTTAAAAATGGAATTTCAATATAGATGTGAAATGCAAGGCAAAAAGTGTTAATAGAATCAAAAGGAAATTTTTTTAAGAAGTTCCTTCCATAGATGATAGCAACAACTCGGAAGTTGGTTCTCAGAAGAGGCTGTATTATGAGAAATGTTTTTCTGATGCAGAATAACCATTCTTTTCCTGAAACTGCAGGAGAGAGGGAATATTTTGTCCTCATCACTTCTTAGGTTTGAGTATTTCTATAAGAAATACCCAGAAATACCTTCCCAGACTGAAAATCAATAGAAGCTGTCCACATGTGGAGGGCAAAAATTAATGCACTTCTTTATTTTTTTCAGAAAATTATTTTTAGATTTTTTTTGCTTCACTTTCAATGCTGAAAAGCACAGCAGTATCCCTGGGGGAGCAACCACTGCTCCAGAGAAGCGGGCACTTCTCTGCTACGTAGATCACCATCTCCTCCAAGCCCAAGTACTCAACTGTTTCTACACTGCCTGGAACACCCTGAGTCCCGTTCGGTTTGTGGGGGATCAGCAGGGACCCAAGGGGGACATTAGGAGGAGGATTTTCTCTGACCTCCTGCATCACTTCTTGTAGATTTGGGGCTATTTCATCTGCATTGCAGACCACTCTGGTGAGCTCTGCTCTTGGAAACTGGTCTGAGAGAGCAGGGAGGCCACTGCAGCTCAAGTGGTTGGTCTGAAAGTAGTCTAGAAAAATCCAGAGAATTCCTGGACAATGCTCTCTTCTTTGAGTGATGGTTTTGGCTTTCTTATACCAGTCCCCAACTTCAGTGTGGAAATTCTGAGGTTTCATCCATGATGGTATGTTAAATTTCTTCAAAGTTATTTTTAGTTATAATTGGACACAATATCTTTATTTTATTTATTTTTTATTTGCTGCTGAGGATTGAACCCAGGGCCTCATACGTGCTATCAAGCGCTCTACCACTGAGCCAAAACCCCAGCCCTCAAAGTCATTTTTCATGAAGGTTTTCTGAGTCACTGTCTTGCATATGTTTTTATTGCTGAAAGTGTAAAAGACACAGTCAGATTTCTTCAATCAAACAACAGAACCCAACTCTATTCTTAAACTGGTAAATGCAATAGAAATCTTAGCATATACATGTAAAACCACACTAAAGTCACCCATTAAAAGAAAGTGAATATAGTCAGAGTGAGTACCTCACAAACTTCTTCAGGGGCTGGTGCTCACAGATGTAGAGAATTTTATGTGGTTCACAACGAAACACATTCCTGATCTTCTGCCTGATCTTCAGAGCCACAGTGGTCTTCCCTGATCCAGGTAAGCCATGAACAAACAGCTGTCTGGTATTGAGAAGATTCTTTGAAAGCAACTCATACTGTTGATCTGTGAGCAGGTTCCAAACCTCAGAGCCCAGCTCTTCACTTAAAAAGGATTTGAAGCCAAGCAGAACTATCACAAGGGACTGTAACAGAGTTTCCACGTGCTGGATGGTTGTAAGATTATAGTACTCCAGGTCAATTTGTGCTTCTGAACTATCAAGTGTCACTGATGCTCCATCAGGATTCAGCAGGAAGAACAAGGGAGCCATGCACACTCTCCCAGTGTAGCCTCCTGTGTCCACCAGCCTCTGCTTCAACGAACGGGCAACCTTCGTAGAATGGCTCTTGTACCCCACATCCCACCTCCTGAAAACAGTGTAGAGGATCAGGGTGTTGTTCTGGGAAATCAGAAGGGCATCACATATGACACCCTGATTCTCATTCAGACCCAAGTCAACAGCCCAGCTTCAAAAATCAATATTCCTTGAGAGACAGGGCACATTTCTCTGTTTATTAAGTCTCTTGAGTCCTTTATGTTGTGAGAAGAGTTCCTTGTAGAGGCAGATGCTCCACCACTGAGCTGCATCACAGTCCTTCTTTTATTCCCCCCCACCCTGTCCTTTTTTTTTTTTTTTAAATTTTAGAGACCCACAAATTCTTGTTTTATTGTATTTTATTTTATTGTATTATTTTATTGTTTTGTTTTATTGCTTATTTTATTTTAGAGACAGGGTTTAAATTGCTCAGGCTGGCCTCCAACTTGTGATTTCCCTGCCTTGGGCTTCTTACTGGGATTACAGGTGTGCGCCACCATGCTAATAAGTAATAATCTCATGAAAGTGAAAATGAATAAGATTTTGGCCCTATCTCTGAGAGATTTTTCTAAGGCACTTAATACACTCACTAGGTCCTAAATGTGGGGAAAGGAGAAGAGAGAGGTCAAATCACATCATTTATTACTAACAAATATTGTAGATATTTTAACAAGGGCCACACCTCAACAATGGCCATTCTCTCAAAGAATAAGATGAGTATGGCTTCTGCTGTGCAAGCTCATGTAAGTGCTAGTAAGGTGCACAGGAGGATTGTTAGTAGAGAGAAGATCTGAGGTTCTCAGGTTTTCCTGCTGTTTGCACCTGTTCTCTGGGAGGTGAAATTATGTTAAAATTTGACCCAATCCTTATGGTACAACTTTCCAGCAATCTGTGTCTTTTTCCAGATGATTTTCCAGGTATATGTACAATTACATTTATTGTTCAAAAATAATTTTATTTTTCATCAAGAGCCATAAATCTCAATGCCCTACCCCCTCTACCCAATGCTGATTATCAGAAATGTTGGCCCTTCAATAAATGTGGGTGGAACTGGGACACACTGGAGTGCAGCACTCTTTCACAGATGTCTTCATGGTGATGGGAAGGCTATATAAATAGAGAAATTCACATCTACAAGCACATTGCTTGTGTCATTCTTCTGTGGCTAGGCCTGACATCCAAAGCATGTTCTTTGGTCATACATTCTTCTGTGGTGACATGTCTCTTCCATCCCTTAGTAACCCTGATCAGTCCATGTCAATTGGACAGGAATGAAGCTCCTTCTCACCCCAGACTCCTAGATATGACCTGAACCTGGCAATGAGCAGTCACCTCTGGAATAGGATTGGCTCATGGACAGAAATATAACCCAAGCTGGACATCCTAGTTATTGTTTGGAATTTGGCTGGGTTATTGAAAATGGCCCATTTTCTTCTCTTCTGTAATGAACCATAACCACCATGTAAGTCTGGAGCTGCTGGCGACTTATTTTTCCTCCCACGTGGAGACAGCCTTCCAGAGAATGAGTTCAAAACCCAGAGGAAAGGAAGACAAGATATGGGGTGGGGAGGTGAGAGGGAGAAAAAGACCCATACCCAAAGAATGATACTGGTGACAACTTTGAGCCACTGGATCTAACAACCATGTCAGGCCTTTCCCTGGGTGGCCAAGATAAGTTTAATTTTTGTTGAAAGTACTTTGAGTTTTATTTATATTCATCATGTCCATCTTGCTTGGAAGACTTTCCAAAGCAAATTTCAAGGATGATGCCACTGTGCCAGACAGAAGCTGCACTTCCAGCAACATGGGGGGAAGGGAAGGGGCCCAGGGCAAGGACCGGGCACTGCAGGTGGAAGAGCAGTTCTGGGCAGCCTGATCCAACGGTATGGGGAGAGGGTACTAAAACCAGCACAAATCAGAATCCAAATACAAGAGATTAATTTTGATAGTCACATGCTTATTAGTTCCTACCCTACCAAACAATCCATTTTTCAAAAATATAAAGAACTTCAGCCCATTATCCTGACCTTCAGAATGGGTACAAAAAATTATCCAACCTGTCTTCTAATTACAGATGAAAATTATTCTAGGAACTTCTGGACACATGTAAGGAGGCAGGGAGCAAGAGAGCCAGAAACACCCAAACTTGCTTAGGACAAGGGGGAAGATTCACAACAAAAGAAGCAAAATCTTTCTTTTATATTGAGACTTAATTGTCACTGCTATGATCCCCCAATGAATTGACACTCTGGGAGTACACAGTTTAGGATTGGACACAGTACAGAACTAGCCTCAGCACCCCTGAGGGCCCTTGTCTATGACACTGGCTTAATGAAGCCATAATCCATGCACTTGATGAGACATTCCCGGGCCGTCTAAACCACCACTGCCTTCTTCTTGTCCAGCTCCTGTTTGCCCACCACGGTCAGGATCTCCAGCAGCTCGCTCTCCACCAGCTTCTTGGCCAGCTCAGCATCAGTGGCCAGCAGGTTGTAGGTGATGACCAGGCCCCAGTGTTGGACTGAGAGCTGGTCATGCAGGCAAAGCTGCTGCAGGATCTCCAACCACTGGGATGTCGGGACAGGGCAGAATAGGAAAGGAAGGAGTCAAGGAATCAGTAGGGAGTCAGAGGGAGGAGATTTGCGGACAAGATAAATGGAAAGCATTGGCCAAGGAACTTAGCTATGGTCACACATCTGGAAATAGTAGAGGATTAACATTCTCCATCTATTCACATGTTAAGCAACTTGAGTGTAAAGAGATAGGTCCACTGTGTGTCTGAGCAGAATGGGGATGTGAAGTGTTCAGAAATGAGAATTCTCGAGCTGGGGATATAGCTCAGTTGGTCGAGTGCTTGCCTTGCAAGCACAAGGCCCTGGGTTCAATTCCTAGCACACACACACATAAATAAATAAATAAATAAATAAATAAATAAATAAATAAATAAGAATTCTCACTCTGGGTTCATGGGCAGGCCAAGTGCACTTGCAAAATACAACTCCAGGCAGGGAGGCATGCTCTGCACCGAACTTGGCTTTGCCTAGAATCAGCACCAGAGTCTGCCTCCTCCATTCTTCCTCAATCCACCATCCACAGTAATGAAGATGTCCAATTACTATGCAGGGGAAGCAGGACTCTAGACCACTCTGATCACCCTATAAGACAGTGATAAAGCAGAGAGTAGAACATGGAGACTGACTCTTTTATCCTTCAGTAGACGCCCCCGGCAGCAGAGCAGAATAGGCATTGGCATGGGTTTTGCAGTCAGAGAATCGGTGTTCCAGTCCTAGCTCAGCATTTACCAACCACATGGCCTCAGTTAAGCTATTCACTCTCTCTAAGCTGAGCCTTCTCTGCCATCTGCTCTGCCTTCCTCTCACATCATGCTGACTCATGAGATGATTCATGGAAAGGGCTTAGCCTATGGGCTCAACAAGTAGGTGTGGGCAGGGATGGTGACCTGACACCAATCCAAAGGTTCTCCCCTGGGCTTCCTCATGCCTTCATTCGCCCTTTGTCTGCAGGGATTGCTTCCTGCATGCACTGCTGTCAGATGGGGAGATCTACGCAGAGGGAGGAAAAGACAGACACCTGGCTTTCAAGCCTCTAAGCATATTTTTTGACATACTACATTGAGTTTCCTGCCCCACAGAAAGGAAATGAAAGTGCATCTAGCTGTGGAAGGTTCAGGGACAGTTTGTATGCTGATGAATATCTGCTCTCTAGGATGTTGCTGGGAGCTCAAAGAAACTCAATCAGGATCCCAGGCAGGAGGATCTGCAGCCTGGCTTCCCAGGGCACAGCCCAGCTGATGTGAGACCACAGAGATGCCCACCATCCAATATGACCACGCGGTTGTACAAAAGGTGGGCCTGGGAATTTTCATAAATCCCCCAGAATGTCCATGATGGGACAGAATATGGCCAAGAATGCTGAGTCCCCTGGGAGGAATGAAGAAATGGCAGGGGTAGGCTGGCAATCCTGAAGGACTCCAGTCCCTTCCTAATTGTGGTCTTGGGCTAGTGTTTGTTCTGTATCTCCGTTTCCTCATCTGGACAAGAAAGGTAATAATAATACTCACTTCACAGAGTTGTTGGGAGGAATAAATGATGCAATCTATGGAAAGGCTTAGAGCAACACCTGGCATACAGTAAGTACTAGAGGACACAGAGTGTACGTGGGCATTCCACAGATGCTCCAGCAGCTCTAACACAATGGCTTCAAAGTGTGGTCCACAGACCAGAAGCTCCCCAATCCCAATCCACTGAATCAGAACACCTGGAGAAACTGTTTTCACAAGCTCTCCCAGTGAATTTTACACACATTACAGTTTAGAGAGGTTTGCTGTAGGGAAAGAGGCTGAAGCCCCAAGACCGTGCAGATGAGCTACATCCAGCAGAGACCTCTGGTGCCAAGACAGCTTAAGCCTTTTGGAATGTAGAGTACACACACACACACACACACACACACACACACACACCTGCACCCATGCATGCATGCACATACACACATACCTGAAATTGACTGGCAGGAAAATACAAAAACATATCCATACTAACACTAAATGTAAGTGGTCTCACCTTCCCCAATTAAAAGATATAGATTAGCAGAATGGATCAAAATACAGGATGCAACTATATGCTGAGACTCATCTCATAAGTTAGGACACTCACAGGCTGAAGAAAAAAGAAAGCAAAAATTCTTCACACATACGGAGTTTGAAAACAAGCAGCAGTAGCTTGTTCTCAGTCAAGGAGCAGGTATGGCGGGCAGTAAGTTAAGAGAAGAGTTCCTGTTGTCCCTCATGGTTGTGAACAATACCCCACAGATCAACTTAAGGATGTGAACCCACACCTCTGTACTTCTTCACCTACTGTTGGTTCTCATGACACCACACTGTCCTCTTTTGACTTGGGTTTTATTGGAACACCAGTAACCAATTAGCTCACAGGACAGTGCCATGGAGATGGAGTGACCTCAAGTTCAATGAAAGAGCTCAGCTTGGTGGACCATCATTGTGGACTTTGTACTTCTTTCAAAGCAAATTCCTGAGTACCCATGTGATGGTTTTTGTGTGAGCCAGACCATAGTGGTCTGTAATATGTCCTGGTTTCTTGAATCTATGCAAGTCCCTGAACCTGACCAATCCCTTTGTCTATATTCCAAACTGCACAAAAAACAATCAAGAAAAAAAACAATAACAGGAGACTGTTAGAAGTCAGTGAATGTCTGAGCCTAGTTCTATCCAGATTCAGATGTGATTTTTTTTCAACTGCCCCTGAAATATTACAGATTTTTTTTTGACATCAGGGATTGAAATTGGGGGCACTAGACACTAAGCCACAGCTCCAACCCTATTTTGCTTTTTATTTAGAGGCAGGGTCTCACTGAGTTGCTTAGCATGTTGTTTTTGCTGAGGCTGGTTTTGGAACTCAAGATCCTCCTTTCTCAGCCTCCCCAGATGCTGGGATTATAGGCATACTCCACCAAGCCTGGCAATAAGACAGTTTTTGTAAGATGAGGAAACTCTTGCTTCTACCATACCTCAGAACTGTTTCCCCCGGTGCCCCCTCACAACCACAGCTGAGATAGAACATCTCCTGTGAACCACACTGTCCCTTGACTCTGCCTGTCCCTCAATGCTGGCCTTGGCAGGTCACCATTGGCTCCATCAGTATATGATCTCAGTTTCCCAAGTGCTCCCTCCTCTAGACTGTACTCTGGAGGGGCAATGTCTTCAGGAGGGGACTTTCTATCATGTCTTCTGTTGCCTCCCCTTTCAGGACACAGCAAGGAACAAGAGGCTGGTGAATTTGGGGCCATATTGTAGGGCAAGAGACAGGACGTGAGCAAAGTTGGAAAGTAAGCAGAACGTGGTTGCCAGAACCCCATGACACACTGCAAAATTTGCTGCCTCCTTCCCCACAGCAAGGTGACCAGCTTCTCTCCCCAGCAAGAAGCCAAGGGTGGGAAGCTGTCAGATAAGACCTGGGTGCAACACAGGCCTCTCCAATGTACCACTCAAACCCCTCCCAGATTAACCCACCATGTGTAAGCTGAAAGCTCAATGTGGCTATGTAGAAATGACAGAGAATATCTCACCACCTTTCTGGGGTGTATAAGATTTACACTGTGCAACAGTTCCCTGACACATGAACATATGGATCAATATTCACATGTTGATCATGTATAAGTAAAATATTCTTTATTCCTTACTTGTGGGGTCTTCATAAAAAATTCCAGTTTAGTAGAGGCTGGATGATCTTGACCTGCCCCATATCCATTGTACACTGGGTGTTCATTTGCACAGTTCCATCATATTCTCCATACACCTGGAGCATGCCCCTGGTGCTCCTTGGTTTCAGCGCTGGTGATTCTGTCCTTCTTGACCTTTAATGTGCTTTCATTTCTTTAATCTCTTTTTCCCACGACACTTGGGGACTGAACTCCGGCCCTGCACAAGCACGTGGGGATGCAAGTGTCCTACCTCTGAGCCTCATCCCAACCCTATTTACTTTTATTTTGAATCATGGTTTCCCTAAGTTACCCGGGATGGCCTCAAACCTGTGATCCTCCTGCCTCAGCATCTAGAGTCAGTGAAATTACAAGAGTGTACCACCACATTTGAGTCATTTGTTTAATATCTTTTAAAATTCACTACATTCTGTTAATTCCATCTGTCCTTTAACATGAACAAAAGTACTATATTATTTTAAATTAAAAAAGTAAAAAATAAAAAAGCCTGCCTCACCCAGACGTGAGTACACTTGAAACCAGGCTTTGACTGGTGTAAGCGAGTCTAATTGAAGCCATCATTTCACGACCAAGAGTGAGCTTTCTCTGGAGAAGCTGAGGTATGCATTATCAAAACAAATCTGATCCAGAACTCAGAATCTCAGAGCTACAGAATTTGCTATGTTGGAAAAAAAAAAAAAAAAGTGTTTCCTCTTCAGACAGCTACATTATACTCAAAGACCCCAGGGATTTCAGCTGATAGCTGATCTAGCATTTAATACTAGAGCACATTATTTGTACCCTGGCCTTGTGGCCTAACTCTTGAGATTCAAAGAGGTGGTTAAAAATGTTTATGCTTCAGAGAAGGAGGCGATGAGAAAGGGCACCATTTCAAAAATGTTGATTTTGGAGGAGTAATCCTACATAAAAGGCTTTCTGTTTCTGTCCCTTAAGATGAAATGGCCCTGTCCAGCCCTTGCTGAATTATCACATGGACTGCTTTGTGTACATTTTCTCTCAGTTGTCAACACCAAAGCAAAATATAAAGAAAGCCTTGTAACTCCCGAGGAATTTCTGGGATGTACTTCACATTTAACGTTTCTAGGCATGCCAAGGGGCCTTGGGTGGTATTTGGGTAATTTCTATCTAACAAGTTATTTTCTTTGAATCTGATGGTGGGCAGGAAAGGGGACTGGGGAAGTGTCAATGGGACAAAGAACTCTGAGCATAAAAGTTGGTGTCACATCTCTTTCACAAGTGAATTTTGGCCATCCTCTAGCAGATGGAAGGTCTAAGCAAGGGACCCACATGGCAGTCAGAGGAAGGGACCGGTAGGTTGTGGCCAGTGCTTTAATCTGGGATTTCTCCAAAGCAGATTCTGAGATGAGAATTCGTGAACCCAATGTTTGCCTGGGAAGGGATAGTAGTAGATCCGAGGGAAAAGCAGCCAATAAAGGCAAGTTACCACTGTGGGTGACCAGGTTATTTCCTGTGGGAGATTCTGAGGAACACTAAGCCAGGGTTTCCTCTCAGTATACTAACGATACCCATCAAGTCATTTATTCAAATATTTTTGAGATCCATTAAGTCTAGACATTCTTTTCTGAACAGGGCAATATGTTAGTTAATGAAATTAAAATAAATGTATGTCTTCTGTGGCTTTCATTCTCAAAGGAGAGAGACAGTAGCAGGAAAAATACTAAAGTTTAGGCCTGTGCTACCCAATGTGGCAGCCTCTAGACACACATGACATTGAGCACTTGAAGTATGACCAGTCCAAATTAAGGGAAAAATATACACTGGATGTTGGAGACATACTATGAAACCAGAATATATAATAGCTCATTCACACTTTTTTTTTATTGAAAATATGGTGATATGTTAGTTAAGATATGGGGGGGTTAACAAGATATATTATTCAAGTTAATTCTAACCTTTTTATTTTTTAAATGTGGTTATTAGACAATTTAAATGTACAGATGGCTGGCATTACATTTCTATGGGTTGGAGCTGTTTGGGCCTTTTGAGTCTGGCTCCTTCATGGGGGTTACATTTCAGCAGAATTAGCATTAACTGGGTGTTTGCTGGAAATGCAGACTCTCTGGCTCCACCCAGACTTACTCTATCAGCATCTGCCTTTTAACAAGAACCTTGGGCTACATGTAGACATATTAGTATTTGGGAATCATGGATACATAGTCATGCAATTTTATGGTGCTGTGGTAAAGAACCAAGCAGGGTTTTGCTTTTACCCAGTTTTAGACATGGTATCTAGAGGATGTCCTCACTAACTCTAGGGAAAGTTCTTCCCAGGAAAACATTAGGTAAAAACTAAAGGAAGGAATGGAGCAGCTGCATGGATACATTTCAAGTGCCTACTCCAGGCAGAAGATACACCCAGTGCAAAACACTGCGGTAGGTGTGTTTAAGGAGAAATGAGCGTGGCACACGGGCAGAATCACGTGACTGCAGGTGTGGTTGGGCAGAGGTAAGGGTCAGACCCATAGACCTAAGAGGTCACTATGATGGCTTTGTCTTTTACTCTGAATGGAATGGGAAACCACAACAGGGGCATGACATTATCTGACTCTCATTTCAATAAGGACAGTCTGGCTGAAGTGTTGAAAAGAGACTGTAGTGGGTCAAGAGTACAATGAGGACATCTGATCATACTGCAGTGACATAGGCAAGAGATCATGATGGTTTGACACTGTCACCTAACTGAGAGAGATAGCATGACTTGAACAGAACAACATCTGTAAGGCAATTAAAAATGAACTGATCCATGATTTGTTTTGAAGATAACTTTAGCATGATTCTTTGAAATAGAGTAATCAATAATAATTCCTTTTTTTTTTTTTGGCCTAAGTAAATGGAAGAGTGTAGTTGTCATTTTCTAAGATAGTGAAGAATAAAGAAAGAGAAGATTTTGGGGAAAATACTACAGGATTGCTTTTAATAGGTAAAGACTGAGATGCTTATGGATATGCAAGGGGATTTAGTAAGCAGGTATGTGTATGAATCTGGGATGGAAAGAAAAAAACCTGGGTGAGAGATACAAATTTGAAAGATTGTGTGCATAGATCCTATGTAATTACGTAAGAACGGAAGAGATCACAGGGGAATGAGAGTATAGAAATGAGAAAGGGTAAAGGACTCAATACTGGTCCACCCACTACTTGGATGTCAGGTGAAAGGGGGTGGATCGAGTCAAGGAATCTGAGGGGTGGCCTGAGGGGTACCAGGACAGTCAGATGAGTATTAGAGACCTTAAAATTCAGTGAAGACAATGTTTGGGGGGAGTGAAGAGCCATCAGCTGGATCAAAGAAAGTGGTGGTCAAGTAAGGTGTGAATGAAGAACTGAACTGGATAATTTAAGTAGTAGGGAATTACTTGATGATTCTGAGAAGAGAAATTTTGGTGATACGTAGGTGAGAAAAAGTCAGACTGGACTTGATTCAAATGAGAGCGGGAAGAGAGGGAAGAGAGAAATTCATGATCATAGGTATAATTGGTTTTTTATTTTTTTGTGATCAAATGAAGGGCAGAAGTTGAAAGGTAGTTGGAGGTAGAAGGTGAGGGTCAAGAGAGGGCTGATACTGTGGGAGACATAAGAGCATGCTTGGCCATGAACTAGTGGAGGGGAAAGTTGATGTGAGTTAAAAGAGAAGGGATTACTGCTAAAACTGCGGTCCTTAAGTGCATGGCAGGGCTTGGACTCTAGTGAACAAATAGAGATCTTCATTAGCAGTGCATGGGAACCGTTCACAAAGGAGAGTAGCCTACTGAAGTCAGACGGGAAGACAGTTGTGCAGATGTAGTGGGAGATGGAGGAAATTCTCTCTGATTGCTTCAGATGCCTCAGAGAGGTAGCAAGCAAGTGCATGAATTGAGAATGGGGAGGAGCTGTGTAGTTAAGATTATAGGGTGAAGGTAGGACTTCATGTTTAAAAGAGTAGGAGAGAGGGTGTGTACTGAGGAAGCACAGCCGGATTAATGCACTTAAGGTTAATGACTATGGCAATGACTGCTAATTGTCAGTCAAAAATATCTCTCACTTTGCTCCATAGTCACAGAGTGTTAGCTTAATGGTTGGTTACCCAGTCAGATTTACTTTCATGGCTTCCTTCATAGTTTCACACAGCCATTTTACTAAGTTCTTAAAAATAAACTGTTTCAGTCAGGTTTTTCATTATTGTGACCAAAGGATCTGGCAAGAACAAGTTAGAGGAATAAAACTTGATCTTGGTCCCTGGTCAGCTGACTCCGTAGATCTGGACCTGAGGTGAGGCTCAGCAGAGGAAAGCTGCTCAGAACATGGCAACCAGGAAGCAGAGAGAGCTCTGCTCACCAGGGACAAAATATAAAACCCAAAGTCATTGCCCCCAGGGACGTACTTCCTCCAACCACACTCTACCTGCCCACAGTTATCACCCAGTTAATCCATATCGTATTAATCCACTGATTAGATTATACTTCTTATAACCTCATTGTTTCGCCTCTGCACATTCTTGCATGGTCTCATACATGAGCTTGGGGGGCACCTCATATCTATATCTTACCATAAACTCTGGGAAGAGATGTGTGCCACAGTGACTCCTAGGCCTGGAACGCTGGATACGGGTGACTCTATGATTCTCCTCCCAACCCCCCACTGGGTTGTTGAAGTGGACGCATCCCAGTTTTGAACTGTTAAATATAAAGGAACCAGGACTATCCCAGGTTCCCCAGACTTCAAACAATTTTCCAAGTAAGAAAAGATCCTAAAGGCTAAAGATAGAACCTAGAGAGAAATTGTAAGACTATTTCTTTTTTTTTTTTTTTAAAAAGCAACCCAGGGCCATACTTTTCAGAATTTTTCTCTGGCTCTTTGGGCCTCTGAAGATCTTGAAGGCACACCTATCTCAGAGATTCTCTTCTTTAAATAATAGGCTCATAAGAATCTTAAAGGCATCATCCAACAGTGTCTTCAAAGGAAGATAAAGACCTATCAAGAATTTTGTGGTTTTGGCATTTTCTAGCAGAGAAAACTCCAGTATAATTGATAGAAAACCCATAACATTTCATGGAAGTTTCTAAAATAAATACTCTCAGACATAAGCTTTTTTTTTTTTTTTTTTTTAACCATGAAGCTTCTATTAATCAAGTTGAGAAAACCACCTGCTTCAAACATGAGCTGGATTTAATAGTAAAGGGAAGATAAGTCAGAAAGAGGAGCCAAAAATGTTGGAGAACAATCCCAAGGAACAGGATTTAGAGCTAATCAAGCAACTGGCAAAGTATGCTTAGCTGGATTTCAGAATCATTGTACATCAGTGACTGCTGCACACTCCCTCCCTCCTTCTTTTTTTTTTTTTAAAAACCATGTTTGAACTGAAAAAGTATCTCTTCTTCTGCACATGGTTATAGAATCTTATCTTTCTTCCATAAGGAGGCGGATGTTGTCGCCGGAAAAGGATTGCAGCCTGGAACGGCAGCGCCGCGGGAAGGAGTCCAGAGACAGGATGGAGACGAAAATATTCTTTAATCTTACAAGAAACTACAATATATCTATACAATAGCGAATAACCCTGTCTTTTCTCCCTCTGGTCTCTTCCCATGCGCCCGAGCAGCAATGGCGCTCGCTCGATCTGCTGAGTCACCGTTCAAATCTCTCGAGAGCCTCGACCAAGTCCCACGAGATCCCGTCAGACTACGGAAAGCGGAAATGCCCAAAAATGTCTATGGCCCAATAGTCAACCGCAATCTTGGCTATCTCCCCAAACAGGGCTCCTGCATTTCCCCCTTTTGTTTTAAAAGAGGGGATGCTCTAGGACGTCTATGTGCAACCAACATTCTTACCCGTCATCGGATAATCAAGGCTGTGCCCTTGACTCCTGTCTTAGGTTGATATGTCGGCCACATGAGACTATCCCGTGCGACTGTGCCTGTCTTAGGTTGTCCCCCTCTGGGGATCTTACCCGTCATTGGCTAACCAGCCATCCAATGGAGCCCTTTAGGATCGACTGTGTAAGATGACTAACAGCCGTCCAATTGTGGGGAGATGCTGCGGCTTTAAGGCACAAAGCCTTTTGGTGACGAGCCAAATTGCATGGCATACCAAATTCTTTAAACAAATCAGCTGCCCTAAGTTCTATCAAGTAACACACTGAGTTGTCTAAACAAATACCCCCAAGGTACTGTCCCATGAAGTCCCAAACAATGAAAGATCAAAATGTCCACTTGTTATAACACGTAGATCTAGGAGGCCCCATGCATGCAGAGCAGAGGCCACACTGCTGGTGAGGTTGTTTGACATTTGAGCAGCAGGGATGCTTGCAGCGACCGCGATCCCTGCATCTGTAGCAGCAGCCGTCTTTTTTTATGTCTAGACAATGCCACCGGCAAATCTTCAGGGCCCGCTCCCTAGAGACTCAAGCATCAATTATTAAAGGAAAGGCAGTGCTATTCCAGCACTGAGTCAAGAGGCGAGTTTTCAAACTAAAAAATAGAATTATTAGATTAGAAAATTAAATGAATTCTTTGATATAGTTGAGTCTGTCGTTAGTGAGGAGGATTTAGAAAACAGTGAAGGCGATCATGAAAGCGTAGATTCCGCTGAGTCAACTAAGACCAGTAAGGAGAGTATTAGAAGCGTCCCCAAAATGACAAAGATCCGAGCTGCTAAAGCTATTCAAGATTTATTAGAGATACTTCAAGGATACATGGTCTCAATTGAACCTGGGACTCAGGATGTTACTGAGTCAGTTAGGACCAATGAGAGTAGTAGTAGTGAGGAGGAATTAACTAAAGGTGATTTTGAGAAAATGAACAAAAGGAAATTAAGGAAGACCAAGATAAGGGATCATCAAGTGGAGGAACTTGTGTCCTCTACTCCCCCATGGGTGAAATCGATTACAGAAAATATGAAGGGTATCACTAGGCGTTTGCATACCCTAGAAACAGAAATAAAAAGTCTTTCTGAGCGCTTATGTGCTCTCGAGGGTAACTCACAGATACGTTGGGAACTGCCAGTATTTGAATATGAAAATGGACGGAGGGACCACCAGCCAATAGATTTCAAAACAATAAAAAATCTTAAAGAGGCAGTAATGACTTATGGACCCCAAGCTCCTTTCACGTTGAGTATACTGGAGTCCCTTAACACCTTTAGCTTAACCCCCGCAGACTGGAAACGTCTATGTAAAGCAACATTAAGTGGGGGACAATACTTGGTTTGGCGATCGCAATTTCAAGAACTTTGTATAGAAACAGCTAAAAGAAATGCAGATGCGGGGTTTGGAGACCATAATATAGAAATGCTCACAGGAGAAGGGCAATTCGCAGACGTACAGGATCAAAAATATTATACCCCAGGAGTATATGCTCAGATAAACGCAGCTGCCTTAAAGGCATGGAAAACTGTACAAGGACCTGGGGATCTACAAGGTAGCTTGTCCAAAGTAATTCAAGGACCTAATGAACCATATGCTGAATTTGCTGATCGACTTTTGAGAACTGCAGGTAGAGTTTTTGGAGACATTGATCAAGTTATGCCATTAGTTGTCCAATTAGCGTACGAAAATGCTAATAAGTATTGCCAGGAAGCCATCAGGCCATGGAAAAATAAAAAGGATCTTTTCATATATATACAATTATGTAAAGATATAAATGATGCCTTTGTCACAGGGAATATGATTGCAGCAGCTGTGAGAGATGCTGCCCCTCAAAATTTTACAAGAGCTCAACATAAACATTATAATCAATCAGGATATTCTAGGCAAAATTATCATAATCAATCAGGCTATTCTAGGCAAAATCCTAAAAGAGAAATAAGACCAAATTCATACCGTGCTCCAGGTTGCTGCCCCAGGTGTAAGAAAGGAAATCATTGGGCCAATAAATGCTATTCAAAATTTGACATCCATGGAAATCCTTTGTTAAGGAATTCAAAAAACGGGGCAAGGGGCCCAATGCCCCGGGACCCACAAATGTACGAGGCATTGGAGGAGGAGTATCCTCAAGCATCCACTCAGATGCTTCCCCGTACGGGCCACCAACTGTTGTCGCCGGAAAAGGATTGCAGCCTGGAACGGCAGCGCCGCGGGAAGGAGTCCAGAGACAGGATGGAGACGAAAATATCTTTAATCTTACAAGAAACTACAATATATCTATACAATAGCGAATAACCCTGTCTTTTCTCCCTCTGGTCTCTTCCCATGCGCCCGAGCAGCAATGGCGCTCGCTCGATCTGCTGAGTCACCGTTCAAATCTCTCGAGAGCCTCGACCAAGTCCCGCGAGATCCCGTCAGACTACGGAAAGCGGAAATGCCCAAAAATGTCTATGGCCCAATAGTCAACCGCAATCTTAGCTATCTCCCCAAACAGGGCTCCTGCAGGCGGAGTCTGTGGCAGAGCAGTGTTTGGATTCTTTTGACCTTTTAGGGTGTGGTAGACATGATGAAGTGAGTCTTCTGAGTTAGGTCATAAAAAGGCCAGGTGCTTCTCTGTTCCTCCTGATGGTTGCTATTGGAAGCCCACCACCATGCTGGAGGGAAGGCTCAGGCACCTGAAGAGAGGCCACAGGAAGCACTTGTCTCCACAGGAGAGCATGCTGTAGGTAAATCTTGCACACCCCACTTGAGACTTCTTGTCTGATGCTTTATGAGACAGATGAGACATACTTGTCAAATCCTGCCCAAACTATAGACTCTAGAGAAAATGAATGATCCTTGTGGTTTTAAGTCGATAATCTTTGGTGAGGTTAGTTTTGTAAGCAAGGAATAACTGAAACTCGCTTGTATTGAGATATCACGCTACTGTATGACAGCTTCCATTATTCTGTTCAGGTCATTGGTCAGACTTAATCAGGTCCCTGCACAGGTTTCCCCCCGCCCCCCATCTCTTGGGATACACTTTGTCTTTCTGTTTTTCATTCTGTTGTACTAGGTGTCAATTTATTTTCAATTAGGCTTGTTTGGGATTCTTGAAACTAAGCTTTGATCTTCCACCATGTCTGGAAACACTGCAAATATCGTGGATCTTTCCAACCTTTCTCTTCTCCATCTGGAACTCTAAATATTTGGGTATTAGTAAATATTTGTTCGTTATAGCAATAAAATATTTAGAGTTCCAGGAAAGGAGAGAAAATGGAGCAGAGGCAATATTTGAAGTGATGATGGCTGAAAATTTTCCAAATTTACTCACCCTGATCTCCATGTCTCCTTAGCTGTGTCTAGTACACTGCTAAACCTACCCATTGACTTTAGTTTTCAATTATATTTTTTATTTCTAAGTTTATCTGCTTCCTACACAAGGAACATGTCACTTTTTGTTGTTTCAATACTGTGCAGATATTTTCAAGTCAAGTCTGGCTTTTAATTTTTGCTCTGAAATGTTGGTTATTGTTTGTGGATTTTTTATTTCTTGGAGAACTGATTGTGGGAAGACTTTTGAGGTCTCAAATGAAGGCAGATTCCTCCAGATAAGATTTGAGTTTGCTTTTGCCAGGTGCCTGGGAACCATCCCAGTCTGGATACTCTTTAAAAATCTGCTGCTTGAATTTGCTTATGTGAATTTGGACAAAAACTTTGTGTAACAATTAGCTTGTCATTACCATTTGTCTGTCTTTCTTCTTTGTCTTTTTTTTTTTTTTTTTCTTTCCTCTTTTCCTCTGCTTTGCTTATTGCCAAAGCAACTAAGCAATTTTCCTTGGAGTCTTCAATGAGGGAGTGATAATTTTTCTTCCAGTTAATCCTTAAACTGAAAGAGGAACCCTTTAAGGCCCCAGCTTTATGGGGGAAACATTTATTATTAGACCACCCACTTTGTCCCTGTTCTACAAGCCCTAATGAGATCTTGAAAATCACCACCCAAGTTCCCACTTTGGCAAATGCCCTCAGGCCAACAGGGTTAAAGCACATGGCTTCCTATTATAGCTTCCAGCTTTCACTTAGATTTTGGCCTCAGACTTTTTTACTATCTTGAAGCTTATCGATGCTTTTAGCAAAATGTATTATTTGATACTATTGTTTTTTACCATCATTTTTAGTCTCCTTTCCTGGGAAAACTGAGTCTAATGCCCAGCCTATCTTATTGCCAGAAATCTCTCTCTCTCCCTGTGTGGCTCAGCCAGACCTTCTAAGTGCTTTCAGGCACCATTTAAGTCCTTTGGGCCCTACTCCATGTGGATTTTACAAACATGAACTCAAGCCAAAGGCCAGATATGGAACATGGAAGAAAGCTTCTCCAGTCCCATTAGAGAGAACAGATGGGTTTTGCTTCCCTCACTAACCTACCATGGAGAGAATGGAATCAGCAAAAAAAAAAAAAAAAAAAAAAAAAAAAAAAAAAAAGTCTTGGAAATCTAGGGAGTTTCTAGCAGTGCAACCAACATTATGTTGTCTTCTTTTACACACGTGGTATGTTTAACCAGAAAACAGAATTTAAATGCCATATAAATGGCCTTTACTAGTCTTGGCTTTTGATTAGGCATTGAAATAAAGAAAAAGTTCTCCCAACTACGGCCATTTGTTCATGTGCTTGCATAGAGTTCCTAATCGCCATCTGGGGAAAGTCTTCACTGATGGTAGGAAGGACCATAAAAAATACAGGTGACTGTGAAATGAACTTTATCTTTGTTGAGAAATTCCCTTATAGAATTTCCAGCAGATAAGAAAGGTAGATGGTTGTTTAAAAATAGTATAAAGAAAAAGGGATTTGCTTCAGAATACAAAGATTCAAAAAGTGTTTGAAGAAATATCCAAACACAATGTTACCTAATTTTGCTCTCCGTCTTTCTCACAATTGTACATCTTGCTCTGGGGTCAGTACTCATGATTTCGAGAAATGCTGATGTGTATTTTGCACTTAAGCATCAAAAAAAATAATAATAATAATAATTAGGAGTTCCAATGGCAAAATTTCACGGGAAAAAGTGCTACCTACAATATCAGGATTTCCTAATAGGTAAAAGGGAATCCCATAATGATATTTGAGCAGAGCTGAACATAATTGTAGATGCCTGGGGACAGGGACAGAAAAAGCTTACACCAGCTTTCCATTGCATAGTATGTTCTTTCCCAAGTGCCTGCAACGTCCATGCCCCCCTTCTGAGCAATGAAGTAGCAGAAGGTTTTGTGTTTAGATTTCTATGCATTGGGTCACAATGCCCTGTATATCTGGCTACTCCCGATGCAATAAGGATGATGTCTGCATGCAAAAAAATCCAAGTGACCTAGGATGTTATCCTGCAGAGGAGTTCTACTTTGTTGGTGGTAATTTAACAAACCAATAAGGTCATCTCTTTTGAGAAGTTGGACTATAGGATAGAAGAGACCAAGATAGATGGTGGAATAAAATAGAATCCAAGAGAGGAAGAGTCAAATACAAGAAAGAGGCAGTGAGGCAGGAGAAGCTATGAATTGGCAGAAACCATGAGCTTGAGTGCAAAGAGATGCAGCATTTCTCATCTGGGGATTGAGCTGGATCTTCACTCCGTTAGTTCGGGGCTGTGAATCGGAGTTCTCCCTTGGTCACGCAAATGAGTTTGAGCCCAAGCTCCTTCCAGTTAAATGCCTGGAAGTTTGAACTTGGCTCCTCTTTGCTGATGAGATGCCACTTTTATGCGACTATATAGGATGTTCTTGATGTATTTCTGCTGCTCTTGATGTATTTCTGCTGTATGACCACCAGGTTCTAATACATTTAATTATCAAAAATAAAACCAGTTCTATGGCCCTGTGGAATCTAGCCAGAAGCTGGCTAAATCAGCAAGATAGGTTTTTCAGCTAAGATTAGCTTTTGCAAATAGCCCCTCCCTACCGGGTGTAGCATTACCCATTGAAAAGCTAATGGTTTTTTTTGTGTGTCTGTATAAGACCCTCCTGTATCCTTCAGCAAATCTAGGACAGATAAGATTAATCAATAGTATGTACGTAGGATAACTATTTTGCTTTTCCCTGATTGAACCTGGAGTGTCCTGAAATTCTTTAAAGTAACCTTCTATAGTTAATTACTGGAATTCTTTATTGTAACCTCCCTTACTGGAATTCTTTATTGAAATCTATAGTTGAAATGTAAATTGCTGTGTTTGCTGGGATGTATAAAAATCCATGCTGAAAAAAGTAAAATGGGAGAAGAAGGATTTCTGCAATCTGTCTCGTGTGTATCATTTCCATCCGCTGACGTTTCCCCATCAGCACCGTTTTCCGGGATGAGCCCTTTCCCTGCTGCTGAAGCTGGCCTTCAGCACAGAGAGAGTCAGAGAAGGGGGCCACAGGAAACAGAAAGGGGGAGATGAGAAGGGAATGGGGATAACAGAGCTGCTGGCGAGACACTCCTCTTGCTGTAGTTTCATGATAAGCATCCAGTTTTCCAGGAAGCCTATTTTCTTACTGCACCTGTTTCTTATTTTAAATTGCTCATGTATTATGGCACTAAACTCTCATTACTTTAAAAATATATGTTTTTTTCTTAATAACTGAAAAATATTAATTGAATAGGCTCTTATGGAAAGTAGACAATGACCAAATAGATATTTTCACAAATTTGTCAAAAGCAAAGTAGTCAAATGGCATAGTAGAAGTGTATGTTGAAACCCTTCACCTTTCTTCAAGTATAAGCAATGACAGATTAAATGTGATGTTTTATTGATAATTATATATGTGTGAGAAAAAATGATCGCTGTATCGAAAACCAAGTGATACATCTGTAAAACTGAAGGTTAGCTAAATTTAAGTCATCCAGAAACATCGATAGAATTATAAATGATTTTGGGTCCAGATAAGGAGCTGAGTGGAGGTTCTGGAAGGTCTACTCCTGATTGCTAATGGAAAATAAAAGTGCCCTGTGTGAGGGGATGACTGTGACTAGCTTTACTAACTTCAGAAAGTGAAAGGAAGAGGAAAACAGCTGTGACCATCTCTACCCACATATTTGGGAACAATGAAGAGGCAGTTTCTGCCTCACCAGCAGGTCATGGGCCAAACCACCCACCCACGACTTAGAGATAGGAATGATAGTATCCTTCCTGTTACTTTGGGAATGGTGGAATGGAGGCAAACAGGAAACTGTTAGATAGAGAAGGGTGAGCTTAAAGCCAGAGAGAAAAACAAAAATGTGAACACACTCCTACTCCTCCCCAGAGAAGGGGTATTTCTGAGTCAACTGCAACATTACCTCTTACCTGAATTTCCAGCCTCCAGATAGTTCCTTAAAATAACTATCTATCTATCCATCCATCTATCCATCCATTAGTCCATCATCTTTCTATCTGCCCTTCCATCTGTCTATCCATCTATTCATCTGTCCATTAGTCCATCCATCTTTCCATCTGTCTATCTATCTATCTATCATATCTATCTATCTATCTCAATGAGATATCATCCCTGCCTATCATATTAGTCAAGGGTTCTCCAGAGAAACAATGAGATATGATAGGCAGGGATGATAAATTGAGAGGCTGAAACATGGATCCAGTTGGAATTCTGAAGTATGCACACACACCACCACCACCACCACCACCACAAGCACATAGGTGTGTGGGGGGAGGAAGATTCTAGTCTTCTTGATGCCCTAAGCCTCCAGACCCTGATATGTTAGCACCTGCCTTCCTGAAACAATCCATTTCTCTTGTGGAAAGATATCCAGCTCACTTTTTGGAGCTTCTCCAATTTAGATGTCACTCTGTGTTCAAAGCAGCCAGTCTGGTGTCCCAGTGGGTGGTGAGCAGTAGCTTATTCCAAAATACTCAGTCTTAGGAGAAGAGCCTATAGTTTTTCAATGCAGAAAAAAGGGTCATGGTCAGAATGATCATTACCTGGAAGTTTAGGTTTCCAAGGTGATTGCTCATTAGTTTACTGTGACATAGCTTTCACTCTTTCTTTCTTTCCAACCTCTACATTCACCCTTACCAAAAGGAGGACTATGAAAGCTCCTTGTGGTCACCACCAAGCCTAGTCTGCATTGCAAGGAACACCCTACATTTCTTACTGGAGGACAGGTCTGTATTGCAAGGAGCACCCTTGCCAGTGGTGCAAAGTTAAGAGGTGGGCAAAGCACCCACCTTCGTGAAGGACCACAGCGGCATTGAGTTAAGAAACAGGTGAAAATGTGGAATGAGTCCTTTCTTGAAAAATTTGAAGTCATTAAGGGAAGACAGACCCAAGAAGAGAACTCTGCAATATGATGCAGTGCCGTGAGCGTGGCAGGCAGATGCCTCTTAGGAGAGCCCCACTGCCCATCCTTGGGAAGGAGTGAGAGGGCATCAGGGCTCTTGAAGAGGAGTCACAGTGAGCTGATGGAAGTGTAAGAACCCCAGGCTCTGTGACCCCAACACACTTAAGGTCCCGGGTCATTTTCAAGCCACTTAAAACTCATTTTGACCACTGCATCCTCACATTCAATCACTGTATGCCAGCAGTGAATCATGCAGTTGGAAAAGTCGAACATTTTGCTTCCAACCCATTAAGCTGGTCATGAAAACTTCCAAATAGTTCTAGCACATTAACTAGATTTATTTAACATCTTTATTTTAGGGAAGTCCTAGGCTTTTTAGACAGTTTCATTTATTCTCATATCAAATACCACTGTAAGGTTAAGTTCGGTGTTCAGTGACATTCTCCAGGCAACCTTTTTAAAGCTAAAACTGAAAATAATGGACATGGCATTTCTTCCAGGAAATCTCCTCCACAGCACTCAACCCCGAGCCCTTAGAGGACCCAGCATTTGGATTGCATCAAACTTGCCAGCTTCTTGTGATTGAATCTGAACATTTCAACTGGACAAAGTGTCAGGGAACACGGTTTCCTCCAGCTGGCGAGAATTCAAAGGAGGGAGGAAAGAAGAGAGATAGTGAGAGAGAGAAGAAGGCGGG
Organism: Tamias sibiricus; assembly: GCA_025594165.1. Lineage (NCBI taxonomy): Eukaryota > Metazoa > Chordata > Mammalia > Rodentia > Sciuridae > Tamias > Tamias sibiricus. The sequence goes on along the minus strand of CM046662.1, from coordinate 159,543,112 downwards.
GGGTGGGTGGGAGAGGAGAGACACGTGAGAACCTAGGAGAGCAAGTGAGCCCTTGAACATCGAGAGCCTCGTCTCCATTACTGATGGCAAGTAATTGAAGGAGTCAGTTGATCTCTTCCTAAAGTATAGTTGGAAAAGCTTGGTGTAAAATTGGAATTCCAATGCTATTTTTTGTCACATACTAACTGTGTAATCTAGGTCAATTAAAGTAAACTTCAGCCCAATTATTTGAAATCACTGGCTTGATAAGAACACTGGATACACAGGCTATCATGAGGATTAAATGTCTCAAAACACATCAAGAACTCACAGAGTTTCTACTGAACAAGAATGATGTAATAACAGCCATTAATTATTATTAGTTTTAGTATTAAAATTTTGACATTATGAAAAGAAACACAGAAGGAAAAGTGAGTCTAGTTACATCCATTTTGGGTCAGACATCTACAGTCAATTTTAAATCTGTTGGTATAATTTGAAGAAACAAATATATGTATTTCCCAAGGCTGCTGTACAAAACGACCACAAATTGAGTGGTTTAAAACAACTGAAAGTTATCCTGGAGCTCTGGAGGAAACAAACTCTAGGAGTGAGCAGGTTTGAACTCTCTTGGAGGCTCTGGAGGAGATTCTCTTCTTTGCTTCTTCCAGCTTCTGGCGGCCCTAGGTGTGTTCCTTGGCTTGTAGCCTCATCATTCCAATCTCTGCCTCCAAACTCACATTCCTTCTCCTCATCTCTGTTTTCCCCTCCCCGTGCCTCTCATGAGGACACTTGTCTTTGAGTTTAGGGCCAGCCTGGATAATCCAGTGGATCGTTTCATCCCAAGCTGCCTAACCTAATTATACCTGCAGCAATCCATTATCCAATTAGGTAAGAAAATTCATAGCTTCCAGGGAGTAGCACATGGATAACCTTTTTGAGTGGTGTGTTAGGCAGCTTTGCATTGCTGTGATCAAAATACCTGACAAGAACAGTGTAGAGGAGGGAAAGCTTCCTTGGGGTTTGTGGTTTCAGAGGCCTCCGTCCATAGACAGCTGCCTCCATTGCTCTGGGCCCAAAGTGAGGCAGGACATCATGGCTGAAGGGCCGAGTGGAGGAAAGTAGCTCACCTCATGGTTGCCAGGAAGCAGAGAAGAAGTGCTGGGGAGCAGCTGAAGGAAAGAACAACCCTCCTAGGCCATGGCCACACTGACCCACCTCCTCCATCCATGCCCCACCAGCCCACAGTAGACAGTCTGTTCAAACTAGGATAAACTGGTCAGGTTACTGCTCTCACAGTCCAACCACTTGACCTCCAACACTCCTGCATTTACTCAGCAGCTTCTGGGGGCACCTCTCAGACCTAACCAACCCAAATAGGGGGATACCATTCAATCCTCTCCACATACATTGTGTGTGTGTGTGTGTGTGTGTGTGTGTGTGTGTGTGTGTGTGCTTTGATAAGAATTTTGGAAATTCAAAGAAAGATCTTTATTTGGCACATTCCTCCTCCTCGTCTGGTGAAATGCCATTTCCTTAGGCAGCCTTTCTGGACTTCTCATCAGTCCATGCTTCTAGAAACTTCTCTCATGGTGTGTTGAACTTACCTCACACACAGTGTGAACAGATTGAGAATTGTGTCTGAGTCCAAAATCTGTCTCTCCCACCAGACTGTGAGCTCTCTAAGGTTGGAGACCTTATTCACCCAGGACTAAGCCCAGCACCTGGTACATAGTAATCATGTGGTGTTGTACAGAAGAAAATCCCTCTTAAATATGTGACCCTCAGTGATGTTTATCTGATGACAAGTACAAAAGACATTATTACTATAAAACTTTCTGCTGCAATAAGTATGGACTTGTCATAGTGAAATTGTTAAATAAGTGAAAGACTAAATGAATGTAAAATTAGTCTGATTAAGTTGTTAATAAAAAATAGAATAGCAATGAAATAAAATCACTTGAAGAAACTTAATATTTGCATAACTTAATGCTCAAATATTGTCCATTTTTCCTTCTAACAAATTGATGATTTTGTAGCAAAATATTGGTAATGCTATGTTTTAGTTTATTTAGCTCAGTTTCCCCATTTTTTTCCCTTGTACATTCCTCAAAGGATGATGAGAACACCACTAATATTTGGCATAAAAAGTAGTATTATTTATTGCTGACCATATAGGAAAAGAAATCTACTCTGCTCAGGTGTCCTTTCTTCCTTAGGGGTTAGTATACTTTCAAAGGCTAAATGGTCTGATGTAATATGAAGAAGTGTGATTTGTTTGGTTCATTTGCTTGATGCTTGGTGGACACTTAGGGGTTGTGGTTATTATACCTTCATCCCTGATGAGATAACTTGCAGAAATGAGGGGTGAAGGTGATTGTTTAACTTGCAAAAGTGTGTTTATGGAGGCAAGTTGTTGTTGATGGGCTGAGCAGATTTAAAAATTATCCCAATGATTAGTTATTATAACTATAGAACAACAAGACTTTCACTAAGTTAGATCAACTTCTAAAACTTATCACTTTATTCTTAGTCGCATTTATTCATTCAACAGATATTTATTGCATGTCTATTGTGTTTTAAGCAAACATAAAGTGATAGCCCCAAGAGATTTCCTATTCCTAATATCTAAGTGAAGGAAACAAAGAGGTAAATAGAGAATGTATTATAATAATAGGAGCTGAGAAGAGTAATCAGACAGGGATAAGAAGATTATCCCAGGGTTGGGGTTATGGCTCAGTGGTAGAACACTTGCCTACCATGTATGAGACACTAGGTTTGATCCTCAGCACCACATAAAAAGGATCAATAAATAAAACAAAGTTATTGTGTGCATCTACAACTAAAAATATTTTTAAAAAAAAAAGAATATCCCTAGATTGAAAGTGGGATTGTTATTTTTTTTTAAATTTTTTTTTTTATTTTTTAGTTGTAGTTGGACACAATACCTTTATTTTATTTATTTTTATGTGGTGCTGAGGCTCGAAACCAGGGCCCCGCATGTGCTAGGCAAGCGCTGTACTGCTGAGCCACAATCCCAGCCCGGGATTGTTATTTTTTAAATAGATAACCAGGAAAGGCCTTTCTGATAAGGCACACTTGAACAAAGACTTGAAGGAAGTGAGAGTGTGAGGTGAGCCCTGGGACTACTGAAAGAGAAATCTTTCAGGTCATAAATCTTGCTATTAGACCCTGGTCTGACTGCCCACCTCTCAAAAGCCAATACTAAGGAGATGGTATTTGGTGGGAAGGAAGTCAGTTTTATTCAGGGGCTGGCTCTGAGAACATGGGGAGGGGCAGACTGCTGTCTTCAAAGCTCCATCTCCTAGAGTTCAAGGGCACAAAGGGCTTATATAGGGAGGGACAGGAGGAACAGGTGGGCAATGGGCAAAAAGAGCTCACACTGAGTCATGCATCCAGGTTTGATAATCATCTCTGTCACTCAGGGGAATTATTTTTCTTTTCTAGAACATCTTGTGATAATAATTGACTTTAATCTCCAAGAACAGTCCCTATTAGTTTTTTTAGGCAAACAAAATTTTCTTCTGCAAGTTAAACATTATTCTACTTTTAATTAGAGAACAAGATTAGCAAGTCTTTGGCCCACATTTTGATGTCATTTGAAGACAGTCAGATTTCCTGGGTTCTGTAAATTTAGAGAAAAGTTACTGATTAGTAATTTTTATGACTCTTGTCTGTTTAGTTCTTTTTCCCAGGAATAGCTAACTTTGCACTTAATCGTCAAGATACGAAAGGTGTCTTTTGCTGGAAAACAGCAGAAGTAGCAAAGACAACAGTTATAACCTGTTATATGGCTTTAATGAGAGGTACCATCAGCAGCCAAGCTAGTGAGAGACTAATGACATAGTGCTCAGCTCTGTGGCCTCCAAAATTAGTGATTTTTAAAAGTCAACTAAAATTGACTAAAGTTAGAAGGCCAACTTAAAGTTTCCCTTGCTTATAGCCTCACCAGAGGTTAGGAAGGACAGACAATATGGGGCCTGCATGGTCCTTATAGATCATTGTGAAGATTTTAAATTTTTTTTCCTTTTCTTAAATTTGTTTTAATTAGTTATACATGACAGTAGAATGCATTTATGCACTGTGATATATCATACATAGATGGGATATAATTTCTCATTTTTCTAAGTATACATGTTGCAGAATCACATTGGTCATGTAGTCATACATATATATACAGTAATAATGTCTGTTTCATTCCACTTTCTCATCCCCACATCCCCTCCCTCCCCTCCCATCACTTCCCTCTACCTAATCTACGGCAACGCTATTTTACCCTGCCTTATTGTGAATTAGCATCCAAATATTAGAGAAAACATTCAGCCTCTGGTTTTGTGGGATTGGCTTATTTTGCTGAGCATGATATTCTCCAATTCCAACTATTTACTGGCAAATGCCATAATTTCACCCTTCTTTAAGGCTGAGTAATATTCCATTGAGTATATATACCATATTTTCTTTATCCATTCATCTATTGAGGAACACCTAGTTTGGTTCCATAGTCTAACTATTGTGAATTGAGCTGCTGTAAACATTGATGTGGCTGTGTCACTATAGTATGCTGATTTTTAAGTCCTTTGGGTATAAATCAAGGAGTGGTATAGCTGGGTCAAATGGTGGTTCCATTCCCAGTTTTATGAGGAATCTCCATACTGCTTTCCATAGTGGTTGCACCAATTTGCAGTGCCACCAGCAATGTATGAGTGTATCTTTTCCCCCACATCCTCGCCAACATTTATTGTTTCCTGTATTTTTGATGATTGCCATTCTGACAAGAGTGAGATGAAATCTTAGAGTAGTTTTGATTTGCATTTCCCTAATTGCTAGAGATGTTGAACACTTTTTCATATAATTGTTGATCAATTGTATATTCTCTGTGAAGCATCTGTTTAGTTCCTTAGCCCATTTATTGATTGGGTTTTTTGTGTTTTTGGTGTTAAGTTTTTTGAGTTCTTTATATATCCTAGAGAGTAATGCTTTATCAGAGGTGCATGTGGTTAATGATTTTCTCCCAATTGTAGACTCTCTCCTCACATTATTAATTGTTTCCTTTGCTGAGAAGAAGCTTTTTAATTTGAATTCATCCCATTTATTGATTCTTGATTTTACTTCTTGTGTTTTAGGAGTCTTGTTAAGGAAGTCAGATCCTATGCTGACATGGTGCAGATTTGGGCCTACTTTTTCTTCTATTAGGTGCAGGGTCTCTGTTCTAGTGCCTAAGTCTTTGATCCCTTTTGAGTTGATTTTTGTGCAGGGTGAGAGACAGAGGTTTAATTTTATTTTGCTACATATGGATTTCCAGGTTTGCCAGCACCATTTGTTGACTAGGCTATCTTTTCTCCAGTGAATGTTTTCGGCACCCTTGTCTAGTATGAGATAACATATTTGTGTGGGTTTGTCTCTGTGTCTTCTATTCTGTACCATTGGTCTATTAGTCTATTTTGGTGCCAATACCATGCCATTTTTGTTACTATAGCTCTGTAGTATAGTTTAAGGTCAGGTATTGTGACGCCTCCTGCTTCACTTTTCTTGCTAAGGAAGATTTTAACTTTTGAAGATCATGTCTGATATAGATTTTAAGGGGTCATTCTGATGGATTGAAGATATTTATAAGGTTGATATGGGTTGAATTGTGTCCCCTTCCTCAAAACACATATTGAAGTGCTAACTCTACTACACCCATGAATGTTACCTTATTTGGAAACAGTCTTTACAGATGTAATCAAGTTCAGATGATAGCATTTGTTTGATCCCTAATCTGATAAGACTAATGAATAATAAGCAGAGGAAAATGTGGACAAAGACACACAGGGAGAATTTCACATGATGACAGAACAGAGATTAGAGTGAGGCAGTGGCAAACCAAGACTTCAGCACATTAAGAAGCTAGGAAGAGGCGAAGAGGATTTTACCCAAGTCTCATAGGGAGCATGATTCTGCCGACAATTGATTTTGAGCTCTAGCCTCCAGAACTGTGCACAATGCATTTCTATTGTTTCAAGCCACCAAGTTTGTGGTACTTCATTATGGCAGCCACAGGAAATTCATACAGCAAGGCCTAAAGTAGAGAGATCCATGCAATAACCACTTGAAAGATATTGGTAACCCCATTAGAAATGGAGTTGGTGAGGAGTAGTTAGATTCTATATATATTTTGAAGATAGAACTGACAGGAGTTGCTTATTGATGCAATGGTAGTGTGCGATGATTTTTTTTTTTTTTAAACTGAAGCAACTCGAAGTATGATTTATCCAAAATAAAGAATATTCCAGGAAGAGAAAAGTGTTTGCATCAGGAATTTCAAGTCTGACATATCTAGTAAATATCAAAGTGGAGATGTCAAACACAGAATTAGATGTATATGTTTGGAGGATATGGAGAGGCTCTGCTGGTAGAAAAGAGTTTTGAGTATCAACATGCAGATGGTATTTGGAAGTGTGAATCTCAGTAAGATCTCCCAGCTACCAGATCAAAAAGAAAATAAAGTGAACCTAGGATTGAGCCCTGTGCAGTAGACAAAAGCGGCATTGCATATTATAGATGAGAAAACAGAGACTCAGAGACGTTTAAAAAAAAAAAAACTTACCCAAAGGAAAGTAATTATTAATAATGCCAGGATTTCAAATTAATTCTTCTGCTTCAAAATTCTTCCTTGTTTCTAATAATCCAGTGTCTCTTGTGTAAACTTTCTCATACTATTTTATCAATACAAAAACGTCTGACTTGTTCTTTTTCCTGATGTTTCTGTGTGATATAAGTTTAATTTTTAGTTACAGACACACAACTTCATCTACATATTTCACATCAGAAATAATTTTATGTGTGAGACAATTTAAGTGCACTTCATTAGTTATAGGCATGATTCTGGACTCAATTGAAATGAAATTGTGTTTTGAAAGTCTTATCAGATAGTATTTTACTGATGTTCTTTTTATTCCCATTTTGTGAATGGATAATGGATGGTTTGTTGTAGGTTGTCTTACGTAGTTACTGTTCTAAAATACTTTTGATTAGGTAATCAATGAAGTTTGTTAAATCCTACTTGGTACAGTGATTATGTAGGTTTAAATTTCAAACCACGGTAGCACAAACACACACACACACACACTCACACACACACACACACCCCCAAACCACATCGTGCTTCCAAAACAGAAAGGATGTATTCCAAAAGCATAACTCCTACTGTACTGGAGTGGAAAGAAAGCCAATAAGTCAGCAAATTTCACCTTTTTAGAGATAAGTGGAGCTTCACTTTAGAGTAAGTAAGAGGAGTTTGGATGACCAGCCCATGGCTGTACAACTCAGTAGAGTCTGCCCACAACTGGAATTCCAGCCTTCTGAACACCTAGTGCTATATTTTCCCCATGGGGAAAAATAAAGTAAGATAAATTGATCCTTTTGTCTGATACCCTCAAATATTTCATTGTAATCTAGATTTAGAGAACAGAAAATCAAGAAATAAGTTAAAAACATAGCATTTTTTTCTGTAGCATTTAGGATTAAAATTATTTCAACATGCAGTATAGCCCAAGCCCAGGAAGCAAACTCTACTTTTACCACTTAGGGTATTTAAATTCCTCACACCTCCATTCCTCTTCCATGAAATGGAGATAAAAATATTTGGGCTTTTTTGAGAATTAAGTGTAATCACACAGACAAAGCATTTAAATAGTGCTTGGTGTATAGTAGTAGCTTCACTAATGCTAGCTGTTATTTTGATATTATTATATATACTATTGATATTATATATATAATATAAAATATATGTATGTATATATATATATATATATATATATATATATATATATATATATATATATATATTTTTCCCCAGAGGCCAAGACCCTCAGCTGATCCATTAGCCCTGAATTCTCAAAGAAGTCACAGAACTTCTCTGAGCTTCAGTTTTTCACTGTTAAACAGGATCCTAGTGCTTTGCCTGTTGACCTCCGGATGATGACGTGTGGGAACTGAATGAGAACTATAAGTGAAATTAATAGTTGCGTTTTATAAATTGCTGTTTTCAGGCCTTGTCTGTATTGTTCTCTTCTCCAATGCATCATCTGAATATATCTCATCACAAGGTTAGCATACTTATTAATATGTTAGTTGAAAGAATTAAGAAAAAGGAGAGTTCACTTTGATATGGAAGGAAAGGGGAAAATGCTATTAAAGACTAAATATTAGAAGTCTAAAGAATGTGAACTAATAAATTATTTTATATCAAATGTGACCTTCCTAAAGTAATTAGCAAAAAGTGCTCATGTAATTTAATGTGGTTTTCCTGGATTTTCTAAAGAGTTAAAATTAAACTCCCTGAAAGATTATGGTAACCATGAAGCTTTTTCTTATGGTTACATTTTGTAATATAAAAATTAAATAAACAGACAAAAAGTTACAGGAAATGATCTTTGTTAATAGGTGAATGATTAGGGATCAGAATCCATGATTCCCAATATAACATGTATTATTATATTAATTTTATATATTTAAACATATAGTATTATAATAAAAGCTTAATTATATTATAATTTTATATATTTTTAATTTTGCTTTTCAGTGATATCTCTTTATGTGTTATTTCTTCACAGTTAAAAACTAATTGCTTTATAAACTGGGTTACTGGTACTTAATGAAAAATTTAACAGTAAAAAATTTGAGTAAAGAGGAGTAAAAATTAGTATTTTTCCTCTCTTGTCAAATGTCGGACATCAGATTACTGTATTGATTTTTCAATGAAATGTCTCCTTCTGGAAGGTAGTAGGAAGTAAGAGCAGATATAGCTGGCTCTTTACTGAGTTCTCAAGTCAGGGCAGAACTGTGGGGCAGGTGAGATAGCTTGGCCTCTGCCTATTTCCACTTCTGGGCTCCTTTCTTGCTTCCTCCTCCAATCCTTTTGGAGGAGAACCATCTTTCCTTTTAGTCTCTGTTCTTTCTCAGTTTAGCGAAACATGGCTAAGGCAGGGCTTTGATTTTGGTAGACTTTTCTCTATGTGAATTGAAGCTAATAAATTACCCTTTCCATGGTTATTTGCATTTTTGGTCTTAGTGAGGAATATTGGAGGAAATGTGTTTCTTCATGGTAACACATTTATGTTTTTAACAGATAGAGGAAGCCTATTTTCAAGCAGATAATCCATTGTCCTTTAGCATTCCTGTGGTCATACATTTAATGCATCAGATGGGTCATGATGAACACAACTATAGAAAATACTCCTATTCAAAATGGTGGCAGGATGAAGGGAAGAGATAAGCGAATGGTTTTGCCTTCAAGACACTCATGAATATTTGAGAAATCTTTGAGATTCTTTGAGATTCTTTGAGACTCTTTGAGATATGGGCATATTAGTTCTGATAGAAACTCCCAAGCTAACTCTGAGATCTTGTTGTTGTGAATTTACTTCTTCAGACAAAAAAAACCCAAGGTGTGTATTTTCTTTAGTTGCTCATTTCATTGGAAAAAAAATCATTATATTTTACTTACATGATCCTTCTTCCCAGAGATCCAGAATGTTGAGTTACTAATATAATATTTAAATGAGACACATTCAAGAAGAATGATCCCATAAACATGGAATATTCATTTCTAAGGTGCAGTTATCAGTGCAACAACTAGACTGTCTCTGATAGACAAATATTTTCAATGGAAAGAATAACCACTCTATGTAGCAAATGATGGTCAGAAAATTAAATATAAAATATGTATTATTTGCAAACCAGAAAACTCAGGATGTGTTCTCACCATGAGTTTAGTTCTGTCCCTTTGTGAGTACTGGGTACATTGATAAGGGACCAGTGAGCTTTATAGGAAACTAGGCAGGTCCAACGTTTCTCCTGAGAGAATAATATTATAATTGTTCTAATTAAGTAATTAGAGAAATACTCCTCTATGGAAAAAAAATCACAAACTGCATAAAATGCTATTTATAAACAGAAGATCTCTTCAAGATTAGGATAAATTTTACATTCTACAGTAAAATTTATGTCCTAAGTAACAACTCATGCAACAGACAAGATGGTGAAAAGATAAAGCATATGAATCTATACCAGGTGATTCTTGGGACAACTCCCTGTGAGACTGTATCTACTAATAAAGAAAAAAAAAAAGTTAAATTCCAATTTAGTAGAATATTGATTTTATCTTGATATAGTCACTACAATTACTTTAAATAACAGTTTTCAAATTCTTTTAAAGTCATTGACATTTTTTCACTCCCTTCTGTCTAATCCAAAGTACATCTATTCTTCCCTAGTGCTGCCCGAACACCTTATTGTGAATTAGTATATACATATCAAAGAGAACATTCAGCCATTGGCTTTTTGGGATTGGCTTACTTCACTTAGCATGATATTCTCCAGCTCCATACATTTACTGGCAAATGCTATAATTTCATTCTTCTTTAAAGCTGAGTAATATTCTGTTGTGTATATATACCATAATTTCTTTATCCATTCATCTGTTGAAGTGCATCTAGTTTGATTCCATAGTTTAGCTATTGTGAATTGAGCTGCTATAAACATTGATGCAGCTGTGTCACTGTAGTATGCTGATTTTAAGTCCTTTGGTTATAAACCAAGGAGTGGAATAACTGGGTCAAATGGTGTTTCCATTCCAAGTTTTCTGAGGAGTCTCCATACTACTTTCCATAATGGTTGCACCAATTTTTAGCCCCACCAGCAATGTGTAAGTGTGACTTTTCCCCCCACATCCTTGCAAAAATTTATTGTTGCTTATATTCTTGATAATTGCCATTCTGACTGGAGTGAGAGAGAATCTCAGTGTAGTTTTGATTTCATTTCTCTGATTGCTAGAGATGATGAACATTTTCCCATATGTTTGTTGATCGATTGTCTTTCTTCTTCTGTGAAGTGTCTGTTCAGTTCCTTAGCCCATTTATTGATTGGGTTATTTGTTTTTTCAGTGTTAAGTTTTTTGAGTTCTTTATATATTTTGGAGATTAACGCTCTACCTGAGGTGAGTGTGGTAAAGATTTTCTCCCATTTCTCTCTTTTCACGTTCTTGATTGTTTCCTTTGCTGTGAAGAAGCTTTTTAGATTCCATCCCATTTTCAATTTACTTTTTTTAAATTTTATTTTTATTCAATGTTATATATATAAGAATAGCATTCATTACATTTCATATTACAAATATATTGACTTTTTAACAGCAAAACTATTAACAGCATAAGATTTAACAATAAAATGTGCAACAATAGCACAAAGATGGAAGAAGCTGTAAATGTAGTTTTACTGTTGTAAGATTCTTACATTATATATGAGGTCATGATTATATCAAGGCTGACTGTGATAAGCTAATGATGTATAATGTAATCCCTTCATATACATAGTATGATTATCTTCTTTATATAATTATATATAATTGAATATGTGAAGGTGTCAATAAAAACAAACAGAAGAGATAAAAAATGAAATAATAAGAGAGTGCATCATTAATCCAAAAGAAAGTAGGAGCAAGGATTAAAATAATAAAAATAACAAGAAGCCGGGCGCGGTGGCGCTCACTTGTAATCCCAGCACTTGGGAGGCTGAGGCAGGAGGATCACCAGTTCAAAGCCAGCCTCAGCAATGGTGAGGCACTTAGCAACTCAATGAGACTTTGTCTCTAAATAAAATACAAAAAGGGTTGGGGATGTGTCCCAGTGGTCTAGTGCCCCTGAGTTCAATCCCTGGTACCAAAACAAAAACAGAAAGATGAACTAGAAACATATAAGATGATATAAACACGATTTTTTCAACCAGTATGTTCAATCCAGATGTGCTCAAAACTCTTTGAAGAGGTATATGCATCTTCAAATTAGATTTTTAAAGTATACATATCTATAAGATTACTAATAAATATAAAACATAATAAATGGAAAATTATGGAAAATGATATATCATGCAAATTCTAAGCATGAAAGCTCATATCCCATATATCATTGCACAAAATGAATTTCAAAGAAAGGTAAATTACTACAGGTAAAGAAGGTTATTTTAGAGTAATTTAAAGGCTAGTTTATTGGGAACAGAAAACAATACTGACAGTATTCCATGTCATAAAAGAGCTTCAAAATATGTGAAATAAAATTTTTGAGCACTAAAAGAAATAGAAGCGCTTTTAATTCTCTGATATTAAGACTTACTGAAGGAGAGAAAGATGGCGGACCAGAGAGGGGCGGCCTTGGGCGTTTGTCAGTAGACAGAGGTGCAGTGGTGGGAGTCCGGCAGCGTGACCAGCGATTTCACTGCCGCCGGGGGAGCCAAGGCCTTCCTGCTGCTCTGGGGTGCTGAGAGGGCAGCTTACAGCGAGGGTGAGTCTCCAACTGCGGACTCGCGCAGACCCCGCCTGGGACACGAACGGCGGCAGAACTGCTGGTGGTGGAGCCAGCAGAAACGGCCGGAAGAACAGAAACGATGGCAGCATTGACAGACCAGAACCCTAGTCCTGGACAGCTGAGTGGCACAGCGTGTTTCCACCACACAGGTCGCCCAGCGGGGTCGCACACACAGGCAGGAACACCGGTCAGGAACACCGGCCGGGTCCTGGGAGGTGCCCTAACGCCCGGGGTGATCGATGGCTGCCATTTTCAAAGGGGGTTACAGCAGACTGAGGAAAGGGGGGAGGGAGTGGAACCCTGCACGTATGGGAGGACATTGAGCAGACCCCAAGGGCAGCCTTCCTATAGCTGGGCCCAAATCGGCCGGCGTGGGACCTCATCTCGTATCGGAATCCAGCGTGACAGGCCCATGACGCTGCAGCCGTGGAGCGACTCCGAGTGCGGACGCCTACTGGACACGTCATCTTCCAGCGCCGCGCGCCGAGCCACCCAGCCTAGGTGGCTAAACAGGTGCAGCCTGTAACCCCCGACTCTACTCCTCTACAACAGACAGAGTGGTTTCCGTGGTAACTTGTCTGGAAGGGGACAAGAGAAACCTGAAAATCGGCATCGTGCATCCGCATCCACTTGTTGTGAAGGGATTCAGAAAATCTTCCCCCTAAAGAATCTTGACTGAGATTAATGTGTGGATTCAACTTTTGTGTTTTTTTTCTTTTTTAGTTGTACACAATGTGTTTATTTTTATGTGGTGCTGAGGGTCCAACCTGGGCCACGCACGTGCTAGGCGAGCGCTCTACCGCTGAGCCACAACCCAAGCCCATCTGTTTTTTTCTTTTTTGTTTGTTTTTGTTTTTGTTTTATTTTCTGTGCATGTGTGTGGGTGTGTGTGCACATTAAAGAGCATTTTTTTCTCTCTCTGTCATTTATTCTTTACTGCTTGGCTTGGTTAGTCTTGTTTCCCCCACTTCTTTTTTATATTTTATTTTTAATTTTTTTTTAATTTCTTTATTTTTTTATTACTATTATTTTTTCCTTTCTTCTTTTTTATTTCTTACCTTGTCTTTCATCTCTCTATTTACTCCTCACCCTTGCACTATCAACATAGGTGAAAACAAGTCTTATACATAAAATAGGAACTTGAGAACTGGGGCAATTGAATAATACATCAAAGAGGTGTTATATATAATTTCTTCTCTATTTTTGACTCACTTTCTCTTTCTTCTCTTTGTTACTAATTTCTACTACTTTGACACTTTTTATTTTCTCTCAACATATACATAAGTTTGGTTTATATATAAATCAATCTCCCCAATAACTAGTTCACTCCAATTCATTTCCTTTCCTTTCTGCTGTTATCAAACTACACCCATAGATTTCTCTTTCACACTTCCTAAGAAATAACAACTCAATATCCTCACCTTCTCCCTCCTAATCATATCACCTCGCTGTCCAATATTAGAAATTAAAAACCCCGTTACAAACCTAAAGAGTTTATTGGAGACAATATCTGAATTCACTAATTCTGTACATTGTGACCAAATTGTGAGTATCTGAATAGAAAACTGTCTGGTTTTAGAGTGTAAAATGTTTATATGGGGATCTGATAACATTGTACTACAGGGGCATCATAAGGCTTTAAGGTAAAAATGAAAAAGTCAAGGTTCCACAGTGCTAGAAGAGAAGTCACATAAGCAATATGAAAAAAACAAGGGAAGACAGTGTCCCAAACAAATCAACATACCTCCTTAGCAGATCCCATGGCAAGCACAGTAGATCAAATGTCAGAGAAAGAGTTCATGAGGTACATAATCCAAATGTTTAATGAACTCAAGAATGAGTTGAGGGATCAAATACAGGTAGTAAAATATTGTTTTGACAAAGAACTTCCTAAACAAATATACGAAGCAAAAGATTACTTCAATAGGGAGATAGAAGTTCTAAAAAGAAACCAAACAGAAATTTTGGAAATGAAAGAAGCAATAAACCAAATTAAATGTTCAATTGAAAGCATCACCAACAGATTAGACCACTTGGAAGATACGACCGCAGATAATGAATACAAAATATATAATCTGGAAAAGAATGTACGCACAGCGAAAATGGTAAGAGATCATGATCAGAACATTCAAGAAATATGGGATAGCCTAAAAAGACCAAATTTAAGAATTATTGGGGTTGAGGAAGGAGTAGAGTTCCAAACCAAAGGAATGAGTAATTTATTCAATGAAATAATAGCAAAGCAAAAAATTTTCCAAACATGAGGAATGAATGGGAAAACCAAGTTCAGGAGGCTTATTGAACACCAAATGTACAAAATCACAACATATCCACACCAAGTCACATTATAATGAAAATGCCCAACATACAGAATAAGGAAAAAATACTAAAGGCCACCAGAGAAAGGAATCAGATTACATATAGGGGAAAACCAATTAGATTATGTGCAGATTTTTCAACCCAGACCGTAAAAACTAGAAGATCCTGAACAATATATTTCAAGCTCTGAAAGAAAATGGATGTCAAGCACGAATATTATATCCAGCAAAATTAAGCTTTAGATTTGAGGATGAAATAAAAACATTCCATGACAAAAAAAAGTTAAAAGATTTCACAACTCGAAAGCCTGCACTTCAGAACATCCTGCGCAAAATATTCCATGAAGAAGACAAGAAAAAGAACAATGAAAATCAGCAAAGGGAAATATTAAACTAAAGGAAACACTAACCAAATCAAGTTAAATACTGTAAACAAACAAAAATGGATGGGAATATGAATCATGTATCAATATTAACCCTGAATGTTAATGGCCTAACTCACCATTCAAAAGACACAGACTGTCAGACTGGATTAAAAGAAAAGACCCAACCATATGCTGTCTCCAAGAAACTTACCTCATAGAAAAAGACATCATCAGACTGAAGGTGAAAGGCCCGGAAAAAGCTTACCACTCACATGGGCCATGGAAGTAAGCAGGGGTTTCCATTCTCATATCAAATAAGGTAGACTTCAATCCAAAGCTAATCAAAAAGGGACAAAAATGGATATTTCTTACTGCTTAAGGGAATCATTCATCAACAAGATAGAACAATTATAAATTTATATGCCCTAAACAATGGAGCACCTATATTTGTCAAACAAACCCTTCTCAAGTTCAAGAGTCAAATAGACCACAACACAATTATTCTAGGAGACTTCAACACACCTCTTTCACCACTGGATAGATCGTCCAAACAAAAGCTAAATAAAGAAAACTTAGACCTCATTAATACAATTAATAACTTAGACTTAATGGACATATATAGAATATTTCATCCCTCAGTGAATGAATACACCTACTTCTCAGCAGCACATGGCTCCTTCTCTAAAATAGACCACATACTATGCCACAAAGCAACTCTTAGCAAATGTAAAAAAGTTGAGATACTACCCTGCAGTCTATCAGATCATAATGGAATGAAATTAGAAATCAATGATAAAATAAAAAATAAAGAAAGTTACTCCAACACCTGGAGACTAAACAACATGCTACTGAATAAACAAGGAGTTGCAGAAGACATCAAGGAGGAGATTAAAAAATTCCTAGAGGTGAATGAGAACACAGATACTTCATATCAAAATCTCTGGGACACTATGAAGGCAGTATTAAGAGGAAAATTCATTGCATTGAGTTCATTCCTTAAAAGAAGAAAACACCAACAAATAAATGACTTAACATCACACCTCAAAGCCCTAAAAAGAACAGATCAACACTAAAAGTAGTAGAAGTCAGGAAATAATTAAAATCAGAGCTGAAATTAATGAAATTGAGACTACAGAAATGATTCAAAGAATTGACAAAACTAAAAGTTGGTTCTTTGAAAAATTAAATAAAATTGACAGCCCCTTAGCAATGCTAATGAAAAGAAGGAGAGAAAAAACTCAAACCACTAATATCCATGATGAAAAAGGAAACATCACAACAAACACCTCAGAAATACAGATGATAATTAGAAATTATTTTGAAAACTTATATTCTAATAAAATAGAAAATATTGATCACATTGACAGACTCCTAGAGTTATATGAATCACCCAAAATGGATCTGGAGGCTATACACAATTTAAACAGATAAATTTTAAGTGAAGAAATAGAAGATGCCATCAAAAAGCTACCAGCCAAAAAAAGCCCAGGACCGGATGGATACACAGCGGAGTTCTACAAGACCTTCAAAGAAGAACTAATACCAATACTCTCCAATTTATTTCAGGATATAGAAAAAGAGAGAGCTCTTCAAGACTCATTCTATGAGGCCAATATTACGCAGATTCCAAAGCCAGGCAAAGACACAGCCAAAAAGGAAAACTTCAGGCCAATATCTTTAATGAACATAGATGTTAAGATTCTCAACAAAATTATGGTTATTTGAATACAAAAACATATCAAGAAGATAGTGCACCATGATCAAGTGGGTTTTATCCCAGGGATGCAAGTTTGGTTCAACATACGGAAATCAATAAATGTAATACGTCACATCAATAGACTTAAAGATAAAAACCATATGATCATCTCAATAGATGCAGAAAAAGCATTTGACAAAATACAGCACCCCTATATGTTCAAAACACTAGAAAAAATAGAAATAATAGGAACTTACCTAAACATTATAAAAGCTATCTATATGAAGCCCCAGGCTAGCATCATTTTAAATGGAGAAAAATTGAAATCATTCCCTCTAAAAACTGGAATAAGACAGGGATGCCCCCTTTCACCACTGTTATTTAACATAGTACTTGAAACTCTGGCCAGAGCAATTAGATAGACGAAAGAAATTAAAGGGATTCAGAGTGGAAAAGAAGAACTCAAAGTAGCACTATTTGCTGATGATATAATTCTATACCTAGAAGACCCAAAAAACTCCACCAGAAAATTTTAGAACTAGTAAATGAATTCGGCAAAGTAGCAGGATACAAAATCAATACCCATAAGTCAAAGGCATTTTTGTACATCAGTAACAAATCCTCTGAAAGGGAAATGATGAAAACTACCCCATTTACAATAGCATCAAGAAAAATAAAAAATACTTGGGAATCAACTTAATGAAAGACATGAAAGACCTCTATAACGAAAACTACAGAACATTAAAGAAAGAAATTAAGGAAGACCTTAGAAGATGGAAAGATTTACCTTGTTCTTGGATAGGCAAAATCAATATTGTCAAAATGAATATATTACCAAAAGCATAATACAGTTTCAGGGCAATTCCAATCAAAATCCTAATGACTTTCCTTATAGAAATAGAAAAAGCAGTCATGAAATTCATCTGGAAAAATAAGAGACCCAGAATAGCTAAAGCAATCCTTAGCAAGAAGAGTGAAGCAGGGGGCATCACAATACCAGACTTTAAACTATACTATAGAGCAATAGTAACAAAAACAGCATGGTACTGGCACCAAAATAGACCTGTAAACCAATGGTACAGAATAGAGGACAGAGACTAACGCCCACAACTACAGCTATCTTATATGAGATAATGGTGCCAAAAACATACATTGGATAAAAGATAGCCTCTTTAACAAATGGTGCTAGGATAACTGGAAATCCATATTCAACAAAATGAAACTGAATCTCTATCTCTCACCATGTACAAAACTCAACTCAAAGTGGATCAAGGACCTAGGAATTAGACCAGAGACACTATGCCTAATAGAAGAAAACATAAGCTCTAATCTCCAACATGTTGGACTAGGCTCCAACTTCCTTAATAAGACTCCTATAGCACAAGAATTAATATCAAGAATCAATAAATGGGATAGATTCAAACTAAAAAGTTTCTTCTCAGCAAAAGAAACAATCGGTGAGGTGAATAGAGAGCCTACTAATTGGGAACAAATTTTTACCACATGCAAATCAGATAGAGCACTAATCTTTAGAATATATAAAAAACTTAAAAATCTTAACACCAAAAAAAACAAAATAAAAAAAAAAACAAAACAAAACAAAAAACCCAACAACGAATAGCCCAATCACTAAATGGGCCAAGGAACTGAAGAGACACTTCTCAGAAGAAGATATAGAATCAATCAACAAGTACATGAAAAATGTTCAACATCTCTGACAATTAGAGAAATGCAAATCAAAACTACTCTAAGGTTTCATTTCACCCCAGTCATAATGGCAACTATTAAGAACACAAACAACAATAAATGTTGGAGAGGATGTGGGGAAATAGGCACACTCATACATTGCTGGTGGTACTGCAAAATTGTGCAGCCATTATGGAAAGCAGTATGGAGATTCCTTGGAAAACTGGGAATCATCCCTCTACTGGGCCTATTTCCAAAGGACTTAGAAACAGCATACTACACGGGACACAGCCACATCAATGTTTATAGCAGCACAATTCACAATAGTTAGATTGTGGAACCAACCTAGATGCCCCTCAGTAGATGAGTGGATAAAGGAAATGTGGTATATATACACAATGGAATACTACTCAGCAGTAAAAGAGAATAAAAATAATGGCATTCGCAGGTAAATGGATGAAATTGGAGAATATAATGCTAAGTGAAGTTAGCCAATGTCAAAAATCCAAATACTAGCCGGGCGCGGTGGCGCACGCCTGTAATCCCAGCACTTTGGGAGGCTGAGGCAGGAGGATCGCAAGTTCAAAGCCAGCCTCAGCAATGGCGAGGCACTTAGCAACTCAGTGAGACCCTGTCTCTAAATAAAATACAAAAAAGGGCTGGGGATGTGGCCCAGTGGTCGAGTGCCCCTGAGTTCAATCCCTGGTACCAAAAAAAAAAAAAAAAAATCCAAATACTGAATGTTTTCTCTGATATAAGGAAGCTGATTCACAGTAGAGTTGGGTTAGGGAGCACAGGAAGATTAAAGGAACACCAAAAGATTAATGGGGTGGGAAGGCAAGGGAGGGAGCAAGGGGATATAAAGAGAGGAAGAAGAAGAAAAAAAAAAAGATGGTAGAATGAGAGGGTTATCATTACCCTAAATGCATGTAGACCAATGGTACAGATATGAAATTGTGTAGAAAATATATGATATGAAATATGACATATCTGAAAGATATGAATATACTTTGTATACTAACAGTGATATGTAAAAAGGTGCTCTTTATGTGTATTATGAATTGTAAAGCATGCTACTGTTATATATACAACAAAACTGAATAAAAAAAAAATTTTAAAAAAGGCTTACTATGAAGATATGAAAATCAAGATGGTGTGATATTGCCCAAGAGATAGACATACAGATTCACAGAACATAATAGAGGCTTCCGAAATAGACTGAACCACACAGATTTATTTATTTATTTTAGGACAGAAGTACCAAGCTAATTCAATGTGGAAAGGAACATCATTCTACAAATGGTCCTGAAGCAAGTGTATATCAGTATGGGGAAAAAAATTAAGCTTCAACTCCTATGTCATGTCACATGCAAAAATTGATCAAAATAAAAACGTATCTAAAAGGAAGCATTAGAAAATATCATTTTGACTTTAGGGTAGGCAAAGCATTCTTAAACAGAAAAAATTGACACTTTTCTTCAAAACTCATGTTGTGAACCCTAAAGGATTTTATTCATTTTTCTGATTTGTTTGCTATTAGCACTATGTGTATCTCCAGCATAGGCTTCTCATGTGTTTATATCAATGCAGTTTTACTGCTACCAGATCTCTTACACTGGGGGATTAATGGTAAAACTGAAGCATATACACAACACAGTTTTTAAGAAAGTGTCAAAGTGGATTAGAGTGTTTTGGTAGAACTTACATGGAAGTGAGAGGAGCCTTGAAAGCAGACGTCTTAGTTTCTTATTGCTGCTGTAACAAATTACCACAAATTAATTATAGCTCTGAAGGACAAGAGTACAAGTTGTACTAATGTCAGGATGTCAGCAGGGCTAGGTTTCATTTGAGGCTTTAGGGGAGAATCCATTTCTTTCCAGAGACTGCTGTGCAGCTTGGCACATCTGTCCATCCACAAAGTGCTGACCGTAGCTTCCATCTGCACCTCTCCTCTGACGGCTGCTCCTGTCTCTCTTTCATTAACAAGAACATGTGTGATTGTGTGCAGCCTACATAGATAATTCAGGGAAATTTCCTCATCTCCAGATCATTAACCTTATCATACCTGCAAAAGTTCTTTGATATCTCAAGTAACATGGTTCCAGGAACTAGGGCCATTATTATTCTGCTTACCATAGGTAGAATTGGAGTAGTTGAGAACTATTTTCCAAATAATAAAAGTATGAGTACAGAATGTTTCAGGACAATGAGGAAGATTTCTGATTGTTTTAGAATCTTCTACTGGGATGTATAATGAGATAAAGTGAGGTGTGTAGTGGGAGACCCAGATCATAAAGAATCTTGGTTTCAAGGATCAGATATTTTGATTTTTCTGAGGTCAGTGGAAGAAGGTTAAAGTATCAAAAGTATAGTATATAGTTTCTAAAGTCCTCTATCTGTACAGAATCTTAGGGGAAGTTATGATCCCATCCATGCATTCAGGAATGTAAAATGCAATGATACCCATTTTAAAGATAAGACTACAAAAGTATAGCTGTTGCCTTACCTGAGGCATAAATCAAGACTATTAGTTCATTTTCTCTTGTTCCCACATGAAGGGTAACTCTACTTTGAAAGTGGTGATCAAATTCTCTACGCACTATCTTCCAGAGGCATTGATTTATTAACTTGTCTTTTGGCCAGATGAAGAGATAGAATGTGTCTGGTCCTTTCTGCCAATCAAAATGTTTTGGGGTTACAGATGCCAATTTCAGGGTAGGTACCATGACAGTCTATTAACATGCAATATTTTTATATTCCATGGGAGATAAAACTGAGCCTTTGAAATCCATCTGAATTCAAGGGGGATTTTTCTACACAACCTTAAAAGAATGCTTGCTTGATTATCAAACCCTGGAAGAAATTTAATTTGGTGAATATTTTTAGCCTTCAATGTTATCTAGCACATTTCTTAATGGTTTTACTCTTTGGAATTCTGTCTCTTTCTTGTTCTTAAACACCCCACTTGGCATATTCAGAATTCCTTATGTTGGCATGACTCACCAGGAAGTCCTGCATATTCATAGCTACAGATGAATTTCATTTGGTAAGAAGGGAATTATAAATATGGGGAACATAATTATATAATATAATTATGTATAATATAGAGAACATAATTCTCTAATAAAAGAACTTCAGAATCAATGTCTCTAAGAAAGTAATAAAGAGTTAATGTTCTTTTGTGGTTTTCCTTTCTGATGCCTCTTTTGGCATCAATTATTCCAAGGTTACACCTGTTTTTGGAGACACTTTGAGATGTTTTTTTTTTTTTGGAGGGGTACTAGGGATTGAACTCAGGGCTCTTGGGCAATGAGCCACATCCCCAGCCCTGTTTTGTATTTTATTTAGAGATAGGGTCTCACTGAGTTGCTTAGAACTTTGCTTTTGCTGAGGCTGGCTTTGAACTCGCGATCCTCCTGTCTTAGCCTCCCAAGCCGCTGGGATTGCAGGCATGCGCCACCATGCTCTGCTCACTTTGAGATTGTTAAATCAATTTTTCTACATATACATATTTCTCCATTTTGTTCAGCATGTTATGAGAGATATTTGTCTTTTTTTCAAAAGACAAAACTTCAACACCATTTATTAACATTGCTTTTGTCTCTAACACGTGTTTTCGGTATTATCATAATACCTTGAAAAAATTGTGCCTCTTGGTTTCACACTGGGTGCCATGCCTATTACACTTTTTATAAAGCTACTTGTTTTGTCCCCCAAAAGAGTGATCTTGCACCTTGGAAATGTTACTTCTGTGTATAGTTTCTAAGATCCTAGTATCGTTTTTTAGCATAACATAATCTAGGGACTAAGGTTGCTAACTGAAGGATAAATCTACATTTGGGGAAATAATAGCTTATTAGGTTAGGTCATTATCATAGGCAGACCTATCAGGCAGATTTTCAACTCTTGATGTTGAATTGTTCTATATTTCAATTTGGGAGAAATAATATCTCTTTAGCATTTAGTGTCACATGAATGAGTAACATCTAGAAGCCCATGCATAACTTGTATCCTGAAATAAGGGATGAAAAGCCATGTAGTTTTTAGGTCCTTGAGCTCCAATAGAGAAAACATAGTTTTAGTAAAAGTACAGGTCCCTAATTTCATCAGGGATCAATTTAATTAGTCCATGACAACTGTCTCCCATTGAGACTTTTGCCACACCAGAGTGATGAGGAGGATTGTTGATTCTCTGAGGGGCTGTTTTTTCCTAGCTCCACATACTGTACCTATTGATGAACTTTCTTTAACAGGGGAGGGATAACTAGCTATGGCACTGTGACAATGGCTAGCCATGGGCTATGTGGCAGGACAGGAGTGGGGATGAATTATCTGCTGAGAAAAGTGATAAAAATATTTTGGGGTTACAGATGCCAATTTCAGTGTAGGCACCATGACTGTCTATTAGCATGCAATATATGTATTTTTTTGTATTCCATGGGAGATAACATTGATCCTTTGAAATCCATCTGGATTCAAGGGGGATTTTTCTAGACAACCTTAAAAAAAATGCCTTCAGAGAATAGAATACTGGTATGTTAGTTCTGTCTTGAAATTTGCTGTCCCTTGACCTTGTGTAAAGACGGCCAAAAGTAGAAATTAAAGAATAATGACCAGCCTGTAACCTGCAAAGCAAGTTCAAATTTACATGGAAACAAAGCAAAGTTATAAAGTTTTCCTCTTAACACAGGTCAGGTGGAGGACTGATGCTTTCTAGATTAGGTTCTGTATCTCCTGTGAGGTGAGAGTCTCCCTGGAGTGTCAAGGAATCTGATGGATAAATCCCCAACTTGGGCTAAGATTTTTCCGCCTGAAAACTATAGGTGAAGTCCAAGACCTATTGGACAGGTTCATGTGGTTTGGAGGATGCAAGAAGTCTTTGTAGGTTGGCACAACAGTGGAATAACAACTCCCTAACAAGAGAGATGAGGAGTTGCTAAATGGCTGTGGACCGTGTAGTACTGCAACAGAGAGCCTGGACCTAGACTGGTAGGATTGACAGTTGAGGGTAATGCAGTGATTGGTGGGCTTTGACATTTAAAGGCCTCTTTCTTTGACAAATTCTGTAAATTGCTCATCTCAGGAATATCTGCATGACAATCTTAACTCCACATTTTTGCTTAAGTGTCACTGTTTTAGTAGTAACCCTATTTAAAATTGCTGCCCAATTCTCTCAACCTCCTTCACACTTCCAACACCTTTGTAGAAATGCATAATTTTTCTTTTTCATCACACTTATTACCTTCTAATGTACCATATAATTTACTTGTTTATTTTGTTTTAAAAAACTGTCCATCTTGATTATAAGCTCAAAAAGGGTAAGGATCATGGTTTCTTTCATTGCTGAAACGGAAAGATCTTTTATACACTAGGTATGCAATAAATATTCCTTAAGTAAGTGAATTAATGAATCTTTGAAATGCTTCAATAATGCCTTGAAATAATGTAATCATTATACAACACAAAAACGTCAGCTACTGATAGACCCTAAAAACATGACAAATATTTCAACAACCTACAAATTATATGTGAGAGTTTAAATTCTTATTTTCTGAAGATCTCAAGCTCTTTAAATGTATGGGGTAGTGCATCTGGCAACTTCTTTTATTTGCAATATTTAGTTTCTAAATAAATATTTTATACTGCAATTGAGTTCTTTAATTTTTCATTTAGAAGGTAGAGTCTCTATGTTGAAAATCATGTGTATATTGGGTCTTCTGACTACTCATATATTGAGTATATTCATACTTAGAAATCTAAGTTTAAGTTGAAACCTTGCGTAGAGGAAATTCTTTTCCTGTATGATCCAAGGCAGAGTATAGGGTTAAATTTAAGCTGGTGACTTTTGAAAGAAAAGGACTGCACACTCTATGCTTGAGATAAATGAAGGGAGGACCTTCCCCACCTACATTCCTTGCTTAGAACAAACAAGGAAGAATGGAACCATTGCAAGCACATCTGATCATAACTACTTGCCCAGAAGTAAGGGAGACCCTCATTTAGATTCATTTACTGCTAAAAGATATGCCCAGTGGGGAAGACCTAAAAAAATTATAGACACATTTAATTTTTTTTTTAATTTTTAGACACATTTTTGATGGTGTGCAAATTGGCATAGGCTTAAGGAGAGACTGCAGCATACCTTAAGGATATGTTAATTTCTAGCCTTAAAGCATTTATATACTATTTCACCTCTTGATCTCTTTGCTACTGTGCCTATGTGGTAGCCACCTTGCTATGTGGATCCATGCAATAAGTGATTTTACTAACCTCCTCTGTGTTAGTATTGTTTTGGTTCTGTTATGATTTAGATGTGAGGTGTTCCCTAAAACTCATGTGTGAGACAGTGCAAGAAGGTTTAGAGGAGAAATGATATGAGTATGAGAGCCTTAACCCAATCAGTGAATTAATCCCCTGATGGGATTAATGAGTGGAAACTGAAGGTAGGTAGGGTGTGGCTGGAAGAAGTGAGTCACTGGAGGTATGTTTTTGAGGTATCCATTTTGTATTTGGAAAGTGAAGTGTCTCTGTCTCTCTGCTTCCCAATCATCCTGTGATCTGCTTCCACCATGATGTTCTACCTCACCTTGAGCCCCAAGGAATGGAGACTGCTGTTTATGGATTGAGACCTCTGAAACCATACTCCCCCAAATAAACTTTTCCTCTTCTAAAATTGTCTTTGTTAGTTTTTTGGGGTTTTTTTTTTTTGTTTTGTTTTGTTTTGTTTTTGTCACAGCAGGAAAATAAAAGCTGACTAATACTGGTTCCATCCTATATGAGCTGAAGTATCCACTGAGCCAGTGACAGATCCACCATCCTGGGGCTATCAGAGAAGACAGAGTCATGAATGTTTAACTTTTCTAGAAATTCTGAGAGTTTATATTGGCATGGTTTAAGTTATTAATCATTTGCTTCTTATATTTAGTTGTAATGTGTCAATCATTTCTTAAAAACACACATTCATATGTGATACATAAATACACATATGAATATGTAATACATGGGTGTATACATACATATGCATGAATGATATTTGCATATATTTGCATAGTTAATATCGAAATTTTATTGAGATATAAGTTTTCTTCTAGTAATTCTAGACTCTGTATTGACCCCAGAATTTGCATGTTCAATGTGGTGAGATCATTTTTTTCTCTACCTGAGAGTTTCCTTTAAGAAGAAATGAAATTTAAAGCTTTAGAAGTGTCATCTTTATATTTTACTCAAGAGTTGTCTAAGCCATAATTTTTTATTTGCCTATTTATTTGTAGAAAGCCATAATTTTTTAATAGAAGTTTTTAGGGCTTCCAACTCAGGAAGTCTTAGGAAGAAAATCAAGTCACGCATATCAAACAGCAGGATAAATGAGAAATTTTATTGTGAACCAACCCACATGGCACGAGTAGATGCTGGAATTAGGAGAGTCCCAGGTAAGCCTGGCAAAAATTCACCTTCAGGAGAGAGGCCACCAACAGGAAATCCTTGGTTTCCGGCAGAGTGGCCTCTCCACAGAAAGAAGTTGTTGACTTGCAAGTGTACCCTCTGGGAGGGCAGATGCACTTCTGAGGATAGTGGGCAGGGCCAGATGGCAGGTTCACCACCTGATGACCCCACGGGTCATTTCAGAACCCTATCCCTGCCTCTGCTATTCATGCATGGCATTTCCTCACATCTCTCTTTACATATGGGGTGCATTCTATCAAGTCACACACTGCAAGGGAAGATACAAAATATTTTACATGCATTGTTTTAAGATAAGGAATCACCATCATTTCCCACTTATCATATATTTATCTTATCTATAGGAGGAAGAGACAAAATTTGAGGTTCTTGTGTTGAACAAAAGAATCCTGACTTTATACTACTTTTAGAGTTACAGATGCTGATTTGAATACAGCTTTCAATTACTATTCAATGCTATGGATGGAGAGTGTTTTGGGTGCACCATTCCAAAGGAGTTAACATTAAACCATTGAAGGCACCATAGTTCCAATGTACCTTCTGGTATATCCTAGTGAGGACACTTTCCTGGTTATTAAATGTCAAATACAATTTTGTTCTTGCAAAGATTTTTAGCTTTAAAGTTTAAACAGGTTGCTTGGAATGGATTTACTCTTTAGAATTTCATACCTTTCTTGCCCCTTCAGATACAGCCCCCCACCTCTCCCCACTTTTTTTAATTGCTGCATTAAAGTTGTACTTAATGATGAGATTTGTTGTTACATATTTGTACATGTGCACAATATAACATTATAAATTGGCTGATATCACTCCTCATCAAGAAACAGCTCCTTCTTATCTATCCAGCATTATATTAAATATTGAACCAGAAGTAGAGGACATCAAGAATGTTGTGGACTGAATTGTGTCACCCCAAATTCATAGCTTGAAGACCTAATCCCCAATAGGACTGTGTATAGAGACAGGGCATTTATGAAGGCAGTTAAGGTAAAAAAAAAAAAAAAAAAAAAAAAATTAGAGTGGGACTCTAATTCAACAGGACTCCTGATCTTATAATAATAATAAGAGACACCAGAGGAGTGTTTTCATAGAGGAAGGGCCATGGGAAGATGCAGCAAGAAGGTGGAGAGAAGCCACAGGAGAAACCAAATCTGCCTATTTGATCTTGGACCTTCAGTCTCTGGAACTGTGAAAAAAAAAATTATGTCTGTTGACTAAGCCACCCTGTCTGTGACATTTTGTTATGACTGCCTTAGCAAACTAATAAAAGTAATAAGATTTTTAAAAGAATGTAGGAAATAGTATTTCCACATGAGGTCCATTGGCGGATTGCAAAAATGGCTAAGCTTTTTTGAAGTTCCCTTCTGCTTTTATTCTCAGACTCTGACTTGTACAGACCACACCAAGCCCCCCAACCCATCTGACTTCTATTTGGTTTGCCCAGCAGGAAGTACCAGTAGAAGACACGAGAGAGACAATAGGGTGAGAGGGCACTGATTTGCCCAGAAACTTGCCCACAGGACCCCATGGGTAGGTTGCATGTTCTAAAGGAAGTTTCCCGATCTCCGCAGTGGTTCTCTGTCCCCAGACATCTGCATTTGGGTTCTGCCTGGTACCTTCATCTCTTTAGGCCTAAAGGAAGCACCTCCCTTGCAAGTCCCAGGGCCCCCAAACTGCACCAACCTTTGTTGTTTCCCTTCCTTGTATCCACTCTTCTCACATGAGTCCTTTCATCACACTCTTTTCAGATTACCCTCCCACGAGTGTACCATTATTTATCTGCCTGGACTCTGATGGAGGGATATGATAAAAGTCTATTCCATTCCACAGAAGTTTTTTCTTCATATTCTTCTTCCTACTAAATATCACTGGGTTGGTGAAGGAATGTGTGCACAAGATTACTATTTGTTTATTTTTTGAAAATTAATTGTGAACTTATTTTTTTAGCTTAGAATAATAAGAGTTTTCTTCCTGCCAGGCCAAGACAATTTTTTGGCCATGTTTCTGTCCTCAGAAAAGGAGCCAGTATCTAACTTCTTAGAGTGTTTGTATCCGTTAGGAAATTTGCTGACTCTTCTAGTAACAAAATACAAAGAAAAAATCCTGGGTGAAATCAGTCAAAGAGTTTATTTTCTTTTTAAGGGGGAAGTCTATTTCTTCACCCAGTGACTTCAGTTAGCCTAGTGACCAACTGCATGTGACAGAAGTGACAATACACAAGTCCCAAGTAAGAGCCCCAAGAGATTTTGTACACTTCTCTTGGGACTCTGCTGCTTGCTGAAGAGCAGACCAAAAGCCGACAGGTTCCTGTTGTCCTGCCTACCTCAACACTGACCTTCAAAGCCCAGCTAACTAAAGCCTCAGTGAACACAGCTGAGACCAATCAACACTACCTCAGATTAGAAGAACAACCATCTAGTCTAGCCAGCCCAGACCAAATTTCCAAACTGCAAATATGGAGTCCAATAAATGAGTTTGTTTTAAGCTGTTAGGTTTTGGGAGTGGTTTGTTATATAATGAATTCTGAGACACTATCATAGCTGATCTGGGGCTAAGGTCCTTCCAGCTCACGGCTCTGCCATCCTAAGTTGTGATCTATACGCTCATATTTACGGAAAGTTTTCAGTTTTCAGAGTGCCATTCCATCTACATTCCAAACAGGAAGAGGAGGAGCAAGGAAAGATGGCCTTTTTTTAAAGGGGCTTTCTCAAGAGCAGCACCCAACGGTTCCCTCTTAGGTCTCATGAGCTACCCCTGTCTTCAAGGAAGATTGACGAGTGATGTCTTTATAGCTGGGCATATTATAGCCCAACCTACAGGTGAAGGGTTCTGTTATTAAGGAAAATTGAATGTGCAGTAGCAGCTAGCAATTTTGGTCACATGATTTTTATGGACCGTCTTGGATTTCAGGAGAACTTATTTTTGGGTCTGTTGATGAATGAATGCCTCTTATTCTACTACACAGAGCTACTGTGTCATAACTAGATCAGCGACATATAGGACTTTAAAAGGAATTCGTGATTCCTTGTCTGGCTTCATTCCCATTTGTCCCCGCACCCGCCCTGGAGATATAACTGAAAACTGATTGGGCCTTCCAAATGTTTTATATTCTTATGAGATTTTATAGTAAAGGAACAGGGCAAATTATATTGCCACCACTTTGAAATCTACCCAGAGAAGTATGGATAGTTTAAGCAAGGCAGGCAGGAAGGAGATCAGCAGCATTTCCAGATCCTATTAGCACCTCAGCATTTGTCAATTTCTGCTTTCATTCATCTTTCTGCTTCCACCATGTAAAGCTCACACTTTTAAGGCCTGGTGCATAAGTGATCCAAAGTGTATTCAAATATGATCCACCCTGGGATAAATCTATGTAAAAATCAATGGCAAATAAAAATGGAGATGTATCTACTGTGCTGGTCACATATTTATCTTAAGGTGTCAAAAACAAAAAGCTAACTATTACTGCCCATACTAGTTTCATGCCCAGAACTGTTTAAGGTGCTTTAGAATAGTGATGCTGAAAGTATCTGTGGTGGAGGAGCTTTTCATAACATTTCCAGTCTCTCCAAGTCATCTTGCATGTCACAGGTAGGCAACTGATATTCCAGGTACCCTTGAAGTTTCAGCACCTTGCAACCGATCCTTATTTGTTCATTGGCAGCCTCCCCAATCACACACCTGGATGTGCTGGCAATGGAAAATTGTTATAAAAATTATTAAGCACCTGCTTATTTTTTTTTTTTTTCGTTTTGCAGTGCTGGAGATCAAATATTGGTCCTCATGCATGGTAGGCAAGTGATCTACCACGGAGCTACATTCCAGACCTCTAACAATTCACTCTTGATTTCTGTATTTACCTCATTGCAGTTACAAATAGTTCCCAGAACAACAGCAAAGAAATAAGTCATGCTATGCACCAGGGGAGTTTATATTCTCGTTGAGAAGGTGATAGTTAAGAAAGGGAAATCACTATTTCTTACGCAGCACATGAGAAAATTGTGAGGTGATGTCATTTCTGTTCTGCCTCCAGTGAGCAGACACAGGGACAAGATGTTGGAGGAGGTATGCGGCATCAAAGCCTCTTGGGATATGGTAATATGATGGGGGGAAGAAGGATGCCATACTGAGGGAGATGGAGGTGAACGGAGTTGCACCCTCCAACTGTGTACAGACTGAGTTGTCCCATGTGACGCTGTGAGAAAGCAAAAGTGTTTGTTCTCAATTTCCTCATGTCTCTGGTTGAGGACTGCTTTGCTTCTGGGGCATTCTGGCGTCTCCTCTGACCCCATACACATGCTGGGTATGTTTTGTTGTCCATGGAAAAAGCCTTTAGGCAGAGTCACATGTTTGTGTAATAAAAAATCATAGATATTTGAGGGACTGATGAGGGATGGCGAGACATGGGCAGGTATGTTCATCATCTGCTGATGTCAGGTATAAATTAGCCCTGGACACAGGCAGAAGAATATCAAGGGTTATTCAAAGAAATTGTCCTGTGGGAAGTTTACTTTGAATACGGCTCTAAAGGATGGGTGCAGATAGAACACCAGAGAGAAGGAAGCCCAGCACTGTGGATGAAGGGAGTGGAATCAACAAGGAGAAGAGCGCTGAGCAGACAAGTGTGGCAGTGAAGGAGGAGCAGCCTACCTGAATGGAGATGCTGTGGGGGGAAGCCTAAGGATTGACAGACAGCTACTGATAGAAGACCTGTTATGAATGACATACAAATAATAAAACAGTTAATAACTACTGGCACACAATGAGTCTTTATGTGTACCTGCTACTGAGATGAACACATTATTTTCATTATTTTTTTTTTTTATATACCATGCATGAAACTTTATCCCATGGCTTTTGAATATAAGGAATTTCATGCTTAAATTTTTTTCTATAGTAATGTAATGTAGTCCTCATCCCCACTCACTCTGCTGATGGGAAATTCCCTCTCAGTTGTGTTTTGTGGGGACTATTGCCTTTCCTCAGATCATGTCTGAGTCCCAGGCCAGAACGTCTGGAGATGAGTTCACTGGCCTTGACCTTACTTTAATTTTCTCAGTTTCAAAATTAATGGCTTTGTACAGCTTGCCCCATTTAAGGTTCTGCAGCTTCTTTAAGCCACTGGGGAAACTAGGTGCTGGCCCCACTGGTCATGGGGCTGGTCCCTTTTACTGCCCTCGAAGCCCAAGAAAGTGTTCTCAAAATTTCTCACTTCTGTGCTGGGACTCTTCAGGGGCTTGGCTGTTAGAAGTGCTTGGAAATGTCTGTATTCATCTTAAAGATCCCAAATCCCAAGGCAAGAAACTCAGATTGAAAGCAGCATCCATCTAACTTCCAGAGGTGAGAGGAAATCTGCCTTTTATTCCTTCTCCACAAACCCAAGATGACATCTGAATAGACTGTTTTTTAATGGTTACAACAATGCTTTGTGGTAAAATGCAGGAGCCCTGTTTGGGGAGATGGCTAAGATTGCGGTTGACTACGGGCCATGGAGATGTTTGGGCATTGCCGCCTTCCATAGTCTCACGGAACTTGGCCTGGGATCTCGCGGGACTTGGCCCAGGATCTCGAGAGACTTGAGCCAAGATTGCAGATCTGGCCGGCGCCATTCCTGCTCGGGCGCGTGAGATGAGACCTGAGAGAGAATGGAAGGGTTAACGTGTATATATATAGTAGTTTCTTGTAAGAGTACGTGCCTTGGTTTCTTGTGAGAGTGTGTATGTGGTGTTAGAAATTACAAGAGATAGAGAGAGAAAGATAAAAGAATTTTTTCGTTTCCATCCTGTCTCTGGGCTCCTTCCCACGGCCCCGCCGTTCTGGGCAGCAAATCCCTTTCCGGCAGCAACAGTAATATAAAGCCCTTCATGAAGTCTGAGGATATTGAGGTCAAGTGAGGTTTCAGAAATACACCTTAAACTACATTGTTAGTCTAATATTATCTGACCTTATGGCTATACTACCTAAAAACAATGTATGTGGTCATTTAAATTTGATTTGGAAGCCAATTGCGGTCTTTTTCAAATTCTGAAGCACTGTGAAAGGTAAAAGGTAGGGTTTTGAGTGTTTTGGAGCATCAAGAGAATGGGGTTAGGGAGAATTTTGAAGAGCCTGATTGAGCAATCGGCAGGTGTAGTTAAGAACATCACAGCTCGATGGTGCTGAGACTGAACCTTCACAGCTTCTATTGGACATGCTTTCTTTCTAGGAATGAAGGAATAGTCTTCCATTTTTGAGCCATTCTTTTGTCAGTTCTAGAAAATTGCAGTAACTAAGATTATACTAACATAGACATTTTAAAATCTCTTGGGATATAGTTTTGTAAGATCGAGCGAGCGCCATTGCTGCTCGGGCGCATGGGAAGAGACCAGAGAGAGAAAAGACAGGGTTATTTGTAAGATATTTGCTTGTAAGATTAAAGAATATTTTCGATTTTCTTTTGCGGGGGGGGGGGAATACCAGGGATTGAACTCAGGAGCACTCGGCCACTGAGCCACATCCCAGCTCTATTTTGTATTTTATTTAGCCACAGGGTCTCACTGAGTTGCTTTGTGCCTCCCTGTTGCTAAGCCTGGCTTTGAACTGGCGATTCTCCTGTCTCAGCCTCCCAAGCTGCTGAGATTACAGGTGTGCACCACCATGTGCGGCTTAATTTAATTTGAATTGTAAATGTCAAGTATTCTGTTTTGAGGATTTTTATGTTTATTATACTTTGCTAAAAAGGAAAAATTGTACATTTGTAGAATGTTTTTATGAGTAAATTTTAAGTACTAAAAATAAAATGAAAAAAAAAGAACATCACAACTACAGATATCATAAAGAATTACTTGAGGGAGACCCTATCTTAACATAAATCAAACAAATATATATATATATATAATATATATATATATATATATATATAAACATATATATGGGCTGGGGATGTGGCTGAGTGGTTAAGTGCCCTGGGTTCAATCTCTGGTACTAAAACAAATAAGTAAATAAACAACAACAAAAAAAAGAATTACTCATTGATTCCTGAGAGGAATTGCAGAGGGGGAAGTTTAGTAGACACAAAGACAACATTAGGTTTAAACATCTGTTCTCTCTATACCCCTGGCTGTCTCATTAAAGTATTTTAAGTTTTTCCTTACATAATTATCACATAAATGGCTGCACGAAGCAGTTAAATCTAATAATCCTGTCATCATGCTCTCAGATTAATTCTCTGTAATTACCATTGAATCTGAGCATGAAATCTTTCTGATGAACTTTAAGGTCAATTTGCCAACAGAACAAACCCTTTGGAACTTTAACTGAAATTGTATTGAATTTATGGAATACATTTCAGATGAGTTGGCAGGTTTATATCAAGATTGTCTTTGTTGGAACATGAACTTTTTTTTAATCTTTTCAATTCTTTTTTATGACCTTAAATAAAATTAAATTTCTTCCATACACCAAGCTTGGACATTTTTCATAGCCAATTTCTATACATTTTAACTTAACCAATGCTATTATAAATACATTTATTTTATTGTATTATCTGAGTATTGCTAATATAAAATAAAACTATTAACTTTTTATTTATCATATATTTGACCACCTAATACTTAATAGATTATATGGGTTTCAATACTTTTCCCTATTTTGTGGGTATTTTCTAAATGGATAAGCTATGTATGGCACATAATTTCTAACTATATTTTGTAAATGACAATTATTTTCCAAGAGTGACACTTTTTCCCCTTCCATCCTCTGCCTGAGTACATTGACTAGAATCATAGACAATGTTGAATGAAACGGTAGTTAAAGGGCTTTTCAACTCTGTAGCAATTTCTGTAAATCGGATGAAACCTAAACTATTCATGATGTCATAATTCAATTTACTGCTTTGGATTAAGGCTGTTGGATAAAGTTTGTTGTGTTCCTGAAATCATCATTTGAAAGCCAGTCACTCCTTTGAAAGGAACTGCATGGTGAATGGGAAATGGCTGCCCTCCTCTAGACCTCCGTGTCTTGGTGAGGAAGGAACTCCTACCTGAAGCATCGTCACATGACGTATGGTTGGATGGTCCATTTCCAGAGAACTTTTGGCTCACTCAAATGCTCTTCTACTCCTTTTGAAAATGTCCCTTTGGGAGAATGGCATACTGGGAAGTTTATACTATCAAAAGCAGCAGTAAATACGACATATAATTTGTTGTTAAAGGGATTTGGACGTTTATTTGCATCAGGTCTTTATTTCAAGCGTGGGTATATGATTCATATGGTTTGCTTTTATTCCTTGCCATGCACTCAAACAAAATGACATCATTAAGGATCATCTGAAAATAATTAGGATTGTGTCACTACTTGGATTCTGAGAGGGAACAAATAGGCACATTGGCAGGGAAAGCAATTGGAGGTGGTGCTGGGGAAACACCAAGCTCTGGCAAACAGGGATCTTGAAAGAGCACCTGAGGTGGCGTCATGTGTGCAGAGGGAGGTGCTGCAGAGGTGAGCTCACGGGAGATTACTGACTTTTGTTAGGGAACGAAACAGGTGTGCAAAATAACATGTAAAAACGAAAGAAAATCGGTTGTCAGTCTAAGACTGTGATTATACAGAGGAAGAAGGTGCCATAACCACCAGAATCAAACCTCCAAAGCTAAAGATAATGAAAAATGGATAATTGGAACAAGTTTGCCTGGTGGGTGTAGAATCCTTTTTTGTGTGTGCCAGGGGTGATCCTACAAGAATTTAAACCTCAGAATAAGTTCCCAGGGGCTCTTTTCTGGCCAATTCTAGAAACTTGAGTCTTTTCCTTGGTTTTAGACACAAGCTCCTGAATGGGAGAATGACAGCTGAGAGAAGAACCCTGGCTTCGTGTCTACACTGGCACAATCCCTTGACAAAGAGAAAGAGGCACTACTCTGATAGAAACTGGTCCAATCAAGTTAAGTCAAAAGGGATAGATAATGCAATGGAACAGAAAAGCAATGAATTCACACCTATTAGAGACTCAAGAAATGAAATGATGGAGTTTGATCAATGATTATGAAATATAAAGCCACCTTGTTCTCGCGCATTTGGGTGGCATCTGTGAATTCTACCTTTGCTGATCTGTAGACTCACACGGCACCTCGGTCAGGGCTGGCCAATAGTCTGCCCAGTAGATTGTGAACTCTGTGCTGTTTGCTCATTTCCACCATTTCAAAGGTCCTTGACAAATGTTATGGTTGGAGTGTGACCTTGTGTTGGACACTTAATAGCCCATGCAACAGTGTGGGAAGATGGAGCCCAGTGAGCTGATGACATCCTGAAGGCTCTGCCCTTACGAATGGACCGATGTCATTATCAAGGGAGTAGGTTAGTTACTATAAGTGGGTTGGTTATAAGTTTGGCCCCTCTTGCCCTCTCTCTGTGTCATCTATGCTCTCTTGCCCTTCCACCATGTAATGACATGGCAAGAAAGCCCTTCACCAAGTGTTGGCCCCATGCTCTTGGACCTGCTAGACTCTAGAACCATGAGTCAATTATACTTATTTTCTTTACATGTTACCCCATCTGTGGTATTTTGTCATAGCAACAGAAAGCAGACTAAGACAATAAGGTTTGTTGTTATTAAGTTAGTGCAATACTCTTGAAAAAAGAATGGTATTTAATAATATTGAAATAAAACTATAGAAAACCTTCTTTTATCTAGAAAATTGAAATTAGTATCATCTGATAAGTAAAAAATTTTAGTTATTTGAGAATTATGCATTGACAATGAGTACATTGAATTAAAGTAACATGATTTAGTCAATTTCTAATAGTCCACAAGGATTTTATTATTCCTTGTTTTTGTACTAGTAATCATTGTATGGTACCACGTGCAAAAATCTGGTCATTTGTTATTTGCTTTAACTATTACTTAAATTTTATATAATGTAAATTTTAATGTGAAGTTCTAAATTAACTTACAAGGGGTCAAAATGTGTGAAAGAAGATGAAATTTTCTTGAAAGAATTTTTCAAATGGGTTTACTGCAAAGGAGATATATTCCAGGAATGTATATGCCTCAGGGAACATTACAGTAGAAAGATCTCATTTATGACCAGACCAATAAGCTTAGTTGAACTTTGAAAATCAAATGGAGAGCCACGCAGTGGGGAGAACAGAGTCCCAGACCATGTGGCTTTTTTCTTATAGTACCTTCTTTTGAAATCTGCATGGGTCTCACACAATTGAGCAAGAGACCGGATTCAATTTTCATGACATTCAGAGCATATTATAGCAAAAATTAGTGGTGATCGTACAAGGTTCTAAACACTTTCCACGTACCAATCAACACCAGAACTGAAAGGAACTACGTGATTAATGCCATAACAGCCACAAAACCCTGCCAAGCTCTTTGCCACCCATAAAATAAGTTCCAACACGACTGCACTATTATTACATGCTTTGCTCTATGCAAATATTTTGTTTTCAATAAAAGACCCATATGTAGCAAAAATGCTTAGCTTATTTTTGAAAGTCCTCCGGCATGCCTCTAGGATAAGCAACAAAAGAGAACCCTTCAAGCACAAAGTCCCAAAGCATTTACAAGGACATTTTATGGGGACAGCTGGTGTCTCCTCTGCAGGTGGGACTGAGAAAGTGCCATAGGGCTGAAGCACCTCTCCTCCTCTTTCCCTTCTCTTGCATTCCCTGGCACCCCCTCATGTGTGAGGACAACTCAGATCTCTTCTTTGACCAGTGGTGGTCTGGCCCACCGACTTACTCCTCTGCCAGAGACACCATGGAGGGCATAAAACGCAAACCGGGCTGCTCAGTATTTGCTTTAGGATTTTCCAGCGTGACTTAAGGAAGTGGTCTTTACTCTCCCATTGTAAAACCAAGAAGACGTGTCTACGAGCTTCTCCCAGCATAGGGGAAGGCTGATCTGCCGCAGGAGATGGTACAGCCGACGCTGGTGGAAGCCATCTCTCCCGGCTTTGCTCAGTGGTGTGGGTCAACCAATCCTCATTTTTGCCCGATCTGAGTTGAGCTATGTCGTGATGTTCCCTTTTGAAGGAACAGTATCATGGTAGTGTGTCTTTACTGACCTGTGACCTTGGACAGTCACCTAACCTCTCAGAGCTGTTTTCACATCTGTACAATTGGTACCATAGGATTGTTGGGAGGACTAAATTAGCTACTATGTGTGTTTCATATTTTAAGCACATATATAATAAATGCAAAACATTTATTAAACATAAAACCCATTGTCTTGAAACTAGGTTAGTTTGCTACTATTTAAATCTATAGAATTCTAAACACACATAGTGAACACATATTATTTATGACCACTAATAAGTATACATATGAAGTTTTGGTTTTTTAGCTAATCATATTGTGCTTTAGCTTTTTAGTTTTTTTTAAATAAAATTTTCCTGAACTTTAAATATTCTGATCTGTCTAAACAAAATCCACAAAATCTATTTATTTTAGTATCCTCTGCTTGCAGAATTTTATTGATCGTTCTTCAAATCTCAGCGCAGCTGTGATCTCCTCCACAAAGTCACGTATCATATTGTGTTCGTCTCTCAGGAATTCTATTTCACACACATCTTTAGGAATGCTTCCCGAGTCGAAGGGGTTTTGCATTTAAATATTTACTTGCTTAGCAATATTTCCCTCACAAAAAGAACAATTTACACTCTTATCAGAAGTATATAAAACTAATTTTTACATCAATGCCAATATTAGCCATTATCAAACTTAAATGAAAATTATTAATTTCCTTTTTTTCTTATTTTAGTCTGCAAATGTTTTTCAAGTGTTTTAATAAGTTTATTTGGTGATTTTATTACATCAATATTTTATCTTCAATATTAAATCTTCAAGATTTTATCAGCAAAAAACATTTTTTTGCCAACAAAATAATTCATTATTGAAAAGTACCAGAAACAAATTAAAGGAATTTTTAAGGTGTCTGGATATAAGAGCAACATGCAAAATTGATGGCTTTAAATTTGTAGGAATTGTATTAGCCAAGCATTAAAAAGAAAAAAGATCAGTCTTTTGTCAATTTATATAATTAACAATTAGTAGAGATAGGCACATAAAAATAAAATGTAGGTACTAAAACACACACACAGAGTAAAATTTACACCTAATGAATTTCACTCAGGAAATATTTACTTGCTATAGACAGTGTCAACCAAGATAAACTCACAGTGGCAACAGCTCAAACCAGTAAAATGATTCTTAAACTGCTTCAGACAATAATGTCACCCTAAACCCCAAAGACAATCTGGCAAAAACTATGAACACTCTCTAAGGAGATGAACACACTCACAAACACAAGCATACCCATTTACACAACTTCATGTACACGATCACATACGTCCTCAGAGGTGTCACTGCATAAGAACCCTGAGGTGATAGAAAATATGTGCACTAGATATCAGTTATTCTGATTGGATTAGGTGTTCCTGAGAAGCAAGTAAGAGCCATTTCTGGGAGACTGTTTTATACTTCCCAAGTTCTCAGCACTCCTGTATACCTTGGGGACTTCTGCATTTATTTACCATCGGATAGGGCTATTTTAAATGTACATAATGCTCTGTTCTGCAGTCCCTCATGTATATGTGGCATTTAAAGAAGGTGGATTGACAAGAAGAGAGTTTCCAGAGCCAGGTTCTGGAACACTCAAGCATCTCTTTATCTTTCAGAGGAGGAAAACTCATGAAAGAAAACTGAAAAGGAGGGAATATATATGTCGGGACCTTACAATGTCTGCCTAGGGGGTGGAAAAGCTCTGGCTTTCTGGCTGCTTGCCACATTACCACGCCCTGTTACCTGACCTAGGCTAAGCAGGGGGCATGGCTGTGAGAACCAGAACCACCCTGCTGGTCACTGACTGGCTGTGGCCCACTATAAAGCATTGTGCACCCCTGCAATGAACGAGCTCCTGCATTGACTGACGGGACTCCCCAGCGTGACCCTGTGTCTGTCTGACAGGCGGGGGAGGGGACGCTGGCGACTCTTGTCCTCTACCCCAGCCCTTCTGGGCCGGTCAGAAAGGGACTCCTTTTGGGCCCAAAAGGGCGGTGGCTAAAGACCTTGGCCCCTTAATGTAAGTTAGCGACATACACACACACACACACACACACACACACACACACACACACACAAAAACCAGGATATTAGGGGAGTCATTGTTATAAATTAAAAAAAAAAAAGAAAGAAAGAAAGAAAGAAAACATTCCAGACCAGTGGAGTGGGCTACCACGATGGGTGCTGCTGAGATGTTCAGTGGAGGGAGAATGTGTCAGTCACTCCTGTCTTTAGTAGCAAGGTAAAAAGGCAATACCATTCCAATAATAATAGCTGTAATACTTTGAAGAATATACAATATCTAAAAAGATGTAAACTTTAATACCATAAACATAAAATGTGGACATGGGATGGATTTAAGGCTTTGAATATTTTTATATAATCAAAGTAAGGTTGTTATCAGCTTAAAATAAACTTTTATAGCTGTGCAGTGTCTCACGTGTGCTTCATTGTGGCAGAGTACGCGTGTGTGTCAGAGCTGGATGCAGTGGGGCACACCTGTAGTCCCAGCTCCAGGGAGGCTGATGTGAAAGGAAGCACCACTTGAATCAGGAGTTTGAGGCAAACCTGGGCCACAGAGCAAGGCCCTGACTCAAAACAAACAAATAATCAACAAAAAAAATGATACTAGATATGCAGAAGATAAAAAGTAAAGAATCAAAGCATGCCACTAGAGAAAAATACCTGATCACGGAAGACAGCAGCGGAGAAAAAGATCACAAATGATCTACAGAACAACCAGAACGCGTTACCAGAATGGCAGTAGTGGGTCCTGTCAATAGTTCCCTTAAGTGTGATTTAAACCCCCTCTCCAAAGACACAGAATGGATGGATAAAATACACAAGCCAATTATATGCTGCCTATGAGAGATTCATGTCACCTTTAAGGACACACATAGATGGAAGATGCAAAATGACATTTCACACATGCAGACTGAGGGAACTATACTTGTATTAGATAAAATAGACTTCAAGTCAAGAACTATAAAATGAGACAGATAAGGTCCTTATGTAGTGATAAAGGGGTTAATTCACCAAGGGGATATGACATACGTACACACATATGTATGTGCAGGAGCCCTGTTTGGGGAGATGGCTATGATTGTGGTTGACTTCGGGCCATGGAGTTTTGGACATTGCCGCCCTCCGTAGTCTCACGAGACTTGGCCCGGGATCTCGAGAGACTTGGGCCCAGCGCGGAGCAGGTCGGGGCCATTTTGGTTGTTGGTTGTTTGCTGGTGTGTGGTATGTGTTAGAGTTGTTAGAGCCAGAGAGAGAAACTGACAGAATAAAGATCCTGTTTGTTTCCAGTCTGCCTCTGAACTTATTCCCGCAGTTTTGCTGCTCCAAGCGGCCATCGCTTGAGGCAGCAACATGTATGTATGTGTGTAT
Source organism: Tamias sibiricus (assembly GCA_025594165.1). Lineage (NCBI taxonomy): Eukaryota > Metazoa > Chordata > Mammalia > Rodentia > Sciuridae > Tamias > Tamias sibiricus. The sequence goes on along the minus strand of CM046662.1, from coordinate 159,502,809 downwards.
GTGTATATAATATGTGTGTACGTTATGGCTTTTTAAAAACAAAGGTGAGAGGCGATGGGTCTCTAGTGTAGGAGGAGGAGTTGGCCTTGGACAGGAGTAGAGACATTCCCTCCACAGTAACAGGACAGAATGAAGCAAGTCAGGTACATACCATGGAAGACAAGTAGATTGGGAGGGGAAATAGGGAGATTTCCATTTTTAATAGTTACTCTGTGCCATCTGAGGTACTCTCCTCAACTTAGAGGTATGGGTAGGGAGGAATGGCAGAGTGGGGAGGAAGAAGCGAGTCGGAAACAGCTCTTTGGGGAGGTGAGGAAGTGAACATGAAGCAAGGGTACTAGGAAGGATGACTCCCTGTGAGCTGTCTCTGCAGACCTCAGGTAATGAATGGAACGTGAGAACGGCAAGCACGGTTCTGTAGTTTCACCAGGTAGCATTCAGCCATTCAGGTCCAGGGAAGGAATCTGGAAGTTTGGGGATTTTTGTCATGGTGTGGTTTTTGCTTGTGTTTTGTTTTCCATTTGAGCGTGAACGGAAGGAGAAGGGTGAAGAGAGTTCAGACTGTTGGCAAGGAAAAGATAACAATGGACCACATGACTTTAGTAAAAAGATGACTGCGTGCAAATGAATATGGACAGGGAAAAGTTTTTATGCTCAACGAATTTCATATTTTCTTGAGAATAATGATGTATGGCAATTAAGTGATGAGCTGGAATTAGCAGATGGTTATTGCTGAGTGAGATGCCTGAGACTGATGATTTCAAGACAGCAAAAATGTGAGATGGTAGAGCACTCGCCTAGCACGTGCGCGGCCCGGGTTCGATCCTCAGCACCACATACAAATAAATGTATCGTGTACAACTAAAGCAAATAAATAAATATTTAAAAAAAAATGTGAGGTGGGATGAGGCCCAGGAGAAAGAGTGGGATGGTGGAGGGAGGTGGAGAATAGGTGCTGAGGAGTTGAAGAGGCTGAGACTTGCATAGTTTGGGGGTCACTTGTATGGATGCCGTACCCGAGAGAATATGGAGGAGTCACTGAAAACCAAAGATGGAGTCACAGGTGCATCAGCTGTCACCAGAGAGGGAGGCATGCGATGGGGATTTTGGTAGATGATGACGTAAGGTTTACTGACCAGCAAGTTCAGCTGACATGAACTTCCCCCATAATGAAGCTTGAAATAAGGAAGAATGAGATGATTGGGGAGCAGCAGAAGAGAGCATGGGAGAATTTACCCCCCACCTCCATGAAAGGCATGGATAGCTGTGTCCAACAGTCCTAGTGAAAGACTGAGCAGCATCCACTGAAGAGGGCTGAAAAGAACCTTATTGTTAGGGGACAGGAAAGAAGTGGAGGGGATTTTCAGAGAAGATGTTGAAGACGTATAGGGGTTTGTGGGCGACAGGGCACAATTCAAGGGTCTAAATGAGGATGGCTAATGAGATGGGTAAGTACAGGAAGGGGACCAGGGAAGCGGGGAGAGGAGAGCAAGAAGAAGTACTGGGAAATGAAATTGACTAAATCATGCTGTGTGCGTGTTAGAATATTTAACAATGAATCTCACTATTCTGCATAATTACAACACAGAGATTTAAAAGGAAAAAAAAAAGGTCAGTTTCAGGGAGGAAAAGAAGATAAAGGATAAAAGATGACTTGGAATGCTCAGGCTTCTCTGACTGAACTACATTGCCCCATTCAGGTCGGGTTGTTTGGCGACCTTGGGGGAAGCAGGTAATAATGCATTCAACCTGCAAGGTCAGAGCTGTAATAGCTGCAAACCTCTGTCGTATGCCGGCTGACTGGGAGATGGCCGCAAGATTCTGCAGAAAGACAGAATCTGGAACTGTTAGGGTCTCCTGCCTCCTGTAGAAAAATGGTGTCACAGACCATGGATTGAGTAAGGAAAGCTACTGAGTAAGTAGCTTTGAAGTGACCTTTACTGTTCTTTTCTCCCTCTGGGTTATTCCAAACCACCAAGGGATAAAGGTTGTTGACAAACCTTGAGACATCTCAACCTCTGAGAAAATGGAGTTTCACCCTCTCCAGATTCCACATGCAGTGCTGTCTGCGTAGATCTTTCCTCCTGAGTTCACTGGCAGGAGCTCATTCCAAAATCCTTTGGGAGATCACTCTCAGAGAGCCTCTCCCTGAGGAAACACAGGCCTCTTTGTCTAGTGAATTCAGATCTTAATCTCTTTCAGACGGAGGCTCTGTCTGTGCTGTCTGCTGCAGAGGTGGCTGTGGTAAATCATTCTTTGCTCAAACCGGCAAGAATCAGCGAGAGAATGTGTTAAAAAAGTGAGGCCAAGTCAGCCAGGAAGATATCTCTGGGTGGAGAATTCCTTCCTTTGTGTGGGAGATTTAAAAAAATGGCAATGAGAGGAAATTACAAAATCCCAGGAGCTAATCTTGAAAATTTTAGTTCCATGGTTGGGATTGCTTGTATGTGGCCCTGACATACTTCTGATGACACAGTCCTGGGGCACAGGCCACGTGGCGAGCTGGGCAAACAGTCTTCTGCATGTTTACAGGATAGCAAAATCTTATGTTATTCATGTCTGAAAAGGCCACATCTCTGAACTTGCTATATTTTTGAAATTTTCTGTTTTAAGTTCCCAATGCTATTACTCAAGTAACAGGCCAGTTACTCAACTTATCAAAGGGCTGATCTTTGTAAGGACCCTGACTGTCCCTGTGTTTCCTAAATTCTCTCATTATAAAGGCTTTAAAATAACAACTCTTTTTAATTAGTGTAATAACCAGAGAACTAGTCTTGGAATCAGGTTATTCCTCGTTTTGGTCTCAGTCCTGCTATACATTAGGTGAATGACTTGTTATAAAGATGCCTGGCTTTGCTGGCCTTGGTCTTCTCATCTCTAAGATGAAAGGATAAGCCCTTTCCAGTTCTAGCATTCTGAGAAGCATACGACAGAATTCCAAGAGGAGGGAGCGGATGTGTACCGTCCCTCATGGCAAGGAAAACTGTGCCCCACGGGTAATCAAAGAAATGAAAATGTAAAAGCAATATCATTTCAACTTTTTATCATTAAGGTAATAAAGGTAAAACAAATTAGCACCTAGTACTTTTTTGGGTGCAAAATATAGGCCCGTTTAGGTGTGGCTGGTATGAATGAATGCCAAGTCGAACACCAGACTGGAAAGCCATTTAGTAGTAGTATCAAGAAAATTAAAAGCCTGCAAGCTCAACAATTTAATCTTGGAAATATTTGTTTGCTTTTCCTATAATAAATGCATATTATGAACTACAAGGAAGAAAGCAGGTGGAGGAGTAAGTAAAGAAGGAAAGGGAAGGAAGGGAAAAAAGGAAGGAAGAAGTCAGTCTTGGGTCATGGGCATTCATGCATTATGCTGCCTCCTGGGTGTTTAATGGCCACAGATTTCACTTTAGAATGAATGAATGGCCGTCTCCTATAGAGAGGAAGTGACATGTTAAGGCCACGAGCGTATGTATTTTGAGAATTTTCATCTTTTAATAACATTGAATTTTGCTGATGCTTCTTCATTTGCTCATTAACCAAAAATATGCACATCTCTTCAATTCCAAGCACAATCCTAGGGATGGTGGATGAGGTAGTGAAGAGCATAACGTTTCTGTTCTCCTGAACAAATATTTGGTGTTATATAGGTAAGTGTTGAGAAGCAGCACATGGAGGCATAGAGTGCTGGGGCAGGAACGTGCTCTCTTTTTAGGGTTGTCAGTGGACAGTGTGTCTGCAGTAGTGGCACTTGGGCATCTGTCTGCGTCTGGTGAGTAATCCATGCATGTATCTGGGGGAGACTGCACGAAGCACAGAGAACAGCAGGTGTACAAGCTCTGAGAAGGGTTTCACTGGGTATGTGTTAGAAATAGCAAAGAGGCCCGTGCGACTGCTTTGGAGTGAACAACAGGGTCAGATTTACGTGACCTACAGAAATGTATATGGTGACCCTGGTACAGGCAGTAGTAAAAAAAATGAGATCAGATTGTTGGAGGGAGTGGAGTAAAGATTTTGTATGATTATGCAGACCATGGAAGGTATTTGGATTTCAGATGGGAAACCACTGGGGAGTTTTGAGCATCATAATAACATGATTCAATGTAAGTGTCAAAAGAAACTTCATCATGACTTCAGTGTTGATGTTAGACTCTAAGGGAGTAAGGTAAGAGACCAGGTGGGCTGCTATTGAAACAACCTAGGTGAGACATCAGGATGGGTTAGCTCAGGTTGTGGTGGGACTGATTAGAAATGATCACAGGGGGATTTGCATCTCTAGTATCTTTGGGGTAGAGTTGCCAAATGGGTCAGATACGGGATGTGAGAGACACTATTTGAAGTTAACATCAATCAATATTTTTAGGTTAGGTCTAAACAACTGATTGAATAGAATTTTCAAATGAGAAATGAGAAGGAATATAAAATGCAGGAGCATTTTTGCTTTATTATGTTTTTTTTTTTCTTTCTTTTTTTTTTTTTTTTTTGCTCAAGAGAATCAGGAATTCCATTTTTAACATGTTAAATTTGAGATGGTTATTAGACATCAAACAACATTATTGAATGGAATTTTGTTTATAAATGAATTGGATATATTCTATTCTTTTATTACAGTCTTTCATTTGCCTAATACATGGAGTATGACTTGGTTGTGTTTGGAGTTTAGTTTTGGGTTATGAAATATAAATTAGGTATAATAGTATAGAAGTCAGCCCTGTGGAATTTGATCTTCAATTAATAATGCATTTCCTGGTCACATCAGCATCTTTGATATGTTTAAAATTGACCCATTTTGATGCAAAGAAAATTTAGAATAATACAAACTCTTCATAGGTATTCTTATTCTGGTTTGAGAAAATCTGCACTTCTATAGGTTTGTTCTAGATGAGGCAGCCCTAATATATGCTTTATATAATTTAGAGAAGACCCCCCCACACACCACTCACAAAATGTTACAGAGTTGAGGGTAAAGCATGTCTATATAAAGGTGTCCACTAAGACCTCATTCAGGAAGTGTGTTCATTCCCTCATGGGAAGGAACAAAGCTAACTGTCATCCTGAAGCATTTTACTAGAAATGTGCCGTTATTTTATTTCAAGTCAATCCAAAGCAAAATCTTTCTCTAAATGAGAAAAAAAGCAGCATCGTTTTCTAAGAAGTAACATCTGGCTGATGAAGTCACGAGGAAGGGTAGTGGTTTTATTTTGCAATCTCAGCTCATCTTTGACATTGCCTTTCAAAATGCTGCAGGACCACACCCTTAGCACACCTCACAGAGGGAGCAGCTGCACCAAAGACCCTGCCTGAGGCTGATGAATTCTGACAAGTAATCAGAGGAGTCTGAGGGAGACTGGGCACCTCACCTTGGGCATGCAGCCTGCTCCCATGAACATGACGGTCCTATCCTGCAGGTCTACACAAAGCCTTCGTATTCTGTGAGGGATGTTTTATTCAGGTTTTTTGTTGCTGTGACAAAAGGACCTGACAAGAACAATTTTAAGGGGGAAAAGTTTATTTGTTGATCACAATTTCAGAAGTCTCAGTTCATAGACAGTCAGCTCCATTCCTTGGGGCTCGAGGCGAGGCTGAACATCATGGCGGAAGAGTGTGGTGGAGGAAAGAGGCTCAGGATATCACACCAGGAAGCAGAGAGAGATAAGCTCAGCTCACAAAATATAGACTGCTAGGGCTTGCCCCCAGTGACCCACCTCCTCCTGCCACACCCCACTTGCCCACAGTTACTTCTCAGTTAATCCCCATCAGGGGATTATTCACTGATTGGGTTAAGCTCTCATAATCCAACCATTTCACCTCTAAACCTTCTTGCATTATCTCACACATGAGCTTTTGGGGCCACCTCGCATCTACACCATAACAAGGTTTTATGAAACTGAAGTTTACAATAATTTGTAAAGGTTTCTTTTTTAACCTAAGGGTAGGTGAATACTACAAATATTTAAATAACACATTGGCATGTATCGGAGAGTATGGAATCATATTCAACATCTGCACAGTAGAACAAGACTCAGCCTCCTGCTTTAGTGAGGAGTTTTCTAACTGGAGGAAACTTCATTCTGTGTCTTCATCACAGGAAGGAATTTGTTAGCTCCCACAACTCAATTCTTGGGGGATAATAGGAGGCAAGGCCAAGTCCAGGGGCTCACACAGTGAAGTCTGATAGCTGACTCTCCCCAGGTCCTGGCTCTGCTTTTTCTGTCTTGGCTTCATTCTCAGACTGCCGCTTCCTTCAAGGTGAAAAACTTAATTTCAGCCGCTGCGGGTTTGTGCTCCATCAGATAAGCAGCCTCAGAGATGAGTGTCCTCTTGCCCAGAGTTCTGGGATGATATCCTGGATACTTTGATCTGGTGCTGGTCAAGTATTCAACCCCAAACCAAACTCTCAGGCCTGGGTTGGGATTTTGTACTAGAGTGGGCAATGGTTAACATGCTCACAGTTGGAATTGCAGGGTTAAAGTTAGGATCATTTCTACCTGCACCATACAGGCAGAGTTGGGTGTTGTATTAGTTTGCTAGGGCTGCTATAACAACATAATCTCTAACGTATATGCCTCTTAGACTGAGAGGCTTAAATGTCAGAGATTAATTTCTCCCTGTTCTGGAGGTTGAAAGACCAAGACGAGGGGGTTTATAGGTTTGGTGTTTCCTGGGGCTTCTCTTCCTGGCTTTTAGACTGCTGACTTCTTACTGTGGTTTCATGTGTCTTCTCTTCTTATAAAGACACTAGTGCTAATTGATTAGAGCCCTACCCTATGACTTCATTTCACCTTAATTGCTCCCTTTAAGGACCCCATCTCCAAATATAGTCATATTGGGGGTTAAAACAGTGTTCTCCTAAAATCCATATTTTATGAGAGCAAAGTTCAGTCCATAATAGGAATTAATTTTTCAAAAGGATAGTAGGGTTAAAAAAAGAAAAAAAAAAAGCATCAAGCACAGCCTTGATGAAACTTGGAAGATGAAAACAGAGAAGAGGCAGTAGGAGGAGGCCTCAGGTGCCCAATGATAAGACACGGGGGGTCCTTGCTCAGTTCATTCACGTTCTTCTTCCAGAGAACACTGAATGGGGAGCCAGAGTAATAATCACCATTATTAAATTTTCCCAGTTTAATAATGGTGAAGATTCAACCTTTGAGCCACCCCTCTTGGCAGACTGACAGACTGTCTGTTCTCTGCTGAATGTCAGCTGAGGATTCTCATAGCCACTGTGCAACGGTTGATTGACCTCCACCATCTCATCTTACCACCTGCTTTCTCAGGACACTGTACTAACTCTTCAAGGTTGAGCTCTCTGAAAGTGGATGTTCTGACAGCGTTTGTAAGTAAAAAGGTTTACTAGGGATAGATCCACGTGAAAAGACAGGAGAAGTTCATTTCGGCAAGCAGACCAAACATTGGCCCAGGCATCACAGGTCTCTCTAGTTGATGTTATTTATGCTGAACTGAAAGAACTGGGTTTTTCATGTCTCTGCCTTATGTAGTCACCACACACAAACTGCTTAAAACAGAATGGGGCAAGGCACTGAAGTTGCTGGTAGCTGGAGGCTACATGCCAATTCCCTGCAGCTGGACTGTAAGCCCTCCTGAGAGAAGAACTGGACAATGAATTTCTGTGTTTATTGCAGGTTTTGTTCCACAACTCTGGAGGCACTATTTCTTTTCTTTTTTTTTTTTTTTTTCATATCTATCTCCTTCAGATTATATGATTTCTATTTACCTGTTTCTGAGTTCATTGACTCGTCTGCTATTTCAATCTGCTATTGCCCATAGGCAGTAAGTTGAAAATTTATCTTTGTTTTTCTTATTCTGTTCTAGGATTTTCATTTGATTCTACTTCATCATTTCCTTTTCTTTTCTGAGATCCTTTCCTTGTTGATTTGTTAAGACTATGTTTTCTTCAATTCTTTGAGCATATTTGCTTTTAATTCTTTAATTATACTTAAATCAGGTACTTTCAAGTTTTATCTAGGTAAAATATCTGGTCCATTGTTTTGCATTTGTTTTAATTGACTCCTGTTTTGCTTGACCCCTTTTCCTCTCCATTTTGCATATCTAGTAATTTGTATTGCCTAGTTGACATCGTGGACTCCACGTCATAGGACTTCAGAGTCCATTATTGTTCTGTTAAGAACACCAGTGTTTGTTGTATGATCAATTGCTGATTGATTAAATTTGAATTTGGATAGTCTTAGCATTATTCTTTATTAAAGGAAGATGTATAAAAAGACAAAATATATTCCAAGTTCCTCTAATTTGGTGGGACTCAACAATCAATTTTTTTCTTTTGTCAATTATATTGGGATTTGGTTTTACACCTTGTAATTGTAGATTTGAAGTCACATCTTTCTAAGACATGGTCTTTCTTTGTGAGCATGGTCTTCTGTTTTCTCAGATGGATGAACTTGAAATTAAGTATGGATTCATGAGATCTCTCCACTGTCTCTGGACTGGAATTCAGTGTTCCCTCATAGGTTCGTCTTAAGAATCTGTGTTTCTCTTCAATCCTGTAGTGGCCACTCTGGAAATTATCAAATGGTCACTTTTACAAAGATGCTGCCCAACCTTTACTCAAGCACCATGGACATTTTTGGTATGTTTTATCAAATATATATATACACACCACACATCTGTCATAAATTTATGACTCAATTTTTTAAGTATTTATTTATCTGCTTTAGTTGTACACAATGCAATGCATTTATGTTTATGTGGTGCTGAGGATCTAACCCAGGCCACGCACATGCTAGGCGAGCGTTTTACCACTGAGCCACAACCCCAGCCCCTTATGACTCAATTTTTTAAAAAATATTTCATTTATTTGCTTTAATTGTACACAATGCGTTTATTTGTACGTGGTGCTGAGGATTGAACCCGGGGTGTGCGCATGCTAGGTGAGTACTCTACCACTGAGGCACAACCCCAGCCCCTCAATTTTTAAATGTACAATTTAAGTGACATTAATTACATGCACAGTGTTGTGAAATCATCACCATTATTTCCAGAACCTTTTAATCAACCCAGATAGAAACACTATAATCATTAAACTGTAATTTCCATTTTCTTTTCCTCATGCCCCTGGTAATAATGAATCTACTTTGTCTCCATGAATTTGTCTATTCTAGATACTTAATATAAATGGAATCATAACAATATTTATCCTTTAGTGTCTGGCTTACTTTACCAAGCAGAATGTTTTAAGACTCACCTATGTTTTAGCATATGTCAGAACTTCATGCCATTGTGTATATTATATATACCATAGTTTGCCTACCCATCAATCTTTTGATGGATATTTGAGTTACTTAGTTACTTATACCTTTTGTCTATTGTAGATAATGCTATTACAAACATGAATGTAAAAATACCTTTTTAAGGTACTACTTTCCGTTCTTTTGTGCATATAATCAAAAATTAAATCATTGGATCACATGGTAATTCTACTTTGATTTTTTTTTTCTTTTTTGAGCCAGGGAATGAATCCAGGGGCACTCAACCACTGAGCCACATCCTCAGCCCTTTTTATTTTTTAATTTGAGATGGGGTCTTATTAAGTTGTGTAGGGCCTTGCTAAGTTGCTGAGGCTGGCTTTGAATTTGTAATCCTCCTTCCTCAGCCTCCCAAGCTACTGGAATTACAGGCCTATACCACTGTACCTGGCCTACTCTTAATTTTTTGAGGAATGACTAGACTTTTTTCCATAGTGACTTCACTGTTGCCCATTTCTACTGACAATACTTGAAAGTTGCAATTTCTCCATAGCTTAGCTTACACTTACCATTTTATTTATTTTAAATAAACCCCTTCAAATCACGGTGAAGTGGAATCTTATGTTAGTTTTGAATTGTATTTTCTTTATTGATAGTGAACTTGAACATCTTTTCATATTTTTTGGACATTTGTGTATCTTCTTTGAAGAACTGTCTATTCAAGTCTTTAGTCCATCTTCAAATTGGTGCTTTTTTTGTCATTTAGTTTTAGGAGTTCTTGCCGGGCACAGTGGTGTATGCCTGGAATCCCAGTAGCTTGGGAGGCTGAGGCAGGAGGATCGGAAGTTCAAAGCCAGCCTCAGCAACAGAGAGGTGGTAAGCAACTCAATGAGACCCTGTCTCTAAATAAAATACAAAATAGTACTGGGGATATGCCTCAGTGGTCAAGTGCCCCTGAGTTCAATCTCCACTGGGAAAAAAAAAAGAGTTTTAGGAGTTCTTTATATATTCTGACTGTTAACTGCTTTATAGATATATGATATGCAAGTATTTCTGTGAGTTATCTTTCCCTCCATTATCAGTATGCTTTTTTTTATTTTTTATTTTTTAGTTTTAGGTGGACACAATGTCTTTATTTTATTTGTATGTGGTTCTGAGGATCGAACCCAGTGCTTCACCTATGTTAGGCAAGTACTCTACCACTGAGCCACAACCCCAGGCCCAGCAGTGTGCTTTGATGCACAAAATATTTTAGTTTTCATGCAATTTATCTTTTTTCCTCCTTTTATTGCCTGAGTTTTTGGTCTCATATATAAGAAATCATTGCCCAGACCAATGTCAAGAAGTTTTTACCCTGTATTTTCTTGTAGGATTTTTAAAGTTTCAAGTTTTACATTAAAGTCTTTAATACATTTTGATTTAATTTTCATGTATGCTGATGTAAGGTTCCTACTTCATTCATGTTCATATGGATATCTGATTTTCCTAAGCATCATGTGTTGAAAGAACTGTTATTTCCCCATTGACCATGACAGAATCCTCGTCAAAGCTCATTTGGCCAACTATAAGTGAATAGCACACAGATTGGTAAAAGAGAGGGAAGGGAATGTGGGGGGTGGGGGGAGGGAAGCACTGGGGACTGAATTAGAGTAACTTATACTCCATGATTTTATAACAATGTCAAAATGAATCTGAATGTTATCTACGACTAAAAACAACCAATTAAAATAAATTTAAAAAATGATTGCTGGCTCCTACAACTTAAAAAAAAAAAAAAAATCATTTGGCCGTGTATGTGAGGGCTTATTTCTGGGATCTGTATTCTATTCCATTGGTCTACCTGTCTGTCTTTATGCCAGTACCACACTATTTTGATCATTATGGCTATGTAGTAAGTTTTGAAATCAGGAGGTGTGAGATCTCCAATGTTGCCACCTTTTTTTTCAAGATTATTTCGGATATTCAAAATTTCTTGAGATTCCACAAGAATTTAGAACAGATTTTTTCCACTTCTGCAAAAACATCAGTGGGATTTTGATAGGCATTTCATTGAACATGTAGATTTATTTTAATAGTATCATCTTAACAATATTAAGCTCTCTAATTCATGAAGGTAGATGTCTTTCCATTTATTTATATCTTGTTCAATTTCTTTGTAGCAGTGTTTTACAGTTTTTAATGTACAAGTCTTTTGCCTACTTAAGTAATTTTATTCCTAAATGTCTTATTCTTTTTGATGCTATTGTGATGGAATTGGTTTTTAATTTTTCTTCCTGTACTATTTGTTTGTTGCTAGTGTGTAGAAATGCAACTTATTTTTGTAGATTGATTTTATATCCTCCAGCTTTGATTTGTTGTGCGCTGGAAACCTTAGTGTTTCCCACATATTAGATCATGTTATCTGTGAATAGAGAGTTGTACTTCTTTCTTTCCCTTTGGATGCCTTACATATATTTTCTTGCCAAATTGCTCTGGCTAGAACTTCTGCCTCATTGAACAGAAGTGGCAAAAGTGGGCATTCTTATCTTCCTTCTAATCTTAAGGAAAAGGGTTCAGTCTTTCACAAATGTTTGTGATTTAGCTGTGGGATTTTCATATATGGACTTTATTTCATTATATTCTATGTTTATTGAGAGTCTTTCCATGAAAAAGTATCAGATCTTTTCCTATTGCTTTTTCTGCATGGACCAAGATGATCATGTGCTGCTTTCCTGTCTTCTGTTATTGTAGTGTATTACATTGATTGATTTTTACATGTCAAAGCATCCTTGCATTCCAGGAGTAACTTCTGCTTTGTTGGCCATGGTGCATAATCCTTTTACTGCACTGCAGATTCTGGTTTACTAGTAATTGTTAAGAAATTTTGCATTAATATTCATTAAGGATATTGGTTTGTAGTTTTCTTTTTTTTTTTTTTAATTTTTTTATTATTTATTTACTTATTCATCATGCACAAGTATAGTATCTTTTTACATACAACTGCTTGTATACAAAGTATATAAGTACCATTCAGATCTTCAATCATGCAATTAGGATAATGATATCCATCTCATTCAACCACCAATTTTTTTCCAACCCCCCCCTTACTCCCTCCCTCCCCTCCCTTTCCGTTGACCATTCTAGTGTTCCTCTGATCCTATGTACCCCCTTCCAACAACTCTGTGAACCAGCCTCCTTATATCAGAGAAAACATTCGGTACTTGGATTTTTGAGATTGACTAATTTCACTTAGCATTATAAAGTTGGTTTGTAGTTTTCTTTTCTTGTAGTGTCTTTGTCTGGCTTTGGTATCAGAGTAATCCTGGCCTCAGAGAGTCAGGGTGTGTTTCTACATCTTTAATTTTTTTTTTTTTTAAGAGTTTGAGGAAGATGAGTGTTATTTGTGATGGGTGTTAATGTTTGGTAGAAATTACTAGTGAAGCCATCTGATCTTAGTGCTTTCTTTTTTTGGAGGTTTTTCATTACAAATCCAATGTCTTTACTCTCTCTTTACTAATTATGGGCCTGTTCAGATTTTCTTTCTTTGTGATTCAGCGTTGGTAGGTTGTATGTTTCTAGGAATTTGTTTCATTCAAGTCATCTAATATCTCACAAGTATTCTTAATACTGTCTTTTAATTTATGTAAAATCAATAGTAATGTCCCAAGTTTTATTTCTGATTTTAGTTTTTTGAGACTGCTTTCCTTTTTTGCTTAATAAGTCTAGCTCAAAATTTGTCAATTTTGTTGACCTTTTCAAAGATTCATCATTTTCCATGGATTTTCTTTATTTCCTATCCTTCATTTTATTTGTTAACAGTTGCTTACTGAGAGTCTCTTTCATCTAATTTTGGTATAGCAAGCCCTGCTGTCTCTTGATTGCTCTTTGCACATAATGCCATTTTATATCCTTTGGTTTTCAACATACATGTGCTTATCTCTAAAGTGAGTGTCTTAGAAACAAACTCTAGTGTAATTTTTAAAAGTCCAATCTGCAAATCTGTGTCTACTGACTGGGGTGTTTAATGTTTAAAGTAATAATGTAAGAATGTACTGTCGACATTTTATTTTTATTTGTTTTTTAAGCAACTTCTTCATTTCTTTTCTTCCCACTCATCTGCATTTCCTTGACTTTTTGTAAAGACACTTTGATTCTCTTCTCATTTTCTATTGTGTGTATTCCATAGATATTTTCTTTATGTTTATTGCAGATATTGTCTGTGACATCATGAGGTTATAGCTATCCTAACTTAACTCCAATCATATACAAAAACTCTACTGAGAGGTTTTATGTTTTTGATGTTATAAATCATCCTTTAAGTATATTCTCTGCTCATTAACTTAAATTCATAATTATCTTTTATATTTTTGCCTTTTAAATCTTGGGCAGAAAAGCAGAGCTATGAACCAAAATTAGAGTAATAATGATTTTAAAATTTGCACATGTTGGGGCTGGGGCTATGGCTCAGTGGTACAGCACGTGACTTGCATGTGCAAGGCCCTGGGTTCGATTCTCAGCACCACATAAATAAAATAAAGATATTGTGTCCACCTACAACTAAAAAAATTTAAAAAAAAAAAACAGATTGCGCATGCATTTACCTTCAGAAGCTCTTACTATATCATATGCTTTGAGTTACTGTACTGCACAGTGTTCTTTAGTTTCAACTTGAAAGACTCCCTTAGATATATTTTTGTAGGGAAGTTCTGCAGTACTGACCTCCCTCAGTTTTGCTTATTTGAGATATCTTCATTCCTCCTTAATTTGAAAGCTAGCTTTATCAAATACAGACTTTTCAACTGACTATTTTTTTTTTCTTTCAATTCTTAAAGTTGTATTCCCACTGCCTTTTGATCTGCAAGGTTCTACTGAGAAAATCATGGGTGACCCCTTGTTTTGTGATAAGTCACTTTTCTCTTGCAGCTCTAATAATTTTATCTTTGTTTTTAGCATTCAATAGTTTGCATATTATGTTTGCATCTTTCCATTGCTACAGCAAAATGTCTGAGGAAATCAACTTAAAGGATAAAAGATTTATTCTGGCTCATGTTTCCTAAGGATTCTGTCCAAGGGCAACTGGGTGCATTGTTTCTTGTACTGTGGGGAGGCAGCTCATCATAGCAGGAGGGCATGATGAAGCAAAACTGCACCTCATGGTGGCCATGAAATAGGGTGGGGGGCATGAGGAAAGGACTAGTGATAAGATGAACCCTTCCAGGGAATGTCTCCAGAGACTTACTTCCTCCAACTATAGTGCCCACCACCTACAGTTTTCACCACCTTCCAATAGTCCATTCAATTATTGTCCCATTAGTGGATCAATCCATTGATGTGGTCAGAACCCTCATGATCTAGTCACTTCCCAGAAGGCCCCCTGTGAACACTGCTGTGGTGGGAACCAAGCCTCCAACACATCATCTTTGAGGGACAATCCAGATCTAAACTATGACAAGTGCAATATACCTCTGGGTAGGTCTCTCTGAGTTTATCCTCCATGGAGTCCATTTGGCTTCTTTGATTTGTACTTCCTCATATCTAGGAAATTTTTGGTCATTATTTGTTCAAATAAATGCATTGCCTTTTTCTCTTTTCCTCATCAGATTCTCACAACATGTCTATTGGTCCACTTAGTGATGTCTTATATGTCCTTTAGACTCCTTCCACTTTTATTCCTTTTTCCTTTTGTTCCTTAGAATAATAATTTCAAATCAAGTGTCTTCAAGTTTATGGACTATTTCTTCTGTCAGAATCTGCTGCTGAATTCCCTCTAGTGTTTTGTTTTCAATTCAGCTATTGCATTTTTCAGCTCTAGAATCTATTTGGTTCTTTGTAATTTATATTTCTTTCCTGAAGTTCTCATTTTGTTCATATATCATTTTCTCGATTTCTTTTAGTCTTTTGTCCATATTTCCACCAGCTGTTTGAACTTATTTAAAGTAGTTATTTTAAAGTTTTTGTCAAGTAAGTCCAATACCTGTGTTCCTTCAGAGATAGTTTCTGGTGATTTATTTTTTTTCTTCAGAGTCATGTCGTCTTGCTTTTCTGTACGCCTTGTGGTCTTGTGTTGAAAACTGGACATCTATAAGTGAAGTTAGCCAATCCCCAAAAGCCAACTTGGCTAAGTGAAGTTAGCCAATCCCCAAAAGCCAAATGCCGAATGGTTTCTCTGTATAAGGAGGCCGATTCACAGTGGGGTTGGGATGGGGAGCATAGGAGGATTAGAGCAACACTAGAATGGCCAATGGGGAGGGGGGGCAAAAAGGTGAAGGAAAAAAAAAAAAAAACGATGGTAGGATGAGATGGATATCATTACCTTAAGTGCATGTATGAAGTCACGAATGGTGTGAATATACTTTGTATACAACCAGAGATATGTAAAAATGTGCTCTATAAGTATAATATGAAATGTAATGCATTCTGCTGTCATTTCTAACAACTTAGAATAAAAAATAAATTTGGAAAAAAAAAAAGAAAGAAAACTGGACATCTGAAAAAATAGCCACCTATTCCACTCTTTGCAGACTGACTTTGTGCAGGGGAACATCCTTACTAACCAATCCCACATGAAGATTTGAAGTCTTCTTAGTGTTTTTGAGGTATGCATTTTCCTTGACCTGTGTATGTGCTTTTTTCAATTTCCCTATATATGTTTTTAAATATCTTAATTTCCCTGAGAGTCTCATTCATGCTTTTGTTTTATGGCCTCTGCTGCTCTGTTTAATTCTATATTCAATAATATATTACCCCAGACATCTATGGTTCTGTAGTTTTCTTGCAGTTTTCAAAAGTTACACTTGCTGTTTTGTATGGCTTTCCCTAGCATGACATCCCAGCCACCAAAGAGGCTGAAACATTGCCAATTTGCACCCTTGTGCTTTCATTAGTTTGTGAAAGAAACTGGGGATCAACCCACCATTTCACCCACTTTGGCTGGTTGGGAATTTGCTTTACTGCTGTGGATCTTTGACTGATTTCTAGAGTCCCTGTAAAGTTATTTTTTGATGGTTTCTAGGCACTTATTTAATATTTTCATGGGGAACAAGGCTCCTGAACTTCTTGCTGACATTTCTCCCTCTACCCCCCCTTTTAATGTAATGGAAACTTAGGCCAAATCATGTGATATCTGAGAACTGAGGCGTGTTCTTGCCAAAGCGAGCTCTTAGCTGGGCTGGGATCTGGGGTGGATGTGCTGCACACCAGTGGGGTACTGTGATTCCTACTTTGAATTGTTAATATGCAGTCCCATCAGAGCCTCTGAGAACTGGAACTGGAGCCTCTGCAAACAGTCTCAAGAAGACTTCCTTTGTCAGGCATTATATTTTTCCAATTAGCATTTACTGCAGACTTT
The DNA here is from genome assembly GCA_025594165.1 of Tamias sibiricus. Lineage (NCBI taxonomy): Eukaryota > Metazoa > Chordata > Mammalia > Rodentia > Sciuridae > Tamias > Tamias sibiricus. The sequence goes on along the minus strand of CM046662.1, from coordinate 159,486,264 downwards.
CTGTTAAAGATGAAAAGATTAGATAAAGTTGGCTGCCATTGTAATTGTTCCCCTGACCTTTTTCTGAACAGGGGAAGTAGGTCCATCAGTTCAGATTTATGTCAATTTACAAACCAGAGTGGATTATTGCCTACTAGGTGTAATGCAGAGGAATTAACTTTTAATTGAGGTGACCCAGAAAAGGAAGCTGTTTCAGCAGAGACCTTCTGCCCCAATAAATTGGCTTTTAATGACCAATTTCCTTTCATGTCAGTTCACTAGAGGTGGTTAGGTTCAGGAATCTTTTAACCACCTCTGATTCTGGACAGTAAAGGCAAGAGAAAGGATAGACACTAATTAAATTTGCTTTTGTGACAGGGAACTGAGAATGCCAAAAGTCTGCTGAAGAATGTCAGAAAGGGAAGGAAACTTTGTGTGCTGTTAAGTAATGGAACATCTAAGCAATTAAACTGTTGACCTTGGAGTTCCCTTATTAAAGAATAGCTTATACCACTAGGACTTATAAAATGACTGCTCACTAGAAATGCCTATCATTGATTACAGTTATATGCCTCCTGATTTTGGAAAGCTAGTGTCCTCTCCCTTTTTGTTTAGATATTCTGAGAAAATGGGTATTTACTGAGTTGTCCATTGAAAGTTGATAAGTACGATTTTATTTTGCTGACTCTTTCATAGTTACCTTTTATGTAGTGAGATCATCAGGTAATGACTGTCCACATTTAAGGAAGGGGAGGGTTCATTGTACTTGAAACACAGCCTAAATGAACTCCACAGGGTTATTTAAGTTCACATCACTTTCTTGTATTGACCCCTCATGTGACTTATATTAAAGGAACACTCAGATTGGAGTGAGAATAGCTTACCAAATGAAACAGCTGATAAATGCATTCATTAAACTAACAAGGGGGTACTAGGTGGAAGTATGTAAAGGACAATCTTTCTTTGATGTCCTTACAATTGAAGTGCAATATTGTTTTTCTTCTAACCCATTTTAAATACACAGAATAATTTAAAAAAAATTTAGTGAGCTTTTGAACAGAAAATTCAAAATGAGGGGCTGGGGCTGGGCTGGGGCTCAATGGTAGAGTGCACGTCTTGCGTGTGTGAGGCCCTGGGTTCAATCCTCTGCACCACATAAATAAAATAAAGGTGTTGTGTCCACCTACAATTAAAATGAATAAATAAATAAAACAAACGATGGGTATACATTAGTCTTCTTGAAGTGCATCATGAATTGTAAGTTTTCTTTGGAAATATTTTAAAAACTACTGGGCCAAAATAAATAAACTTTTACCTCAGTCATGGCAATGATAAGCCAGGATTATGTCAGAAATTTCTCTGTTTGACAGGAAACCTGAATGCAGGCAGATGTTGGCAGTTGGTGCTGGGGTGTCATTTTCAGGACAAACTGCATTGACCCCACCTATCTCTTGAAAAATGATTTTATTTTGATAAAGATAGAGTAGGCCCTTTACATTGGTGTACAGAGTCATCATTGCAATAGCTAAACACAGAGAACATGTCAGAGTGGAAAAACAAACATCAATTTCCTTGCTAAAATCAGACTGTCTATTCCGTTTTGTAAAGGAAAGCCAGTGACCTTTAGAGGGGAGTGTTTTACTCACGATTATAACTACTTCTTTCTGTTAGTTTCATATTACAAACTTTTAGGTTTTAAAAAATCAACACACAGGGAAATAAAGCTGTGTTTTAAAAGTCTGTTAGTGTCTTGAAATCAAGGGTCATCAGAAAACTCAGAGGCCAGTCTCCCAGGAAGATGAGCAAATGTGCATTTGGTAAATGGGGGTGGGTTGGGGACTCTTCTTTGCCGTCTTCCTTCACCCAGTAGGTTCCTGGGGTTGGGAATAGAGAGATTCACAGTACTAGTAGTAATCCAAATGCATTTGCTCCTGAGAAGTTTCCATAACAAGATTCCCAAGCCCTGTTGACTGCCAACAGTCCATTTCTGTCAAAGGAAAATTATCTTTAATTAATAAGCCTTCGTAATTTTCTACCTATATTAAGATCCATCTACCTGAAGAAATTTTCTTGTTTTTTCTTTTCAAGATCAGTGCTTTTGCTGCTCAATTCAGGAAAGCAATGTGGGAAATGCAATGCTATTTTACAGCTCCCAGGTGAGTTATTTTAAACCAAGAAGGTTATGTGCAGGAAACCTCCTGGTGAGAGCCTTTACTTGGATATTGCATGGTCTTTGATCTCTCTCCTTACTGCTGAGAATGAGAGGTTGCCCTCAGCTCCAGCGTCCTCAACCATAGCACTATTTTGCTACCTGTGGTTTCTTGGCCTCTAGAGGTAAAGTTCTTATTGGTGGGGGTGGGGAGAGTGAAGGAGCAGGCAGCAGACCTAGAAGATTTGTTTTAGGTGTGAGATTGATGCATAAAAATTGTAAAACTCTCAGACAGGTTTCTGGCCATTTGACTCTACAACCTAATGAGCTTCCAATACTATTAACCAGGAATGTGTCTTCTGCAGAAATTTCAGATGAAAGTGAATAAATATTCAAAATCCAGCAAAAAAATAAAATAAAATAAAATAAATAAAATTAACATCATTAAATGTGCTAAATAGTGATAAATAATAAAATGTACTTAAGTAGACTAGTCAGTCAAGCCTTTGACAACATGGTGCTTGTCCATTTGTTAATATGTCTACACATTTCTAAAACACAAACCTGTGTCAAGAATATAGCACTGAAATATAATTGATGCATGGAAAGTGTAAAACTCTCAGACAGGTTTCTGGCCATTTGACTAAAGTATAATTAGATAATCTCACTTAAATAATGCCAGGAAATAGTATTTATTAATTTTTTTTATTAATTTTTTTACAGTAAGTCAAGTAATACCTCAGCTCTTGTTTGTATGTAGTTGAGTTTGAATAAGCTTTCTGTGTTGCAACCTGAAGTGGTTAATAGAAGCCAACTAAAGACAGAAATCCTTCCCAGGACGAAAGGAGAGCTTTCTTAATTAGATCAGGTGCCCAGGAAGCTATGGATATTGAAGAGTAGCAGATAAGGTGGTTGCCTCTTGGAGATGGAGACAAAATTGTTTCTCTTTGGTTTCATTGCTGTAAGTTAGGAGAATTCCCAGAATTTTCAAAATAATGTCCTATACCTCTGCAGTGATTTCTAGAAGCTGCAGTTCAGCTAGCTATCTTTTGAATACAATCCTGGCTCTGCTGATTTTGCAACTCTGGAAATTTTTCACACAAGAAAATATGTCTTTGAAAGGGAGCTGGGAAACCTCTAGATGGTTTCATAATGTAATACCAGAAGAAGAACACAAAGCTGTTTGTTATATATACATTTCTTTTAGCTTCAATTGAGAAAGTTTATTGGCAGCAAGATTTTATTTTTCCTTCACTGACAGGAAACAATACTTAATTGTTTAGCTTTAGTCTTAGAATTGTTAATATCAATTTTTAGTGCTTTGAATTTTTCTCAATGCTTTGTGTATTGTTCTCTCATTTGTTCTTTTTTTTTTTTTTTTTGTACCAGGGATTGAACTCAGGGGCACTGGGGCACATCCCCAGCCCTTTTTTGTATTTTATTAGAGGCAGGGTCTCACTGAGTTGCTAAGTGCCTCGCCATTGCTGAGCCTGGCTTTGAACTCCTGATCTTCTTGCCTCAGCCTCCCAAGTGCTGGGATTATAGCCCGGCTCTCATTTGTTCTTTTTGTGTGTTTCTCACACATCATACTGTCATACCGTTCCCTTGGATAGAACAAATATCATCCTAGGCCACTGGGCTGCTGAGGAGTCTGTTGTCTCTCAAGTTGGCTGGTGACTATGATATATATATATATATATATATATATATATATATATATATGAGGGTTTGAAGCACACACTTAACACTAGAAGAATTAGTACAACAAATCAAGGGGTAAAAGAAAGTGCATATAAATTTTGAAGTGTGTGCAAGTGTGTGCATGCAACTAGCTGGAAAGATTTTTTTATTTCTTTTTTTATTAGTTCTTAGCTATACAGGATAATATATTTTGATATATGACACATACATGGAATCTTATTCTAATTAATTTATCAGCGAATATTATTCTAATTATTCTAATTACATGTCTTATTCTAATTAGGATCCAATTCTTGTGGTTGTGCATGATGTGGAGTTACGCTGGTGGTATATTCACATTGAACATAGGAAAGTTTGTGTCTGATTCATTCTACTGTCTTTCCTATTCCCATCCCCCACTCCTTGAAAGATTTTTTTGATGGTAAGAACAAAACAAAACAAAAACACCCCCAGAACTCTTATTTTTGAATTCACTAAAGCAATTGGAACTCGACTGATGCTTGTTGAAGGAATTCCACACAATGAAATGTTAAAAGGCATCGGATCATAAACTGTCATCCAGTAGGTTTGTTGTGGGGGACACTGAATTCAGGATGTTTTGACAGAAGGTCAAGTTCCATGTGAGTCCTCTGTTTCCATCCTCCATCTATCTTCAGCTATTTTCATTACGTTACCCGCATCTCTCAAGAGTTCAGCTATTTCTACTTCTGTTTCATTGTTCTAGACAGGTCTTTGTACTTTACAAATGCTCGGCAGAGTGCTTTTAATTCACTGTTTTCCCAAGTAAGATTGATTTTCACATTTCCCACAGGTTTAGTTTTTACTCCGCTATATTATATGAGTAGAAAAATACACCAACAATCGGTAGATGAGGTTTTGAATTTCAAGACTAGAAGCCAAGTTGATGATGCAGGAGAGGGAAAAAATGTCTCACACACACACTCATACAAACACACACACATATATACACACACTCAGACACACACTCATACAAACATACATACACATACTCACACATGCACTCATAAATACACACACATACATACACTCATACCAACACACACACACCCACATTCACACACTCAAACACACTCTTATAAGCACATGCTAACATACACACACTCTCAAAGAAACAAACACACATACTTTCATATACACTCATACACACACATTCACACACACTCATACACACACATACAAATGCACATGCTCACACACATACACACTAGCAAACATCCGTGATGTATTTTATGAAACTTGGAGGTAGCTGGTTCTCCCAAATCAAAGAGTTAACAAGCTACAGAATCTGGGAGTCAGCAGAGAAGATCAAACTCTGCTCTCTCAGTGGGTTTGTCTGATCTATACATTTCCTCCAGTCTTAGGCCCAGATTTTTCTTTATTATCCCCCAATGAAGTATTTAAAAGTTTTTAAAATAAGATAAAGTGACTTATTTCCTCAACACTGTTATGTTTGTGACTTGGCAGATGATTAGCTCTTTGAAAAAGGTCGTTAATTCCATTTTTAAAAACCTCTTAATTGGCTCATCCCAGGAAAAGTTTTGACTCTTTTTAGTGTACTCAGTGACCTTAGGGATTTTATATACATATATATGTTCTACTAAGTGCATCTCAATCGGAAAGGTCTTAATACCATTGACTACACAAAAGAAAAGCCCATGCTCACAGTATTTTACTAATGCTGTGTGAAGAGAGTAGAAGAGGGCCAAACTTTTTGCCACTGGATGAATTTATAAGGCAAAAGAAAATGATCTAAGTAGATCATCAAAAGTAAGAAAGGATAATAGGAGCTGGCTCAGGTTCAGCCGCATGGTCTCCTAGAGGACATCATTAGAACTCTTAATTAAGAGTGCTCTATTTTTGGCAGGACACTCACCAAGCTGCCGCCTTCTCCTTGTTGGAAGGAACTTGCTCTTCAGTCTTGTCTGCCTTACTCTAAGGACCTCTGCCTTTCACTCAAAAGATGCCTCCTTCCTCCTCCTCCCTCCACTCCCAAGTTGCGCATTCAGTTTCAGAAAACATAAAAACCCATATAAGTAGGACAAAGATTTAAAAGATTTTTCCCGTTAAAACAGATGAATTCATCTCAGTGACTGAATAGTTTTGATTTTTGAGTAACTGCCTACACACTGATGGCAAATTAAAGAGAAAATAACTTTTTTTTTTTTTAAATAAAGAATGTTTTGGGAAATATCATACCTTAGACTCCAACCTAGAGAGGATTGTGGAGAAATAGTCTGTGGCATAACGTGGAAGACGGACTTTGAAAAGCGGTCACCGAATGCCTTGTTCCTGGCTCCAGTCTTGCCTGGCACTTTGCAGTTTTCCACACTCCTGTCTGGAACTGTTTCTGACAGTCCTCTCCTCACTCTTCCTCATGACTCTCCATGATTTTCCAGCAGAACTCTGTGGCTCGTCACCTGCTCCCCTCTTTTCCTTGCCTCATCTTACTTCTTCTCACTTTTCCGTGGTAGAGTTCTCCAGGACAAAGGGTCCGGTCCGTCTGACCCCGCACATCCGCTCTCCCTGCCCATGTGCCAGGGCTCTAGTCACTCTGCCGGGCCCCTTCTCTGATCTCCCAACACGCATTGCCATTTTCCGAACGCAGAGAGTAACTTGCTTACCCCTCGTACAATTCCTATTTGTCAGGTTCTTGCTCATCTTGTGCTCCCCCCACCTCCCATCCCCACATCTGTGTCCCTCCCGCATAAATTACCCCAGATAACAGAATTGTGTTGCCTCCAACATTTTTCACTCCCTTATTCTCTAGGCCATAACTGCTCCATTGCCTCTTTTTCCCCATGACTGCTTAACTCCCGTCACCAGGCCCTTAAAATAGTCTCTTGTCTACCCGCCCCCTCAACACTCCTCTAAACAGGTAATGCCTTATTCCCTTATTAAGTAGAAAAATTATATCACTCCCCTACCTAAACATACTAGAGTGGGTTTCAGTCACCCAGAAACCTGAGAAAGAAAGAAAAAATAGTTTTTCACATAAGAACTTACAATCTGCAGCCCCAATCTGGTTGACCAGCTTCGTCTTCTCCGGGGTCTTCCTCTGAAACATGCAGATCCCAGCAAGGATCATGGACGATTCCTTCCTAGTTTCTCGATGTAGAAAGCCTTAAATTTTCTCTGTCTGATTAAAGCTTAGTTGTTCAACAGATCCCCGAGGAAGGCACACCTTGATGGTGACTTCCCTTAATCTTCTTTCATCCAAGTGCTGGTCCATGACTTGCTTCAGGAGTACACAAGAGTCTCAGCTCGTCTCATCTGTAAGAAGATGAGATTTGCAACCTGTAATGAAGATGGATTTGCAAACCATCTAGGCTGGTATAGATGCCCGGCTTAGCTGTTGTGTGACCATGGGTGGGACATGTGACTTCAAAAGAGATCTAACATCCGGGCGCGGTGGCGCACGCCTGTAATCCCAGCACTTGGGAGGCTGAGGCAGGAGGATCGCGAGTTCAAAGCCAGCCTCAGCAATCTAACAACCCTAGACCACCTAATAAATTTGTGTGAGGATTACATAGAAAAAAAAAAAATACATGAAAGGACTTGGTAGATCATAGCATTTTGTAAATCTGTTGTTGTTCATTGTGCAGAAGGTTTGGGTTGATGTTTCTCATCCATTTGAGATTCAGAAAACAAATGGAAGTTAACTTTACGACTGCCAGACAGGCAGGTCTTTTCCCCACTCTGGATTTGCATGAGAGAGATTTTCCTGGTTTTCTGCACCCCTTTATGTCGTCTAACTGAGAACGTGGAATGAATTACCTAATGGGGAAACTTCAGAATATCACTCTGTGAGCCTTCTGAACTCAGCTTCACCCCGCCAGTGGACCTAAAGCTATGTCCTACAACCTGGAGCCTAGCAGTGAACACAGGTGATATTTTGGTTTTAGGTCTCATTTTTATTTTCAACTTTCTAGAATCCCAGAGAGAAAGAAAGGAGCTGTTAGTAAAGTCTCTTCATGTCTTCCTGGTTAAATATGGTATAACCAATCCATCATAATGTAAAGCAGACACAGAATTATGCTAAAGATCCAGTGATCTAAACAGTCACTCTCAGAACAGTGAATGGTACGAGGTAAGAGCTCCATCTAAGTTGGCTATTGTTGAAATGGTATTATTAATAATAATGAAAATAGTTTGATCCAGGTTTGTGTCTTTGCCTCCTGTTTTTTGTTTAGTCCTTTCATCTAGCAGGCTTTAGTTTGAGTGACTTTCTGATCCCTGTATTTCAGGCATAAAAATACTGCATGTTACAAACAACTCATGGAGCTGTGTTTGCATTGAGAATGAGGAGATTAGCTTTAACAAGGGGTCTGTTTGAGAGATCAATACTCCTTTGCCATTGTTTGTCTTCTAAAGTGACTGTGCATTCATTGTTATGGACTTATTTTTAGTCAAACTGCCAAATTTTACAACTCTAAGATTTTCTTTTATCTTGGTGAATCTAAAATAAGTTCATGAGACAAATGTTTCCATTTTGAAATTTGATTTTAGGACCACATTGGTTTGTTCATGATCATCTCATGTTAATATTATATATTTTGGAAATTTGAAAGGTAGGTTTTTTTTTCTCCATCAGAGAGAAAATATGGCAATATCTTTTAGAATAGTCATACATTTTGACTTTGTGCTATTCTTTTTGAGACATCTAGTATGGGTAAATCAAATAAAAATCAAGTTGCGCTATAAGATGCTTAAAAACACTGGAATAGATGGATGTTTCTATTCTAAAAACTCTTTCCTGTTTATCATTTATTGTAATTTATGTTCTTCCCATTATTGTCAATTTTTTTTCATGTGGACTATTCCCTTTCTAGGCATGAACACCTGTTTAATTTCATGAAGTGGTAGAAAGATATTTTATGTCATTTGCTGTATTTTGCTTTCATAACCATTGTTTATGTGTGTGACTCTTTTAACCTAATGGATTACATTTTCTTGTCATACTGGTCATTGCAACCCTCACAGTGCCTTGAACATATTGGAGGCCCATTTAAAATTTGGAGAATTAAATATGAAGCTTTGTATTAGGTTATTAGAATTAGAATTAGTGAATATTAGGACTACTGCATTTTTATATACATTAAGCCAGTAGTCTCAACTGGGGCTGATTTTGTCCCCAAGGGGACATTTGGTAATATCTAGACTTTTTCATTGTCTCCAATGTGTTTGAAGGTACAATAATATTTAGTGAGTAGAGTCCAGGATGCTGCTCAATATTCTGCAATGCATAGGACAACTCCCCACCATAAAGAATGATCTCACCCAAATATCAGTAGCAATGAGGTCAAGAAATCCTGCTTTAAACCAGAAAGTTTATCTACAAGAATACCTACCTGGGCCAATGCCACCCTGTATGGCTAATAATAATCAAGAGGAGGAAAGAAGTATCACTTAAAAGGGTCCAGCATTTCATCAGAAAATTATTATTATCTTGGGGGATACTGAAATCAGCAATTGCTTTGAGAATTTTTCTAGAGCTATTATTTTTTATCCTTGTGTGAATTTTATTAACCTCATAGTTCATCTCAACTTACAATAGAAGTTCAATAGAGGAATAGTTCACTTGCTTTAAAAATTTGGTTTAATATTTCATACAAATGGCAAACAGATACCAACTTTGCATATATTTTTAAAAAGTAGTGTAAATGTTTTCCATATCCAGTGTTTAACTTTTATAAATATAACCATAGAATAAAATGCTCCCATGAGTATATTTAGTTTTTTAGTATTTAAATATTATTTTGCAGTTGAGAAATCAAATGTAAAGGGCATGCCAAGGACAAAGATGTAGGGAATAATGCTCTTTGCTCTTGCCTAATACCTCAGATATCCATTTACTACCTCATCAATCTTAGGCAAAATATGGTACTGGGAAAAACTGTCGGTATAAGTAGGTCAGGACTCAGAGAAAACCTATGACAAAAATGTTAAGTTTTCACCTTTTTCCCTCTTATTTCAACAAAAGGCAGTGTACATAATTTTTCTAGTCCTCTTCCTCCATAAAAAATGATGATGATGATGTTCCCAACATACACAGGTGGAGCAACTGGTTTGGGGATCAGACTTAATTACACATGTGATTTTGAAAGCTAACACACTGTAAAAAGGTATGAATTATAGTTTAATGAGAACCCACTTGAGTTTTGAGGACAGAAACAAAGTTTTTGAAACCTTTAGAAGTTTTCTGTTTTTCTGGCAATATAGCTATAAGCAAAATTTTTCTCTGGAAGATTCTGGTAGCTGCTGAGTTGGGTCACAGTCCTTGAAGGAAGAGTAAGTTGTTTGTGAGGAAAAATTGATAGAAAATTCACTACCCCTCCCCTTTTAAACTTCAAAAATCAGAGTCTAATTACAGATATCTTTTCCAGATTGAACCACCACCAATTTAACCAAAAACATGTGTGTGTAACAAAAGAACTCGTAAAAGGAACATTTGAGGTTTCACATGGATTTCTGCAAAAGACAAACACAGTAAAATCACAGAATTGGCTGATGGACACTGTGCTGTACTAAAGCTGTAAAGATTTTTATTGAATCCTTGGGGCTTATAAGATCCATTCATCCTTTAAGAGAAACGAAAGGTCTTAATCCACAAAGGATCTTTCCACTGCTTACCAGACAAACAGATCCTCCCACCTTGAAGGCACAGTCTAGAGCTTTCTGGAACCCAGTGTGATTTGCACATCTGTTCTCCATTGAGCCCTGCATCAGATGTGCCTTGGAGAGGTGTTAGCCCTGTCACTTGGTGTATGACCTAAGATAATATTGAGCACTTAGAACTAGGGTTATTGTAGTATGTTTCTTATTAGGAAATAGCTCATTTTGCAACTCTTATCCCGGAAAGATGCCCACCAATGCCAAGAATACTAAACAGATATTTGTTGGATTACCAAGCAATGTTGAGTTCAATTGACTTGTATTCAAGGTGAATGCGCTCAGGACTAGACCTCTAGAATCACTTATTGACTAGGAAGGATGACACATTCCAAACCCCTTGGGAAAGTCCTTAATGTTTTGGGTGATATTGAGAAAAAATATTCAATAGGTTGAATTCAGTAAACACTTCTTTTTCTTTGGGGAAGCCTAGTTACATACTTCTATTCCTTTGTCTCTTCTCACCAACTGTTAAAGAGGAACCCTTGAGAAGTTGAGCAGACTAATACACTAGACCATGAATCATGGAGGCCATCCTCTAGTTACGATAACTGAAAAATGTCTGTCATAACATTACACTTGAAAATGAGGAGGGGGATTGTTATGCCAAATGTTCTTTGGGTATTATGTCAAATGTCCTTTTGGGTGACTGAGGGGGAATAGAAGGATCTTATCTGTAAACAACGACTTATCTCTTTTGTAAATTATAGGACCCAGGATATTCACATCCAGAGTTCTGAGCACAACAGACTCTTCTGAAACAAATATGACTTAGACTTGTGAAGAATACTATTCTTTTTCCTTTTTGCCAGCTTTAATGAGGTGTAATTAATCAAAAAAAGTATATATTTGAGGTTTATGGCATGATGATTTGATATATGTAAAAGCTGTGTAATGATTATGACCACAATCAGATTAATTCACACATCTGATACCTCACATAGTTGCCTCTTATTTGGGTACTTAAGATCTACTCTTTCTTAGCACATATCAAGTATACAGCAGAGTGTTATTAATTACAGTAACCATACTATACATCAAGTCACCCCAAATTATTTATTGTGTAAGTTCAAGGTATTTGGGGAGTTCATTCATATTCATCTGTGGTGATAATAAAAGCAATTATGAAGCTATCATTTCTGTAACCAACAATCAAACTAAGGAAAGATAACTAGTTTTGTGATAAACACTTCTAAAAGAGGCAGGTGACAAAAGAATTCAAAATAATTCTCCATAGATTTAAGAAACAACCTGACCAAGGTACAGAAGCAGTACCAGTGAAAGAATTATAATCAATAAAATCTTATGAATATTTACATTCTTTAACTTGCAGAGATTTGGGTCAATGAAATGAGAAAGAATCCCCATGGAAAGTTTTAAAAATCCTTACATATATAACACCTCCATACCACAATAGGACCACTGCAAAGGCGGAGGGATGGTCAGTTTATGGTTTCCTGGCACTGTGTGGAACTGGGAAAAGGGACATGGCCATGCTCCTGCGGGATGGAGTGAGCCCTTTCACAGAATTTTAGGTGGAGTTTTGGGAGAGAAAGCAGAGTCCAGGTCCCCTTGATGATTGTATACAATCAGCTAGGCTTTTGCTGTTGTCAATTTATAGGTAAGACTTTAAAGGGAAACAGAGGGAAACTCCTAGAGTCCAGAGTGTTGCTCAAGTGGGTAAAGACAGTTGATCCAATAGCAAGTGAAAAAGGAATGGGAGAGAATTCACCTAGGTGATACTGGAGCTCACAGAAGGGCTTCCTACCTGGCCTAGGCAAGGGAGGAAGCAATGGCACAGCAGCTATGCAAACAAAATGTTCAAAAGGACAAAGGAAAGAAAAGAGAAAAGCAGGACGGGAGGAAAACCAGAAAGGAAGTGGGAAGGGGAGAGTCAGGAACAAGAATCATAAAATGGACTCAAGTGTGGAAGAAAACACCAACCAAGGGAAAGAAGCAGATTTTCACAACTGTCAGAGAAAATCGAATGAAATAAGCCTTCGAGATGAAATTTGTTAAAAAAAAAAAAAAAAAAAAAAAGTACAATAATGTAAAAATGGAAACCATGGAATGAAGAGATAAAATTGAGAATGAGAGCAACATTACCAAGCAACCATGTTGATCAGAAAGGAAAAGGAATAAAATTTTACTAATAACTAAGATCAATGGATAGCTGAAGATATCAGGGATTAAATTTTAAAAAATGCTTGGAGGTAAATGAGAATAGAAAGACAACATATCAAATTCTGGGAAACTATGAAGGCAGTTATAAGAGTAAAGTTCATTGCATTGAACTCACTCATTAAAAGAACAGAAAATCACCAATAAATAACCTAACTTTACATCTTAAAGCCCTAGAAAAAGAAGAACAAACCAGCACCCAAAGCAGTAAAAGACAGGAAATAATTAAAATCAGAGCCAAAATTAATGAAATTGAAACAACAACAAAAGCAATTCAAAAACAAAATTTGGTTCTTTGAAAAAATAAACAAAATTAATAAATCCTTAGCCAAGCTAACAAAGAAGAGAGAGAAAACTCAAATTACTAATAACAATTAAAATAGGAAATAATAGTTTCAGTAATAATGCTACCAATAATAACTAGATTAGTAGTAAAAAAGAGAAAATCCTTGAGATAATCATTATGAATTCAGAAAAAAAAAAAAAAAAAACACGGAATGAACTAATATGTAGGGCAGAAATGATCCAACATGGGTATAATTGGTTTCCTTTGCTTTGGGGACTGAATTAATACATAAATATGTACAGTGGCATAATATGAAAAGCTTCTCCCAAATGAAGGAAGAAATGCACTGTAAATTGAAATTGCATATGATATGTAGGAAAAATTGATACAAAGTCACACAAACTTCATTCCAAACAAAAGCAAAGACACTCAGGATCTCAAGGCCTGAGATGTCATGTATCTCCATTACCTCTCTGAGCTCATGTCCTTCCTATTCTTGACAGTACCCACTCTGCTCTGGCCCCACGTGCTTCCTTGCTGTTACTAGATACATCAGGGTGTGCTAATGCCACACTTCTTTTCATCTGCTTTTCTTTTGGCCTGGAAGTTTCCATACCAGATATCCACATGCCTGGATTCTTTACCCCATCAATCCTTTGTTCTAGTACTGCTTACCTTGTCCACACTGTTAAAACAGGCTATGTTCAGCTTTTTTTGTCCAAAGTTGCTGTTTTTTTTTTTTTTTTTTCATAGTAATTACACATTTTCTGATAACAGTATGTAACTTGCTTTTAGTTTCTGTCCCCCTCCTGTGTCTGTGCTCAGAGGGCAAGATTTTGTTTCTATGTATTTATTTTTGTTTTTTATTGCCCTAGTCTTAGTTCTAAGAAAAATTGCTAACATACTATAGGTGATTGGTAAGTATCTATTCAATGAATGATATTTGAAGATTATTGAAACAGTGAAATCATCTTCAGTCAACTAGAAGAAATGGATAGAAGGAGGCATTATAGGCTCCAGAATGAGGATTGCTTGGGCAGTGGTATGCTGAGCCAGGCTTCATAGCTCACAGAGCCATTAGTGCACATCTCTTCTCAACTCCCTGTTCAAGGACATCAGATGGCCCTTCAAAATCAGCCTTGGGAGGATTTAGACCATAGAAATCTGGAAATGCTACAAGTGAGATTTTTTTTTTTTTTTTTTTTTTTTTTTACCCTGGAGAGCCATTTACTCAACCTTTACCAAGACAGGACTATATAAGGGAAATAACAACATTTACAATCAGAGAATTGACATTTGCTTATCTCTAATTTGCAAAGATCATTTGCCATTGCAGAGTTCCAGTTTCCTTAACTTTAAAGAGGGACAGAGGACACCCACAACAAGTAGTTTGGGATAAAACACAAGGAAGTGATTTGGGGGTTCCTGAGTGGTACTCACTCAGCCTCTCCCCACCGACCAGCCATCCCCTCCCTTCCCCGCACACCTGGCCAAACGCGGGAAAAGCCTTGCCTTGTCTTGTTCTGGAGGGGCAGGGTCTCCATGCCACAGTATTTATTTTTTATATATTGCCACACACAGCTCCTAACATTATGTTGTTCATGATTTTTAATACTTTTGTAGTTTATGCTTGTCTAGTTTTGGTATCAAGGTTATGCAAATCTTATTAAATAAGATGAGCATTCTTTGGAAGAATTTTTATAGGATTGAAATTATTTCTTCCAGAATATTTAATACAACTTGATTGCTTCTGGGCTTGGTGGTATCTGGAGGGTATCTCTCTCTCTCTTTCTCTCTCTCTCTCTCTCTCTCTCTCTCTCTCTCTTTCTTCTCCCTTTTTGTTGTTCTGGGGATTTAACCCAGGTGCACTATACCATTGAGTTATATCTGAAGCCTTTTCTTTTCTTTCTTTTTTTTTTTTTAATTTTGAGACAGTATCTCACTAAAATGCTCAGGCTGACTTTGAACTTGTGGTTTTCCTGCCTCAGCCTTTTGAATCATTGGAATTATAGGTGTGCACCACTGTGCCTGGCTATGATGGGTATATTTCTAACTAGTGATTTAATTTATTTAAAGGTATTAACACTACTTGGGTTCTTTTATCTTGATTCAGTTTTGCTTAGTTATATATTCCCAAGAATTTGCATATTTTATTGCATTGTAAAGGTCAATGAATATTCATATTTTCTACTTTTAAAATTTTATTCATCTTTTTAGAGAACTTGTGTTAGCTTTATTTGATACCTCTATTAAATTTGTATTTACTATTACAAAAACGGCTCTTTTTTACCCCTAAAACCTTGAGAGTTGATCCATTGTTTTTTCACTAATACCTTTGTGTTGTGAATACTTAGCCTTTTATTGTATTTTTTCTTATCAGCATTAATGAATTCAATTAATTGATTTAAATTCTTAAATATCAGCATTTAAGAATATACATTTTCTCAGAAAAAGAAACAATCAGTGAGGTGAATAGAGAGCCAACTAATTGGGAACAAATATTTAATACATGCACATCAGATAGAGCACTAATTTCTAGAATATGTAAAGAACTCAAAAAACTTAACACCAAAAAAGCAAATAACTCAATCAATAAATGGGCTAAGGAATTGAAAAGACACTTCTCAGAAGAAGATACACAATTAATCAACAAATACATGAAAAAACGCTCAACATCGCTGGCAATTAGAGAAATGCAAATCAAAACCACTCTAAGATTTCATTTCACTCCAGTCAGAATGGCAGCTATCAAGAACACAAACAACAATAAATGTTGGAGAGGATGTGGGGAAAAAGGCACACTCATACATTGCTGGTGGGACTGCAAAATGGTGCAACCGCTATGGAAAGCAGTATGGAGATTTCTTGGGAAAATAGGAATGAAACCACCCTATGACCCAGTCATCCCACTCCTGGGTCTATTCCCAAAGGACTTAAAAACAGCATATTACAGTGACACAGCTACCTCAATGTTTATAGCAGCACAATTCACAATAGCTAGGTTGTGGAACCAACCTAGATGTCCCTCAGTAGATGAGTGGATAAAGAAAATGTGGTATATATACAAAATGGAATTTTACTCAGCAATAAGAGAGAATAAAATAATGGCATTTGCAGGTAAATGGATGAAGTTGGAGAATATAATGCTAAGTGAAATTAGTCAATCTCAAAAATCCAAATACCGAATGTTTTCTCTGATATAAGGAGGCTAGTTCACAGTGTTGTTGGAAGGGGGTACGTAGGATCAGAGGAACACTAGAATGGTCAAAGGGAAGGGAGGGGGAAGGGAGGGAGCAAGGGGGGAGGAGGAGAAGGAAAAAAATTGGTGGTTGAATGAGATGGATATCATTATCCTAAATGCATGATTGAAGATCTGAATGGTACTTATATACTTTGTATACAAGCAGTTGTATGTAAAAAGATACTATACTTGTGCATTATGAATAAGTAAATAAATAATTAAAAAAAAAAAGTTCAAGGCAGCAGTGTAAGAGTTGCCCATAGATGTGGACAATGTACTATATTTACTTTACTGATTATAGTAAAACACTGTAACATCAATTTTAGAAAAATACACAATTCTTCACCCTAAAAAAAAAAAAAAAAGAATATACATTTACTTAACAACTTAGCCATATCTCACCAGTTTTTTGGGTTGTTATTCATTACTACAGTTTTAAATATCTTAATGTTTCTATCATAGTTTTTTTTGAGTTGTCAGTCATTCAAAATGCGATTTAAAATTTTTTAAATATGGAGATGTGGTTAAGTTAGTTTAATCTTTAATGTTGATTTTAAAAATGTATTTTCTCTTTATTTTCTTGCATATTGTACATTGAACTTGTAGCATTTTTAATGGTTATCCTTAAAATGTTAATATGAATAATTGGTTTAACACAGTCTCAAGTTAACCATTATCTTTATACTCCTCTCACATAATACCAGGACTTTAGAACAGTTTAGAGCTAACCAATGCCTTGTTATTATTTCTATCAAGTGCATTATTTTAAAGTTCTAAAAATCAAATGTTGTTATTATTGTTAGAAACGTGTGTTTGTAATTTTATTTCCTTACCTCACCTTCATCTTCCTGGTGGCATTATTTTTTGTTCATTATGTGCTTTTTATTCTATTATGTCTATGATGTGTTATTGCATATTGTCTCTTTTTTTGTTGGAAAGGGTCTTTATTTCTATCTTTGATTTTGAATGATAATTTAGCCATGTATAGAATTCTTAGTTAATGGCTATTTTCCTACAGCATTTTGAAGATTTTAATCCATGATGTTCTGTGTATCATGTTCCTGTTGAGCAATCCACTATGTGTATAAATAAAGATCTCCTTTTCTTTCTGATTATTTTTGCAATTTTCTCATGGTCAATATATGCAATTACTCACTATCATAAATATCCTCCTCTTTAACTAGCCTAACATGTTTTACATGTTAGAAAGATCTTTTTTCTTAGTTTTATGGAAAGTATGTGATGTTTGGTTCTTCATCTTTCCTTTACTATTATTTCATTTAATTAATACTTTTGATAAATCCTCAACACACCTGGAGTTGTTCCAGGTACCATTAAGAGAAGAACAAAGCAGAGAACACCTGCACCATAATAGATTATCTTATACTATAGATGATTAAGTCCTGCCTCATTCTTCTGTATACTTTAAAAATATTGAGATCATTTGTAATTTTCCTCATGTGCTTAATAATTCTTATCTTTCTCATAAGGCTCCATCTCACATTGTAACTTTAGGTATGTCAGAGTGTATTAAGTTGGTGTAAAGTTTACAAAAGAATTCATAGATTCAGATACAAAAATCTCTTTTTTTAGAGACACAGGGAAGCATACCAGGTTGGAATATAGGCTACCAGAACCTTTTTCCAAGCTTCAAAAGTCAAGAGGTCTTGAATAAATTTCTATATCATTTTGAGGTTTAATTTCCTAAGTTCTAAAATGAAGAAGTGGTCTTAAAGATTTTTTAAGTTTTTCAGGCTCTGTTATTTTATTTTCCAAAGTAGTATAAAGGAGACCATGGTGATAAGTTCTGAAATGTATCCTCTCACATTCAGCATGTAGATGAAAAGTGTTCCTGGCACAAACACATTTGCATCAAGAATGACTTCATTTGCAAATACAAAAAACCCAACATGGTGGTTTCCCAGCAGGAGGTTTATCTTACAAGATAATAAGTCCTAAACAGGTGAGTCCAAAGTTCACATAAGCGGCTTATGCTTGTCACAAGGGCCAGGCTCCTTTTTGCTTCCCTATCATTAGCAAAAGCATTTCTTATGAGGCAGTCATGCCTCTGAGCATTTCCTCTCTGGTTTTGGCAGCAAAAGAGAGGAGGAAAAAGCTAAGGAGGCAAAATACATCACAGTAACTGTCCATACGTTTTTTTCAAAAAAGCTGTCTTAGAAATTCCCTCTACTGTCTTCCATGAACATGTAATTCCCTGAACTATGTCACATGGCTATTTCTATCTATATGTAGCCATGGAAATTTGAGGCTCCTTAACAGAGTAAGCTAACATGAACTTAAATCGAAGTACTTGCTATTCATCTTGTTTTTGCAAAATAAAAAAAGACCTAAATATAAGAAAAGTTAGAAAAAAATCCAATCTTAATTAAAAAAAAAAAAAAGACACAGTTCAGTAAGGAAATGTTAAGATTAATTCAAAAGCTATGCTTTTGAATGAAATATGTTTTCACTGTCTAGATTTTAATCATATCTGATGTTCTCTTGAGACAAATCAAGGTGCCTTCCATCATCTTTATTCTATATATACACACATATGATCTTATAGTAGATATATATAGACAGGAGGAGAAAAACTATTCAATAGAGGATTGATGTGGTTATTTTCTATGTTCTCAAGGCACAGTGTTATTGACCTGATGATGATCAGATAGCTTTAATTATACGCAATGAAATGCATATTGTCAATCAATTTAGATTGCTCTTTGAACTATTTTTTGTATAGTCTAGAAGCTATACATAAATTCTTTACGACCATTGTTGTATTGTCTCTGTAAAATTCAGAAAGAATAGGGATTCATGAAGAAGGAGAGGGGCCAGGAACTGCTCTCAGTTCAAAACTAAAATATGCAGTGTATTAGAAGAGGAGGGATGGATAGAAGACAGGACAAGTAAGCAAAGAGCAAATCACCAAGAGCCGTATGTGCATGAGGAAGGAGTTGCATTCTGTTGTATACCACAAGGAGAGGTGGGGAACTTTGAGCAAGGCAAAAAGTAGAGAGAGAAAGAGATGGAAAGTGAGTGCTCAATAGCTTGGTGCAGAATGGACTGGAAGGGGCTGGAAGCCAGGAATAGGCCCTTGCAATCATCCTACATGGGATGGTGGGTGGTGTTCCCATGAGTATCTGGGGGATGGAGTGCTAGAGATTATTTAGGAGGCAAATTAACTGCATAGTTTGATCAATTAGATGTGATGGAGGAGGAGGAAACTAAGTAATACTCAGATTTTTGGCTTCTGATGATTGGGGAGGTGTCATTTCCATTCTCTAAGGTAAGAACTTTGGAGGAAGAGTGAAAGTGGGGTAAATGATCAAGAGTGAAGTCTGAAAAATACTGAGTTTGAGATACAGACAAGGAGAGAGACTGTGGGTGGTCTAGATAGAGATGTTCAGACATCCATTAAATGCCTTGTCATTCACTCAATTCCTTAACACTCATTAAGTGTCAATGAGCCAGGCCAGGTGATGTTATTAGGTCTTACACAAAGGAGTATTGAAAAGAATAGGAAATACATCTAGAAAGAATTTAGCATTTTACTAACTGCATGAGATATCTTAAAAAGAGAATTTAGTATTTTATGTTAATTTAGTTTAAAAAGTTTTGAATCTTCAATGAACATGGAAAATGAGAATTTAAAGACAAGAATAAAAACAACGAGGCAGACCTGCCTTGGAATCTAGGAAAGAACAGAATTTCAAAACAGGAGTCATCCATACCAGATATTGCAGCAGGGTTAATACGGCAAGGAATAAAAATATGTTTGTTGGGCTCAGAAATGGGAGGCCACTGGTGAATCTAGTAAAAGTATTTTCCAACGTCTGCTGGGGCCAGATTACAGTGGTTTGAAAAGTGGATGGTGGGTGAAGAATTGCAAAGAGCAAGGTACAATTATACTTTTAGGAATGTTTTCTGCTTTAAGGAGAAGGAGTAGTTTGAGGAAAACAAACGTGGAGTAAAGTGCTTTATGGTTTTTTTTTTTTTTTCTTTTTTTGAGACGGTAAAAATTGTTTTCCCTGTGTCTAGGAGAGAATTAATGGAGAAGCAAATGGTGGAGAAATATGATAGAAGAAGTACTTGATGGATTGAGGTCCTGGAGACTGTTGATTGAGGTCTGTTGATTGAGACTGTTGATTGAGACTGTTGATTGAGGATTGAGGTCCTGGAGATGAGGACCAGAACATTTGTGGCTGAATGAGCTTTGAAGAGGGGAAATGATTTTGATCAGGTCATCTCCATATGCAGTTTCAGTTTTCATTGAGATGGGTGATTACTGCCTACATGGATCTAGCAGGTGGTTTCCATGAACGAAGCTGGTCTACCTTGAGCGTATCTGCAGATGTCATGCAAGTGGAAGGACTGACACGACATTGAAATTCTCAGTCTCCTCAGCCCCAGATAGTTCTACCATGTGGAATATTGAAGCCAGGATTGGGAGATATTTCAGTTCTTCAAAGGAAGCCAGAAGCTTGCACTTTATGTGAAGTTTCTTGATTCTTATTTTGGTTTTCATTTAAGGAGGGGGAAAAAATCCAGTCAAAAACAAAAACAAACAAACAAAAAAAAAAAAAACCAAAAAAACCCCATCTGCCTGCCAGACTCGATCTATGGATCTCTAGATCACAGTGTGAGAGGAAAGCCTGCAGCATTGGAGATGACCTGCACCATGAAGCAGGAAGTAGATGCTGTACTATCTTGGTGAAGAAAGCATCAACTGCTGAGCCAGGAGGGAGAATTACAGAGACACACGGTCAGAGACCATGAACTATCTG
Source organism: Tamias sibiricus (assembly GCA_025594165.1). Classification (NCBI taxonomy): domain Eukaryota; kingdom Metazoa; phylum Chordata; class Mammalia; order Rodentia; family Sciuridae; genus Tamias; species Tamias sibiricus. The sequence continues at coordinate 159,465,250 of CM046662.1, read as the reverse complement.
ACATTTGTTGCACTAAAGGTAGATTTAGTAGTCGCTCTAAGTGAAGACATCAACAGAAATAAGAAGAAAGATGATGACATTCCTTGTTGCCGCCTGAAGCGCTTGGGGCAACGGAGCCGCGGGAAGAAGTTCAGAGGCAAACTGGAGATGAACAGCTTTTTATTCTGATAACTTTTCTCTCTGGTTCTAACAACGACTAACACACGCCACACACACACACCACCAAAATGGCGCTGACCCGATCAGCAATTTCGGCCAAGTCACTCGAGATCCTGGGACAAGTCCCGTGAGACTACGGAAGGCGACAATGCCCAAATCTCCACGGCTCATAGTCAACCGCAATTCAAGTCATCTCCCCAAACAGGGCTCCTGCATTTCCCCCTTTTTGTTTTAAAAGAGGTAATGCTCTAGGACGTCTATGTGCAACCAACATTCTTACCCGTCATCGGATAATCAAGGCTATGCCCTTGACTCCTGTCTTAGGTTGATATGTCGGCCACATGAGACTGTCCCGTGCGACTGTGCCTGTCTTAGGTTGTCCCCCTCTGGGGATCTTACCCGTCATTGGCTAACCAGCCATCCAATGGAGCCCTTTAGGATCGACTGTGTATGATGACTAACAGCCGTCCAATTGTGAGGAGATGTTGCGGCTTTAAGGCGACAAGCCTTTTGGTGATGAGCCAAATTGCATAGCATATCAAATTGTTTAAACAAATCAGCTGCCCTAAGTTCCATCAAGTAACACACTGAATTCTCTAGACAAATACCCGCAAGGCATTGTCCCGTAAAGTCCCAAACAATGAAAGATCAAAATGTCCATTTGTTATAACATGTTGATGTAGGAGGCCCCATGCATGTAGAGCAGAGGCCACACTGTTGGTGAGGTTGTTTGATGCTTGAGCAGCAGGGATGCTTGCGGCGGCCACGATCCCTGCAGCTGTAGCAGCAGACGTCTTTTTTATGTTTAGACAATGCCACCGGCAAATCTTCAGGGCCCGCTACCTAGAAACTCAAGCATCAATTATTAAAGGAAAGGCAGTGCTATTGCAGCACTGAGTCAAGAGGCGAGTTGTCAAACTACAAAATAGAATAATTAGATTAGAAAATTAAAGTTGATTTTTGTTCACACACATCGCTGGTTGAGCTTCTACAAACATAAGTTGGAAAAATATCATATTTAGAACAAAACAAAGAAAGACTGAGGGTAATTACTGCATTAAAGATAGATTAAAGAAAAGGTAAAGGCACTTTAGAGAAATAATTTGTTAGCTGGAACCCTTGAGTCTCTGTATACAGAGCAATCTTTTACCTGTTGAGATAATTGAAAATAATGAGCTATTAAACAAATGAAGTTAATAAAAAATAAACAATCTTATGTCAAAACACCAAAATATCAGGTTATATAGCACTAGTCATATTGTTTGCTAAAGAGAAGTCCCAGGGACACCTATAAATCAAAATTGAAAATACCTTCATTTATAAAATTATTTACTCTTAATTGAATACTCTTAACCTAGAATGAATTAAAGTTATTTGGATCCATATGTATATATATATATATTTTTTTTTTCATAAGCGCTTGTTATTTGTGACGTCACAGTGGACAGATGCACAAACATACAAACATATATTTGTGACGTCACATTAACATGAAATTTAGACAAATATACAGACATAAAGACATGTATAAAAAGAAAAAAAAAATACAATTGTGTGCACACTAAAGAGAGATCTCCTCGTCCCGGCCGGGAGGAATGACACTTAAGTTGTGAAATATTTTGAAGGACTCTTTTGAGGGAATCATTCTATACCTTCATCTTGGTCCTCTTGATTTTGTACCTTTTTTATTAATCTTGATTCTTCAATAACTTCATCTTGATCATTTTGATGTGGTACCTGTTTTATTAATCTAGATGGTATCCATATTGGAGAGGATTCGTCTTTTGGAAAAACACAAACAGATCCTCTTCCCCAAATTAATACTGGATCTGGACCCTTCCATGTACCTGAAAGAACATCCTTCCAGTAAACCAAAGGTTTATGTTGTTGGTGTGGATTCCAATGTCTGTCTCCAGCAGAATAACCATTAGAGTCTAAAGTTAAAAAATTTAAGGTAAACAGGGCAACTGCCAATCTGTCCTTAGGACTTTTCCAATTTCCTTCTTTTTGTTTTAATAACATAATTTTCAGTGTTCGGTTTGCTCTTTCAATAATGCCCTGACCCTGAGGATTGTATGGGATGCCTGTTTTATGGGATATATTGAATTTTGCGCAAAACTGTTTGAAAGATAAGGACGTATATGCGGGGCCATTATCTGTTTTAAGCATTTTGGGGATGCCCAATGCAGCAAAAGCTTGCAAACAATGAGATGTAACATCTTTAACTTTTTCTCCAGAATGTAAGGAAGCAAAAATCATGCCTGAGCATGTATCTATGGTAACATGAATAAATCGCAATTTTCCAAAACTTGGCTCATGAGTAACATCCATCTGCCACAAATGATTGGGCATTAATCCTCTAGGGTTAATGCCGAAATAAGGATTGGGCAAATGTGTCATACAAGATTTACAATCTTTTACAATTGTTCTGGCTTGCTCCTTTGTGATTTTAAACCTACGTTGCAAGGTGGTGCTGTTGACATGAAACTGGGAGTGAAATAAAGTAGCTTGTTGTAGCACTGAAAGTATAAATATTGTTTTTGTAAGTTCATCAGCCTTTTGATTACCTTCATGGAGGGGACCAGGCAAATTAGTATGTGCTCTAATATGGCCTACGAATAGAGGTTCTTTTCTTGCCCACAAAAGTTTTTGTATTTGATAAAACAATTTAAAGGCTGGAGTATGAGGTGCTATTGGTCCTGCTAACTCTAATTTTGGGACGGCTTGTACAATATAGTGGCTATCTGAAAAAATGTTTACGGGCTGGTCCCTAAAATTTTCCAGAGCTCTTACCACAGCTTCCAATTCCACTAGTTGAGCTGATTTGTGTGCAGTTATGTAAGTCATATTTTCCTTTTTAGTGACTACTGTAGCAGTACCATTTGAGGACCCATCTGTAAATACATTAAATGCCTTAGGAATAGGTTGATTTTTTATTACCTGTGGAAATATAATAGGATGATTAATACAAAAAGATAATATAGGGGACTTAGGAAGATGATTATCAAAATTTGCAGAAGTAGAGCATTTAGCTATAGCCCAATCATTATCATTGAAGCATAAATATTCAATCTGTGATGATGAATAGGGAGTAATAATAGTAGCAGGGTGAATGCCAAATATTTTAGTAGAAGTCTTAAGTCCTTGAAGAATAAGTTTAGCCACCATGGAGGTATAAGATTCAATTATACTTTTAGGAGAGACGGGCAAATATATCCATAATAAAGGCCCTTGTTGCCAAAATACTCCTGTGGGTGTATATTGTGAAGAAATAATAATCAACATCAGTGGTTGAGTTAAATCAAATCTATCACAATGAGCTCCTTCGATGGCTTTTTCTACTAACTTTAAAGCTTTCCTAGCATCAGGAGTCAATGTTCGTGGTGAAGATGGATCAGGGTCTCCGCGAAGGATGTCAAATAAAGGTTTTAGTTGGCCAGTAGTGAGATTTAGTGTAGGGCGAAGCCAATTAATGTCTCCCAGTAGTTTTTGGAAATCATTGAGAGTGGTCAAATGTTCTTTATTTATTAGAATTTTTGGGGGTCTAACAAAAGTATCCATGATTTTAAATCCTAAATATAATATGGGAGATCTGGTTTGAACTTTTTCTTCTGCTATATATAATCCATATTTTTTTAAATTTTCTACCACGTCACTGAATATATTCAATAAGATTTTTTGATTAGGGTGGGCCAATAAAATATCATCCATGTAATGTAGACACATGAGGTTTGGATATTTATTTTTAATGGGTTGGATAGCCTTGTCCACATATATTTGGCATATGGTGGGGCTATTAGCCATTCCCTGTGGTAAAACCTTCCATTGATATCTCTGATCAGGGCCATTGTTGTTAATAGAAGGAAGTGAAAAAGCAAACCTGGGGGCATTCAGAGGATGTAGGGGAATAGAAAAGAAGCAATCCTTTATATCAAGAGTAATAAGATGGAAATTTTTTGGAATAGCTACGGGACTAGGAAGTCCAGGTTGAGTAGGGCCCATAACTTGCATGGTTTTATTAATTTGTCTAAGATCATGTAACAATCGCCATTTTCCTGACTTTTTCTTGATCACAAATATGGGGGAATTCCAGGGAGAGGTGGAAGGTTCTATATGACCTGCTTCTAATTGTTCCTGAAGTAGTAGGTGGGCCGCTTGTAATTTCTCTTTAGATAGGGGCCACTGAGGGACCCACACTGGCTTATCAGAAAGCCATGGTATTTTCAAAATTATTTTCTCAGTGGCCCCGAAAAAAATATCTTTTTCCTTTATGATAATGATTACTTTTAGGGTTAAGATTACTCTGTACTTTTTGATAATGAGTTCTTTTATGGTTAAGATTACCCTGTAGGTTTTCACATTTAACATCTGCAGGCTTGGTTGCAAGGTATACTCCCATTTGTTGCAAAATATCTCTTCCCCATAAAGTAACTGGTAGATTAGGTAAAACATAAGGCTGAAATGTTCCTTTATGGCCTTCATCATCCTCCCATTTTCAAATTACCGCACTTTTATGTGGGAGGTTATTATATCCCAAGCCTCTTAAACTGGTTGAAGCTTTTTGCAGAGGACAGTGCTTGGGCCATTGGCGTAAATTAATAATGGAAGTGTCAGCTCCAGTATCTATTAATCCCTCCATTTCTATTCCTTGGATTTTTATTTTACACATAGGCCTCCTTGAACAGTCTCGTACCCAGCAAGCCATGGGTCTTGAGTCAGTGGAACAAAATCCTCTATTGTTCCCTTCTTGAGGCATACCCATTTTAAATGAATTATGTAAATTGGGAAGGAGAAGCAACTGAGCAATTCTATCTCCTTGATTAACAGAACTTATACTTTGGGGTGAGCTAAGCATTATTTTTATTTCCCCTTTGTAGTCTGAGTTTATTACACCTGGGGTCACTTGCAAACCTAATAAGCTTTTAGGACTATGCCCGATAATAAGTCCTACAGTCCCTGAGGGAAGAGGTCCCCTGACTCCTGTGGGAATCAGTTGAACCCCCATTTCAGGTGTTAACACTATTCGGGCGGGTGGAACAGAGGTCTAATCCTGCATTTCCTCTTGTTCCTCTGGCAAGGGAGTGGATGGGTAGTAGGGATTGTGTCGGGGAAGCATCTGAGTGGATGTTTGAGGATACTCCTCCTGCAATGCCCCGTATATTTGTAGGCCCCGGGGTATTGGGCCCTGTGCCCCATTTTTTGAATTCCTGAACAAAGGATTTCCATGGATGTCAAAGTTTGAATGGCATTTATTGGCCCAATGATTTCCCTTTTTATACCTGGGGCAGCGGCCTGGGGCACGGTATGAGCTTGGTCTTATTTCTCTTTTGGGATTTTGCCTAGAATAGCCTGATTGATTATGATAATTTTGCCTGGAATATCCTGATTGATTATAATGTCTACATTTAGCCTTTGTGAAATTTCGAGGGGAAGCACCTCTCATTGAGGCTGCAATCACATTTCCTGTGACAAAGGCGTCATTTATATCTTTACATAGTTGTATATATACGGAAAGATCCTTTTTAGTTCTCCATGGCCTGATGGCTGCTTGGCACCATTTATTAGCATTTTCATAAGCTAATTGAACAACTAATGGCATAGCTTGGTCAACATCTGCAAACACACTACCTGCAGTTCTCAAAAGTCGATCAGCAAAGTCAGCATACGGCTCATTAGGTCCTTGAATCACTTTTGACAAGCTACCTTGTAGATCCCCAGGTCCTTGTACAGTTTTCCATGCCTCTAAGGCAGCTGTGTTTATCTGAGCATATACATCTGGGTCATAATCTGTTTGAGCCTGTAGTCTGCAAATTGCCCTTCTCCTGTGAGCATGTCTATATCATAGTTTTCAAACCCTGCAGCCGCATTTCTTTTAGCCGTTTCTATACAAAGTTCTTGGAATTGCGATCGCCAAACCAAGAATTGCCCCCCGCTTAATGTTGCTTTACATAGACTTTTCCAGTCTGAGGGGGTTAAGCTAAAGGTGTTAAGGGACTCCAGCATACTCAACGTGAAAGGAGCTTGGGGCCCATAAGTCATTACTGCCTCTTTGAGATTTTTTATTGTTTTGAAATCTACTGACTGATGGACCCTCTGTCCATTTTTCTTTTCAAATGCTGGCGGTTCCCAATGTATCTGTGAGTTGTCCTCGAGAGCGCATAAGCGATCAGAAAGACTTTTTATTTCTGTTTCTAGGGTATGCAAATGCCTAGTAATACCCTTCATATTTTCTGTAATGGATTCCACCCATGGGGGAGTAGAGGACACAAGTGGTTCCTCTACCTGACGGTCCTTTTTCTCGGTCTTTTTTAGTTTCTTTTTCCTCATTTTCTCAGGATCACTTTTACTAGATTCCTCACCACTGCTAATTTCACTGACAGCAATATCCTGAGGCCCAGGTTCCATTAAGAGCAAGTATACTTCAGCTATCACCAATAACTCCCGAATAGCTTTAATAGCTTGGATTTTTGTCATTTTTGGGACTCTTCTAATACTCTCTTTACTGGTCTTAGTTGGCCCAGTGGAAGCTACACTTTTTTGATCACTTTCACTTTTTTCTATATACTCCTCACTGAGAACAGAGTCAGGTATATCAAGGAGTCTTTGCATAGCCTCTATCACTTGGGATTCAGTTATATTCGAACCCATCTTTAGAGACCTTTCAGTTCTTACCTGTCTGCTCTGAAGTTCCCCGTACGGGCCGCCACCTGTTGCCGCCTGATGCGCTTGGAGCAACGGAGCCGCGGGAAGAAGTTCAGAGGCAAACTGGAGATGAACAGCTTTTTATTCTGATAACTTTTCTCTCTGGTTCTAACAATGACTAACACACGCCACACACACACACCACCAAAATGGCGCTGACCCGATCAGCAATTTCGGCCAAGTCACTCGAGATCCTGGGACAAGTCCCATGAGACTACGGAAGGCGACAATGCCCAAATCTCCACGGCTCATAGTCAACCGCAATTCAAGTCATCTCCCCAAACAGGGCTCCTGCAATTCCTCATATTCTAAAAGTGCTTCCTTTCCAACCCCCACCTAATCCCTGACATGCCTGTGCCCGGGGCTGTCTTGCCAGTGCCCATACCCTGCTCTTCCAAACACACCTTGGCACCTTCCTTCATCATTGCTGCTGTTCTTTGCTTCCTCTCTGTTTTCTGGTCCCAAAGCCTTAAAGGGAGTGTGAGCAAAGGGGAGTGGTTTAAATTGGAAAGAGGAAAAAAAAAATTAAACAGAGCTTCAACTGTTTTCCTCACTTTAGTCTTCTCCTTGACCTGATGAAAAAAAGATGACAGTTTCCTATATTATAGAACCGAGCTGCATTCCATTCATGTCGTAATCTCCTTGGCCCCACATCTAACCTGGAAAGCAAGGAAAACACGGAACGTTTATATATTGAAAAAAGACTTTTAGATTAGCTCATGTTTTGTTTGGAAAACATACGACTCTGCCTAGAGATAGTATAGTAATGCAGTTCCTTTATGGCGTGGCAGGAATATTGTGACATTTCCTAAACATAATAGCCTCATGGTTGCTTGCATAGAAAGTGTCTAGAGGAAACCTGCAAAAAGTTGTTTTGTAAACTCAAAAGAAACTTGAGATAAAAATGTCATTTTGGGCTTTAAGTGAAACAATTGTTTAGAGAGACCATATGTGTATTTAAAAAGATTGTAGGAGAAAACATTTAATCATCCATATATAGAATTATATGTGTAATGCCTTTGTAGGAAATGTTCACTTTTAACACATTTCTCTTATTGTAGGTAATTATAATTGTCTCTGTATTGTGGTAAATGTAAAATATTACACACATGCATATATATGCATATACGTTTATGCTGGAACCCAAGAGCCTTTTGGTGGAGGAAACAATGTGTGTCCTCTCCCTGCTACACCCTTGATAAGTAGCTCAACTTGTAAAATGAATAAATGGGAGAGTGACTAGGAAATATAGATAAATTTGCATATAATTATTTTGTTACTTTACTTTTTAAAGTTTGGATTATCCCGCAATGAGATTACTTTTAATGACATACTTACTTTTTAAAAATATTTGCTTTTAGTTGTGGTTGGACACAATGCCTTTATTTTATTTATTTTATTTTTATGTGGTGCTGAGGATTGAAGCCAGCACCTCACATGTGCTAGAAGAGTGCTGTACCGCTGAGCCACAACCCCAGCCACATACTTACTTTTTTTTTTTTTTTTTTTTTTTTTTGGGTACCAGGGGTTGAACTCAGGGGCACTCGACCACTGGGCCACATCCCCAGCCCTTTTTTGTATTTTATTAGAGACAGGGTCTCACTGAGTTGCTAAGTGCCTCGCCATTGCTGAGGCTGGCTTTGAACTCGCGATCCTCCTGCCTCAGCCTCCCAAATTGCTGGGATTACAGGCGTGCGCCACCGCGCCCGGCACATACTTACTTTTAAATAGACAGTGCACTGGTACTTCATTGCAACAGCTCACCAAGTTTTTGCTGTGTCCACACAGCTTTTTCACACTGAACTAGTGGGCTCTGATGTTTTCCTCTTACTGCTGAATTCCTTCAACACTGTCGTTACAGAAAGTATGTATTTTCTAGAAAAGACAAAAGGGGCCTTAGTCTCTTCTGAAATTTTCTTAAGACTGTTTCATAGAACACTGGTGTGACTTAAGATATTAAAGAGGTCTGCCAAACAAGTTTAAATGGCCAAGTAAGTTTAGGAATTATAGGATTTGGACACCATACATCTGGGAGAGTCTCAATGTACACAAGTTTATTAAGGGCTCTGAAAAATCCCTCAATAAAAGAAATCTGTTCAATTTAAAGTATTCGCACACTCACAATTTTTCTGACCATGGGATATATTTCTAACAGTATAATGTGTTCCATACAGAAGGCTTAGAAAATGCTGCTCTGCTCTATATTCATATCATTACGCTAATTCTTAATATATTCTATGTCAAATTGAATGATCATGCCAAAAAAAAAAATTTAAACATTACTTCTCTTCTGATGCTTCTAAGATTGTTTCTAATGTATAATTTTTGCAAGCCAAAAGAGACACTGTGCTCTTTTGAAATTGGAGAAATGTATACAACTACCTAATTTATTGATTGTTTCCAGCTTGTCTATGATAAATTCAAAATTCCCAGATACACTGCATTGTCTTCACAGAGAACGAGTTCCACTTCAAACATGAAATGTACAGCCCATGAGTATTGGTAGAACATTATCTCTTGACATGCTTATCTGCCACGGAGTATGAAACATTTTTGAGATGAGAGAAAATTAGATATTGTATGTGTCAACATGGTGTGGAGTGCATTTTGTATGAAACAAATCCTGTTTCTATTAGGTTCACATACATTGTGCTACCCTTGGGGAAAGAATTATGTATAGTGAATATATGAACAGATCTCTTGAGCATGAACAGGCCTGATTCAATTTATTTCAAAGTCTAAGAGCATATGATATTTCTTAAAAGCCTAATGTCCCCAAATCTTAAAAGCTAAGCAGCTAAACAGAATAATAGGCATGACTGGGAACTCAGCATTACATATTTCACCTATACTTCACTCTTCATTGAACTCTGGAAGTTTGGTATTATGGTTTTTCATTATGGAAATGGAAATCACATAGGGCAGAATATACATGTCTAATGTTGATTGTGTCTTCTGAAAGAAGAAATTAAGTCAAAACAAACAAAACAAAACATTTTAGTTCTATAGGTTTTGGGACTGACCTGTATAGCTTGATAGAAAGTTTTGAAAAAATTGAATTCAATATGATCATAGATTCTAACAACTATGTAATGATGTTTATGTAGATAGGAAGTAAAGGCAACTGTCATGGACCATGGGAGAAGTACCATCAGGCAGTCTCACACTGGTAGGCTTTCTTCATGAATTTTGAGAAGAGCATTTAAAGATAAGTTACTGCATACAAGAATATGAATGTATCCAATGAGTCTGCTTCACAAAACAGAACAGACAATGTTATAAGGGAGAGAATTTCTTAGATCAATCAATCCCTTGGGACGCTGTTGAACATGAACAGTCTTTTGGAAATCTGGAGTTTCCTAGATAATTAGGATTCCAACATGGCATCCCAACTACTTGGCAAAACCTTCCCATGGTCGGTTCAGGTTGGTTCAGCAGGAATACTCATATATGTTTATACTTACATTTATACATGAATATATATGTATATATACACATACACAGGTGTGTGTGTGTGTGTGTGTGTGTGTGTACACAAACATATACACACGTATCTTTGGCAGAAAATCTTTATTGGATTTTGAAATTGAGATGACAGGACCATAGAGCTCAGCCTCCCCCAGCTCCATCCTGCTAGATACCCTCCTGGGGCTAGTCTCCTCCCCTTCCCAGTACTTAAAGGAAGAGACCTCTAGATTCTGAAGCCATGCTCCAGAGAAATCCCTCTGAGGTTAGTAACCTTTCCTGTTAACAGGGTTTGCAAAGTCCCTCTCCTGAGATTATTATGCTTCTCCAGAATAGACTATTTTGGATTTCAAGAGTAATGTGATTGCAGAAACATATGCATTACTAGAACATTATGTTTCCCATCCCCTTCCTTTTTCATAGAAAAAGACTACATTCCCCTAAATCTCTTTCTGTGGTATGGGGCTAAGAAGCTGGCCAATGTCATATGCATGGAAATAATATATGCTACTTCTAGGTTTATTGTTTAAAAGACGTTTAAACACGCCCCAGAGCTATCCAAATTCCATCGTACTTTGTATGAGCAAAAAATAGAGATTTTTTTTGGGGGGGTGGTGTTATGTCACTTGTTGTAGTTTATCTCTTACAACAATTAACATTCATTATCCTGAGTAATAAACTCAGAAAACAATCAAATAAGCGGACAAATACTTCCATCATATTCTGTCTCATTAAACATTTTCATGTTGGTCGAACTCATTAATAATGGAGCAAAAGTGTTCACAGGCCCTTCACACACTTGCCAATAGTCTAGGAATGTGGTCTTGCATGGAAACAAGCATTAATAGTCTGAATAAACATGTCAAAGGGCTGTAGGGCTGTTATTTTGTTTACCTTAATGAAAATCTTATTCACAGCCAGATTTCTATTTCAGCAAGCCTTACATTCCTTTTGTCCTTTGGCCTGAGGGATTTTGTAAATGTACATTTTTGGGGTTGATTTCTGGAACTTGTATACCAGAGAGATGATAATCTTGTACAATATAGGCAAGGATACATAATTTTAAATGTTGACTACTAAATTTATATTCACTACTAATGCATGCTCCAGCCCTCTATCAAGCCTTACCCAGACCTAATCCACATACATCACATTTCTGTTGGGTGAAGGAAAAATATAATTATAGTCATATACATGTATGCAAAAATACAATAACTGTCCTGCAGAATGTATAGACTCTTGGGCAAAATGGCACCATATGAAGTTGGAAGAGACTGTTCTATCAGCTAAGTAATGACCTGAGGAAGGGAGTGGGCCAAGTGGAAAAGCAATAACCTTGGGGCTAGGAAGTCTGTTTTCAAGTGCTGACCTGACAACTAAAAGCTATGTGACCAAGTATTTATCAGGAATCATTTAGTCTTTGAGAATGTCAGTACTACGATTAAATGTTTAATGGGGATAATAATATCGTACGGCCACCTTTATATGGTTGCTTTAAATCATACATAAAAAATATGCATGAAAGTGCTGATTAAGTATTATATCAGTGTATTATTATGATTAATTTAAGATGATTAGTTAGGAGTTATGAAACAAAGATTAAAACAAAAACTCACAAGTGCACATGCCATTCCTTATTGAAGTAGAGACATTGGGGGTAGTGGGTAAGGGAGAGGAACAGCTCTCACCCCAAATCACACCCAGTGCTGGTTTATTACAGTTAAGATATTGGGCATCTGCCTTCTGGGAACTTCAGCATTTGACTCCTATGGGAGTTCTAACCTCAAGGTACAAAATACTATTTTTGCCTTTAGATTAATTAGCTCTGAGATTAAGCAAATAGGCAAACTCTGTTGGAAGGACTTTCAAAAGAGGAGAAAAAAACATCCCAGATACAGACAGAAATCATGTGATGCAGATCATAAAGTTTCTCCTTAGCTGGATTTAATTAGAAATTTCTGGAACTATTTGGCATGCCAACAGCTGCTGTCAGATCTGCACAGCATTTCCCAGCCTTGGAATAGCTGTATTCAGTTTTTCTTTCTCTTTCCAACTAGACCTATGTAGAAAACCTGTTATGTTCTGGCAGGAGTTTGGAATTATTCTCATGAGCTAATCAGATCAGTTTAGACAATACATGAAAAAGATTTGAGTGTTTTATGTCCAAACAATCTTTTAGCCTCATTTTGTTGAAACTCTCTCAGTATGTTTTCAGTGTGAGCTTGTGAAGTTTTTTGGAGGGAAAATATTTCAAAGCACCCTGAAAGCTCCAGCAGTGTTGCAGAGGGTTTGTTAAACTTCAAGCTGGTACAGTTTTAATGCCCTTAAATTCATATGTGAGCTGGTGACACTCTGTAGTTCAGGCATTTAGAATGTGCTACTAATTATAAGGAGGTGGAAGAATGAGGGGCTTTTGAGTTTTGTACTAAAAAAGCAGATGATGCTTCTTGCCTGGGACAGTCACTGTGTGAATGGATAATACGGATTGCAAGGAAGGAAAGGAGTTGAATGTTTCTGTGTGGCCCATCTCTGCTACCAGGGGGAACATAAATTCCAAACACACGCTTCACTGATGATCGATAGTATCATATAGTCACACACAAAGGAGTTCAGGATGTGTGTGTATGTGTGTGTGCAAAATCTGTTCTGAAGAGTTCAGGGGCTTTAAGCTCTGCTACAGAGGTGGTCCTGACTCAGGCTATTCAAATCCTCTCCCTGAAAAACAACTCTAAAAGTGGACAAAGTGGTCAAAAACAATCATATTTTCAGCACTCTTGAACCTGATCAAAAGCATGCAACCAACTGAGAATGGCTTATTCATGAAAACTACTGGACCTTGGTTGAGAACTGAATGAGTGTGTGGCCCTATTCCCAGGGTCCTAACCCCCAGCTTTGTCAGCATGATGGTTCAGCCAGGGCAGACAGAGCAGTCATAAAACCCACCAACGTAACTGTCCCTGCAGAAAGGGCATTTTGATCCATTTGGGCTGCTATAATAGTATACCAAAGATATAATAGTGTATAAATAATTGTAATTTATTTCTCAAAGTTTGGAGTCTGGGAAATCCAAGATCAGGACGCCAGCAGGTTTCGTATCTGGTGAAGACTGCTTTTTCAGGGTCCTAAAGGTCCACTTTCTGGCAAAGGGATTCATTTGATTTACAGCATTGTCAGTTAAAGGGCAACTGGGGAGAAAAAGAACAGGGAGGAATAGCAGTTCTGCTTGCTTGAGATTGCAAATCTATTTTAGGCAAGCAACACTTAGGGTGACCAGGGAGGGATTTAAGAGGGATTTCCAGGAAGTGTGACAGCCTTGAGGGTTTGATAAGCTTTGCAGTATTCTAAGTTCTCTGGAGAGTGTGTGCACACGCAATGGGGACAGGAGCAGCATGTGTGACCATGCACAGATCCCTGAGAGACGGAGCTTGAACGCAGGTGCAAAGGAGATGGGAAAAATCCAATTCCTGGCCATTTCATTGAAACTTCTTGTATATATTGCTAAGGACTTTTGGACTCAACCCATCAGGCAGTAAGATGCCACTGCTATGGTCTGATGATGATTTGTAACCCCTGAACTCAGACAGGAGTTTAAACCCACGCATCACAATGTTGTGGTGTTCAGAAGGTCAAAACTTAATCTGACTATGGTGTTTAGAGGTGGGACCTTTGGGCAGTAATCATAATTAGAAAAGGTGATTAGTGTAGAGCCTCCATAATTGAATCCTGATGGTTTTATCAGAAAAGAGAGAGAGAGAGAGGGCTTGATCTCCAGCACCACTGTCATGGTTTACATATGAGATGCCCCCCAAAAAGCTCATGTGGCAATATAGGAATGTTCAGAGGTTAAATGATTGTATTATGAAAGCTGTAACCTAATCAGTGGTTTGATCCACTTGATGGATCAATAATTGGAATGGATTATTGGGTGGTAACTGTGGTCAGGTAAGGCATGGCTTGAAAAAGTAGGTCTCTGGAGGTGTTTCCGGAGGGCTCACATTTTTTCCCTGGTTTCTTCCTTGCTCTCTTTCGCCCTCTCTTTCCTGGTTGCCAGGAACTAAGCAGTTTTCCCCCTCCACATCCTTCTGCCATAATGTTCTGCCTCACCTTGGACCCAGAGCAATGGAGTCGACTGATCATAGGCAGAAACCTCTGAGACTGTGAGCCTCAAGTACACTTCCTCTCCTTTAAGTTGTCCTTGGTAGGCATTTCTGTCATAGTACTGAAAAATATAACTTTCACAACCACCATCAAAAAAAGAATTAGGGGTTAGGGCTCAAGAATCAGTAGTTTTGCAAAAATGGCAGGTCGTTTTGATGTATTCTGAACCTGTAGATGAAAAACAAGAGAGACAGAATGTTAGTTTAGGTGCTGGAGGAGAGAGTCTGAATATAGGGAAAAGAAAGGAATTGCAGTTTTTGAACAGAAAGGAAATGTCCTAATAACTCTGTTGCCCTACTATAGTATATGAAATATTTATACATTTTGGCAGCTGAAGCTTCCATTTTGAATGATTAAAATATCACAGACTATTTGGGTACAATTATAAATTGTGTATACACCATACCAATTCTAGTGGAAATAATATTGTCACTAAATTAAAAAAAAAACAGATAACATTATTAACTGCTAACAACATGACTGTGTGATTTATCATATAGAGATACTTCAAGGGTTAATAGGAAACACTAAACTAATTTCAATAATATAACTTTTGAGGTATTTGTTTACTGAATTCCACATTGATTCTATTATACTGGTAGTCTGACATACAATCCTATTTACAAAAATATTTTTTAAAATAAAATTATATGAAGAAAAAAGTAATATACAACCATGTGCATTATATTAAAATAAAACTTTATACTAATCATCTGAAGACTAAAAACAGCATGAGTAGAATAGTTGTTCCTGGAACACATTCTCTAACTCAATCAGTTTTTTTAGGCATTCTTTTTAACTCCATTACTGGAATTTTTCTGAAGAATTTTTTATTTTAATATTGCCCTATTTTTTTCCCATAAAATTACATATTATCTTCTTTAAGGTTATATTTCATGACTAATCAATATATAAATGTTGACACATTTCATTAGCATTTTTCTGTGTACCATAATATTATTAGTTTAAAAAAGTCCATTTTAAGGTACTTGGTAATTCAGCAAAATTGCCAGAAGCAGAAATTAACAATTTTCACTTTTTAATATTAAAGTATATAAATATGTGAACTTCAATATTTTCATGAAATTTTCCTTGTTACTTCATCTCAAGATACTTTTTTCTTGCCATTGTTATATGAATGAATATGAATGACATGTCAAATAAATTTTCTGTATGATTTTTTGAATGTTTCACTATATATACATGCTTCAAAATCATAGCCTTTTGAATTTTACTACATTTGGATAAATATATATTTATCTAACCAAAAAAAGAACCTGAAGTCTTTTTTTAAAAAATATTTATTTATTTACTTTAGTTGTACACAATGTGTTTATTTGTACGTGGTGCTGAGGATTGAACCTGGGCCCCGCACGTGCTAGGCGAGCACTCTACAACTGAGCCACAATCCCAGTCCCAGAACCTGAAGTCTCAATAAATATCCTTTATGGCCACAATAAAAGATAATAAAATACTTAGGAATAAACTTAACAGTGGTGGTGGTGAAATTCTGATACACTGAAATCATCAAAAATAATAAAATAATAGTATTAAAGTAATAAAATACTTAGAAATACCTTTAAAATACCTTTCCGGTACACTGAAAACCATAAAATATTAAGGAAAGAAAGTTTTAAAAGACACAAATAAATGAAAGACTTCCCATGTTTGTGGATTAGAAGATTTTATATTGTTAAAATGCCCACACTGCTCAGCTATCTGCAGATTCAGTGCATTTGTATGAAAACCCTAATGGTATTTTCCACAGTAATAGGGAAAAAAAATCTTAAAATTCATACCTAATCACAGAAAACTGAGAATAGCCAAAATAATATTGAACAAGTATTACAAAGCCAGAGGCATCACACTTTGACTTAAATGTATATTACAAAGCTACAATAAAACAGTGTAGCAATGATATAGAGACAGATATATACATCAAGAAAACAAAATAGAGTCCAGAAATAAACTCATTCATATGTGGCCAGCTGATATTTGCCAAGAGTGCCAAGAATACACAACAGGGAAAGAATAGTCTCTTTAACAAATGGTTCTGGGAAAACTGGATATCCACTTGTGAAAGAATGAAATTGGACCTCTATCATACACTATATAAAAACCAACTGGAAATGAATTAAAGACTTAACCGTAAGTCCTTCAAATGTAAAACTTGTAGAAGAAAACAGAGGAAAATCTTCCTGACTTTGAACATGGCAACAAAAGACTTTTTCTGAGTTAGCCAGGATGGACAGTATGTGACATTTACACCGTAAGGGGCTATGTCGATTCAGAGATTCTCTCCCTTAGGATTCTCCCTTTTGGAACCCAGACGCCATGTCGTGAGGAAGTGCAGAGCTGTCCCGAGGAGAAGAGCTGAATTGCTGACAGCCATCACCGACTTGCCAGCCGTGTGTGTGTGTGTGTGTGTGTGTGTGTGTGTGTGTGAGCTATTGGCTATGTGATTGGTACTGCCCCAGGTCAGCCACCTGGATGATACCACATAGAGTAACAGCGTATTTGTCAGAAAAGAAATACACATTATTTTAAAGTTCTATATTTTGGGATGATTTTTACATAGCAGTAGATAACTGTCGTCGGATGACTGTGTTTCTAACTTCAAGCAGTTCATTCTACTCTTCTTACTTCTAGAAATGATGTTTTCTGGCACCTTGTATGGAGAAAGGAAGAAGAACAAAGAACACCGTCTGACAGGATGTGTGATCTTCCTCCACTATGGGGTCAGAAGGCAGAGTTCTTCTTGCTTCCCCATGTGAAGCCTGAGTCCAGGAACTTGGTGTGTGACTCTCGAGTCTTCCCTGATGGACTAATGCTGAGACAGATAGAAAGGTCATTAATTCAAGGTATCAGCGCAGTGCTTATCAACTCTGTTATACATTTGACTCACTAGAGATTTCAAAAGAACTGATGACTGTGGGCTGCTCCCATACCACCCCCCAAAAAATCCTGATTTAATTGGTTTTGGGTGGGGCTCAGGCATTTTTAAAACTTCCCCTAGTGATTATAATGCACACCTAAGTGTGCTAAACATTTGACTAGATGGACAGCAGCACCCAAAATTCAATGCACGAAGACAGGATTCTAGAATGAGGAAACAAAGAGGAAATAAGGATTAAATGATGGAGATGAAAGAAAAGTGGGCAGAGGCTTTAGGGAGTAATGGAATTTATCCAGTAGGCACGGCAGCAGGGTCTGTCTATGTTTGTGTGGTTCAAGTCAGCTTTTTTAAAAGGCCCTGGGATAATCATTAGGACAACCCTCCAAAATTCAGTTGCTTTCTCCTCTATACTCATAAAGATTGAATTTCTGCCCTGTCTTGCTTTAGTGAGGCCATAAGGCTAGCACTAGGCAATGAAGAGGGAATTGGAGTATTTGTTTTTATAGGGTAAAGATGTTCTACAATGCTTTTTCTCTCTGAAACAAACAAAATTTAAAATATGACTGTCTCTGATCAGCCTGAATCACTTAGCCTTATGCAAAACCTGATACTACTGCCAAACCCTGCTGTATATACAGTTTGAGGGACAAATAAATCTTTTTCTTTTTTTCTTTCTTTTCTTCTTCTTCTTCTTCTTTTTTTTTTTTTTTTTTTTTTTTTTTTTTTTTGCTTTGGGCATCAGCTAAGATTTCTGAATTGTTACTGAAGCATAACTCATCACATACTGACTAATACAGAGACTGAGCATATTTCAACAGAGTAAGAAAACAGAATCCTTAAGTTTCTGAATTAAGTTGTGCCTATGATTGCTTTAAGAGAAAAAGGAGGGCTAAAAAGAGATAGAATTTTCAGTTTATGCTTCATGAATTAAAGCAACATGCTTTTACTTCAAGTCACAAAGCATAATATTTCATTTTATTTAGAAACCAGTATTTGGACTGTTAGCCGCCGGAAAGGGATTGCAGCCTGGAACGGCAGCGCCGCGGGAAGGAGTCCGGAGACAGGATGGAGACGAAAAAATTCTTTAATCTTTCTGTCTCTGTCTCTTGTAATTTCTAACACTACATACACACTCTCACAAGAAACCAACCACGTACTCTTACAAGAAACTACAATGTATCTATACAATAGCGATAACCCTGTCCTTTCACTCTCACAAGAAACCAAGCCACGTACTCTTACAAGAAACTACAATGTATCTATACAATAGCGATAACCCTGTCCTTTCTCTCTCTGGTCTCATCCCATGCGCCCGAGCAGGAATGGTGCTTGCTCGATCTGCCGAGTCACTCCTCAAATCTCTCGAGATCTTGGGCCAAGTCCCGTGAGACTACGGAAGGCGACAATGCCCAAAAATGTCAATCTGCTGAGTCATTGCTCAAATCTCTCGAGATCCTGGGCCAAGTCCCGTGAGACTACGGAAGGCGACAATGCCCAAAAATGTCTATGGCCCATAGTCAACCGCAATCTTAGCTATCTCCCCAAACAGGGCTCCTGCATTTCCCCCTTTTGTTTTAAAAGAGGGGATGCTCTAGGACGTCTATGTGCAACCAACATTCTTACCCGTCATTGGATAATCAAGGCTGTGCCCTTGACTCCTGTCTTAGGTTGATATGTCGGCCACATGAGACTGTCCCGTGCGACTGTGCCTGTCTTAGGTTGTCCCCCTCTGGGGATCTTACCCGTCATTGGCTAACCAGCCATCCAATGGAGCCCTTTAGGATCGACTGTGTAAGATGACTAACAGCCGTCCAATTGGGAGGAGATGCTGCGGCTTTAAGGCGACAAGCCTTTTGGTGACAAGTCAAATTGCATAGCATATCAAATTCTTTAAACAAATCAGCTGCCCTAAGTTCTATCAAGTAACACAGTGAGTTCTATAAACAAATACCCGCAAGGTACTGTCCCATGAAGTCCCAAACAATGAAAGATCAAAATGTCCACTTGTTATAACACGTAGATCTAGGAGGCCCCATGCATGCAGAGCAGAGGCCACACTGCTGGTGAGGTTGTTTGACATTTGAGCAGCAGGGATGCTTGCAGCAACCGCGATCCCTGCAGCTGTAGAAGCAGCCGTCTTTTTTATGTCTAGACGATGCCACCGGCAAATCTTCAGGGCCCGCTATCTAGAGACTGAAGCATCAATTGTTAAAGGAAAGGCAGTGCTATTCCAGCACTGAGTCAAGAGGCGAGTTGTCAAACTAAATAATAGAATTATTAGATTGGAAAAATAAGTTGATTTCTGCTCACACACATTGTAGCCTGTGCTCCCACAAACATAAGCTGGCAAAATATCATTTTTAGAACAAAACAAAGAAAGACTGAGGGTAATTACTGCATTAAAGATAGATTAAAGAAAAACTAAAAGCACTTTGGAGAAATAATTTGTTAGCTGGAACTCTCGAGTTTCTGCATACACAGCAGTCCTTTACCTGTTGAAATAATTGAAATTAATCATTTTTTAAACAAATGAAGTTAATAACAAATAAGCAACCTCATGTCAAAACACCAAAATATCAGGTTATACAGCACTAGTCATATTTTTTGCTAAAGAGAAGTCCCTGGGACACCTATAAAACAAAATTGAAGGTACCTTCACTTATTAAATTATTTACCCATTTTGAATACTCTTAAACTTAAATGAATTAGAGTTATTTGGATCCATATATATATATTCACAAGCGCTTTGTTATTTTTGATGTCACACTGGACAGACGCACATACAAACATATATTTGTGACGTCACATTAACATGAAATTTAGACAAATACACAAATAAACACATATATAAAAAGAAAAAATATATATATATATAATTGTGTGCACACTAAAGAGAGATCTCTTCGTCCCAGCTGGGAGGAATGACACTTAAGTTGTGACATATTTTGAAGGACTCTTTTAAGGGAATCATTCCATATCTTCATCATGGTCCTCTTGATTTTGTACCTTTTTTATTAATCTTGATTCCTCAAAAACTTCATCTTGATCCTTTTGATGTGGTACCTGCTTTATTAATCTAGATGGTATCCATATTGGAGAGGATTCATGCTTTGGAAAGACACAAACAGATCCTCTCCCCCAAATTAATACTGGATCCGGACCCTTCCATGTACCTGAAAGAACATCCTTCCAGTAAACCAAAGGTTTATGTTGTTGATGTGGGTTCCAATGTCTGTCTCCAGCAGAATAACCATCAGAGTCTAAAGTTAAAAAATTTAAAGTAAACAGGGCAACTGCCAATCTGTCCTTAGGATTTTTCCAGTTTCCTTCTTTCTGTTTTAACAACATAACTTTTAGTGTGCGGTTTGCTCTTTCAATAATGCCTTGACCCTGAGGATTGTATGGGATGCCTGTTTTATGGGATATGTTGAATTTTGCGCAAAACTGTTTGAAAGATGAGGACATATAAGCGGGACCATTATCTGTTTTAAGCATTTTGGGGATGCCCAATGCAGCAAAAGCTTGTAAACAATGAGATGTGACATCTTTAACTTTTTCTCCGGAATGTAAGGAAGCAAAAATCATGCCTGAGCATGTATCTATGGTTACATGAATAAATTGCAATTTTCCAAAGCTTGGCTCATGAGTAACATCCATCTGCCACAAATGATTGGGCATTAATCCTCTAGGGTTAACACCAAAATGAGGATTGGGCAAATGTGTTATACAAGATTTACAATCTTTTACAATTGTTCTGGCTTGCTCCTTTGTGATTTTAAACCTACGTTGCAAGGTGGTGCTGTTGACGTGAAACTGGGAATGAAATAAAGTAGCTTGTTGTAGTGCTGAAAGTATAAATATTGTTTTTGTAAGTTCATCTGCCTTTTGATTACCTTCATGGAGGGGGCCAGGCAAATTAGTATGTGCTCTAATATGGCCTACAAATAGAGGTTCTTTTCTTGCCCACAAAAGTTTTTGTATCTGATAAAACAATTTAAAGGCTGGAGTATGAGGTGCTATTGGTCCTGCTAACTCTAATTTTGGGACGGCTTGTACAATATAGTGGCTATCTGAAAAAATGTTTATGGGCTGGTCTCTAAAATTTTCCAGAGCTCTTACCACAGCTTCCAATTCCACTAGTTGAGCTGATTTGTGTGCAGTTATGTAAGTCATATTTTCTTTTGTAGTGACTACTGCAGCAGTACCATTTGAGGACCCATCTGTAAATACATTAAATGCCTTAGGAATAGGTTGATTTTTTATTACCTGTGGAAATATAATAGGATGATTAATACAAAAAGATAATATAGGAGACTTAGGAAGGTGATTATCAAAATTTGCAGAGGTAGAGCATCTAGCTATAGCCCAGTCATTATCATTGAAGCATAAATATTCAATCTGTGACGATGAATAGGGAGTAATAATAGTAGCAGGGTGAATGCCAAATATTTTAGTAGAAGTTTTAAGTCCTTGAAGAATAAGTTTAGCCACCATGGAGGTATATGACTCAATTATGCTTTTAGGAGAGACAGGCAAATGTATCCATAATAAAGGCCCTTGTTGCCAAAATACTCCTGTCGGTGTATATTGTGAAGAAATAATAATCAATATCAGCGGTTGAGTTAAATCAAATCTGTCACAATGAGCTCCTTCTATGGCTTTTTCTACTACCTTTAAAGCTTTCCTAGCATCAGGAGTCAATGTTCGCGGTGAGGATGGATCAGGGGCCCCTCGAAGAATATCAAATAAAGGTTTTAATTGGCCAGTAGTGAGGTTTAGTGTAGGGCGAAGCCAATTAATGTCTCCCAGTAGTTTTTGGAAATCATTGAGGGTGGTTAAATGTTCTTTATTTATTAAAATTTTTTGGGGTCTAACAAAAGTATCCATGATTTTAAATCCTAAATATAATATGGGAGATCTGGTTTGAACTTTTTCTTCTGCTATATATAATCCGTATTTTTTAAAATTTTCTACCATGTCACTGAATATATTAAATAAGATTTTTTGATTAGGGTGGGCCAGTAAAATATCATCCATGTAATGTAGACACATGAGGTTTGGATATTTATTTTTAATGGGTTGGATAGCCTTGTCCACATATATTTGGCATATGGTGGGGCTATTAGCCATTCCCTGCGGCAAAACCTTCCATTGATATCTCTGATCAGGGCCATTATTGTTAATAGAAGGAACTGAAAAAGCAAACCTGGGGGCATCCAGAGGATGTAGGGGAATAGAAAAGAAGCAATCCTTTATATCAAGACTAATAACATGGAAATTTTTTGGAATAGCTATAGGATTCGGAAGTCCAGGTTGAGTAGGGCCCATGACTTGCATGGTTTTATTAATTTGTCTAAGATCATGTAATAATCGCCATTTTCCTGATTTTTTCTTGATCACAAATATGGGGGAATTCCAGGGAGAGGTGGAATGTTCTATATGTCCTGCTTTTAATTGTTCCTTAACTAGTAGGTGGGCCGCTTGTAATTTCTCTTTAGATAGGGGCCACTGAGGGACCCACACTGGCTTATCAGAAAGCCATGGTATTTTCAAAATTATTTTCTCAGTGGCCCCAAAGAAAAATGTCTTTTTCCTATATAATAATGATTTCTTTTAGGGTTAAGCTTACCCTGTACTTTTTGATGATTTCTTTTAGGGTTAAGATTACCCTGTATGTTTTTACATATAACACCTGCAGGTTTGGTTGCAAGGTGTACTCCCATTTGTTGTAAAATATCTCTTCCCCATAAAGTAACCGGTAGATTAGGTAAAACATAAGGCTGAAATGTGCCTTTATGTCCTTCATCATCCTCCCATTTTAAAATTACCGCACTTTTTTCTGGGAGGTTATTATATCCCAAGCCTCTTAAACTGGTTGAAGCTTTTTGTAGAGGCCAGTGTTTGGGCCATTGACGTAAATTAATGATGGAAGAATCAGCTCCAGTATCTATAAGACCCTCCATTTCTATTCCTTGGATTCTTATTTTACACATAGGCCTCCTTGTACAGTCCCGAACCCAGCAAACCATGGGTTTTGAATCAGTGGAACAAAATCCTCTATTGTTCCTATTTAGAGGCATATTCATTTTAAATGAATTATGTAAATTTGGAAGGAGGAGCAGCTGAGCAATTCTATCTCCCTGATTAATAGAACTTATACTTTGGGGTGAGCTAAGCATTATTTTTATTTCCCCTTTATAGTCTGAGTTTATTACGCCTGGGGTCACTTGCAAACCTAATAAGCTTTCAGGACTTTGCCCGATAATAAGTCCTACAGTCCCTGAGGGAAGAGGTCCCCTGACTCCTGTGGGAATCAGTTGAACCCCCATTTCAGGTGTTAACACTATTCGGGCGGTGGAACAGAGGTCTAATCCTGCATTTCCTCCTGTTCCTCTGGCGAGGGAGTGGATGGGTAATAGGGATTGTGTCGGGGAAGCATCTGAGTGGATGCTTGAGGATACTCCTCCTCCAATGCCTCGTACATTTGTGGGCCCCGGGGCATTGGGCCCCGTGCCCTGTTTTTTGAATTCCTGAACAAAGGATTTCCATGGATGTCAAATTTTGAATAGCATTTATTGGCCCAATGATTTCCTTTCTTACACCTGGGGCAGCAACCTGGAGTACGGTATGAATTTGGTCTTATTTCTCTTTGGGGATTTTGCCTAGAATAGCCTGATTGATTATGATAATTTTGCCTAGAATATCCCGATTGATTATAATGTCTATGTTGAGCCCTTGTAAAATTTTGAGGGGCAGCATCTCTCACAGCTGCTGCAATCACATTCCCTGTGACAAAGGCATCATTTACATCTTTACATAGTTGTATATATATGGAAAGATCCTTTTTATTTTTCCATGGCCTGATGACTTCCTGGCAATATTTATTAGCATTTTCGTACGCTAATTGAATAACTAATGGCATAACTTGATCAATGTCTCCAAAAACTCTACCTGCAGTTCTCAAAAGTCTATCAGCAAATTCAGCATATGGTTCATTAGGTCCTTGAATTACTTTGGACAAGCTACCTTGTAGATCCCCAGGTCCTTGTACAGTTTTCCATGCCTTTAAGGCAGCTGCATTTATCTGAGCATATACTCCTGGGGTATAATGTTTTTGATCCTGTATGTCTGCGAATTGCCCTTCTCCTGTGAGCATTTCTATATTATGGTCTCCAAACCCTGCATCTGCATTTCTTTTAGCTGTTTCTATACAAAGTTCCTGAAATTGCGATCGCCAAACCAAGTATTGTCCCCCACTTAATGTTGCTTTACATAGACGCTTCCAGTCTGCGGGGGTTAAGCTAAAGGTGTTAAGGGACTCCAGTATACTCAACGTGAAAGGAGCTTGGGGTCCATAAGTCATTACTGCCTCTTTGAGATTTTTTATTGTTTTGAAATCTATTGGCTGGTGGCCCCTCTGTCCATTTTCATATTCAAATACTGGCAGTTCCCAATGTATCTGTGAGTTACCCTCGAGAGCGCATAAGCGCTCAGAAAGACTTTTTATTTCTATTTCTAGGGTATGCAAATGTCTAGTGATACCCTTCATATTTTCTGTAATCGATTTCACCCATGGGGGAGTAGAGGACACAAGTTCCTCCACTTGATGATCCCTTATCTTGGTCTTCCTTAATTTCCTTTTATTCATTTTCTCAAAATCACCTTTAGTTAATTCCTCCTCACTACTACTACTCTCATTGGTCCTAACTGACTCAGTAACATCCTGAGTCCCAGGTTCAATTGAGACCATGTATCCTTGAAATATCTCTAATAAATCTTGAATAGCTTTAGCAGCTCGGATCTTTGTAATTTTGGGGACACTTCTAATACTCTCCTTACTGGTCTTAGTTGACTCAGCGGAATCTACGCTTTTATGATTGCCTTCACTGTTTTCTAAATCCTCCTCACTAACGACAGACTCATCCATATCAAAGAATTCATCAAGAGCCTCGTACACTTGGGTCTTAGTTATTTTCGAACCCATTTTAACCGCTCTGACTAGAGACTCCTGTGAGGTTTCTCAGTTCTTACCTGCCGTGCTGAATTCCCCGTACGGGCCACCAACTGTTAGCCGCCGGAAAGGGATTGCAGCCTGGAACGGCAGCGCCGCGGGAAGGAGTCCGGAGACAGGATGGAGACGAAAAAAATTCTTTAATCTTTCTGTCTCTGTCTCTTGTAATTTCTAACACTACATACACACTCTCACAAGAAACCAACCACGTACTCTTACAAGAAACTACAATGTATCTATACAATAGCGATAACCCTGTCCTTTCACTCTCACAAGAAACCAAGCCACGTACTCTTACAAGAAACTACAATGTATCTATACAATAGCGATAACCCTGTCCTTTCTCTCTCTGGTCTCATCCCATGCGCCCGAGCAGGAATGGTGCTTGCTCGATCTGCCGAGTCACTCCTCAAATCTCTCGAGATCTTGGGCCAAGTCCCGTGAGACTACGGAAGGCGACAATGCCCAAAAATGTCAATCTGCTGAGTCATTGCTCAAATCTCTCGAGATCCTGGGCCAAGTCCCGTGAGACTACGGAAGGCGACAATGCCCAAAAATGTCTATGGCCCATAGTCAACCGCAATCTTAGCTATCTCCCCAAACAGGGCTCCTGCATTGGACCCTGACTGCTTTTTTCTGAGGGTAAACTAGATACCATGCCAAGTTCACACTCGTGGTATTAATTGACTGCACTACTTTCAACATAAGGTATCAAAGCCTTCCACATTAGTGATCCATGTAAAACAAACCTTACCACATGGGCTGTGGTTTCAAGAAGGCTTCTATTAAATGAACTACTCAACATAAGTTTATGCAGGCCAAGGAGGGAGAGGGAGAAACACATGCATTTCAAATAGCTTTTTAGTGTTTCTTTCTTCTAATTTTATAACCAAAAGCATTTTTTAAAAATTTTTTTGCTATTCAGAAATCAACATTAGTGGTGGAATTTTAATTTTAATCCTGGGCTTCTTACCAGGACTACAGTACAGAAGAAACTAGCTCTTTTATAAATAAAATCTAGTGGCGAGGGGCATGGGGGCCGAAAAGATGGTGGAATAAGATGGACATCATTGCCCTAGGTACATGTATGACTGCACATATGGTGTGATGCTACATCAGCAAAATGAAAAGTTGTGCTGCAATTGTGTACAATGAATCAAAATGCATTCTCCTGTGATATATACCTAATTAAAATAAATTAATTAATAAAAAATAAAATCTATGTGCAGAAATCCCATTGTCTGTGCATTTTGATTAATTTAGTGAAATTTTGAAGACCCCCCCCTTTTTTTTGCCATATAAGTTCTCCTTGAGCTCTAGCTGGTTTTGTAAATATTCATGTCATGTGTGCACCTTCTGTCCAGGTATTTCCAGGGTCTTCTCAGGATTGTCTTTGAAGAAGCTCCACTTTCCCAAAATCAAATGCTCAGCTATGGCAGAATATTTTGTGGTATTCACTTCTGCAGATTTCACATTTTGCTTCATTTTTTTTCCCCTTTTACATTCGAAGATTAGACCCAAGGGCAGGTCTGAGATATGGAAAGACCTAAGGTCTCTGACATTCAGTAGTTGAGGAAATAAGAATGGTATAGTGTCCAGACCAATGACAAATGTTTAACTAGAAGCAGAAGTAAACGTGAAGAAGCTTCCCTCAAAACCTAAAAAACTATAGAAGATGTCCTGGTTGGAGAAAAGAAAAAAAAATAAGTCTTTAAAATATAGTGTATTGGTAGAAATCTGAGGTATAGTAAGACCAATAGATCAGGAGATGACAGATAGTTACAGTTCCCATGACTGTAGTCGCCTGAAGCGATGGCCGCTTGGAGCAAAGAAGCCGCGGGAAGAAGTTTTGAGACGAACTGGAAACAAACAGCTCTTTATTCTGACAACTTTTCTCCCTGGCTCTAACTACACCCCGACACGCCGTCCACGCTCCTCTAACCTCTAAAATGGCGCAGACCTCCTCCGCAATCTCGCTCAAGTCCCTCGAGATCTCCGGCCAAGTCTCGCAAGATCCCGGGCCAAGTACGGAAGGCGCCAATGCCCAAACATGTCCAAAGCCAAAGCCCATAGTCCACCGCAATTTAAGCCATCTCCCCAAACAGGGCTCCTGCATGTCCCCCCTTTTGTTTTAAAAAGAGGTAATGCTCTAGGACGTCTATGTGCAACCAACATTCTTACCCGTCATCGGATAATCAAGGCTGTGCCCTTGACTCCTGTCTTAGGTTGATATGTCGGCCACATGAGACTGTCCCGTGCGACTGTGCCTGTCTTAGGTTGTCCCCCTCTGGGGATCTTACCCGTCATTGGCTAACCAGCCATCCAATGGAGCCCTTTAGGATCGACTGTGTATGATGACTAACAGCCGTCCAATTGTGAGGAGATGTTGCGGCTTTAAGGCAACAAGCCTTTTGGTGACGAGCCAAATTGTATAGCATATCAAATTGTTTAAACAAATTATTTGCCCTAAGTTTCATCAAGTAACACACTGAATTCTCTGGACAAATGTCCGCAAGTCATTGTCCCGTAAAGTCCCAAACAATGAAAGATCAAAATGTCCATTTGTTATAACACGTTGATGTAGGAGGTCCCATGCATGTAGAGCAGAGGCCACACTGTTGGTGAGGTTGTTTGATGCTTGAGCAGCAGGGATGCTTGTGGTGACCGCGTTCTCTGCAGCTATAGCAGCAACCGTCTTTTTTATATCTAGATAATGCCACCGGCAAATCTTCAGGGCCCGCTACCTAGAAACTCAAGCATCAATTATTAAAGGAAAGGCAGTGTTATTTCAGCACTGAGTGAAGAGTCGAGTTGTCAAACTAAAAAACAGAATTATTAGATTAGAAAATTAAAGTTGATTTCTGCTCATACACATTGTTGTTTGAGCTCACACAAACATAAGTTGTCAAAATATCATATTGAGAACAAAAGAAAGAAAGACTGAGGGTATTTACTGTATTAAAGATAGATTAAAGAAAAGCTAAAGGCACTTTGGAGAAATAATTTGTCAGCTGGAACCCTCAAGTCTCTGTATACACAGCAATTTTTTACCTGTTGAGATAATTGAAATTAATCAGCTATTAAACAAATGAAGTTAATAACAAATGAACAATCTTATGTCAAAACACCAAAATATTAGGTTATATAGCACTAGTCATATTGTTTGCTAAAGAGAAGTCCCAGGGATACCTATAATCAAAATTGAAAGTACCTTCATTTATAAAATTATTTACCTAAATTGAATACTCTCAACCTAAAATGAATTAAAGTTATTTGGATCCATATATATATATATATATATATATATTCTTTTTCATAAGCGCTTTGTTCTTTGTGACGTCACACTGGACAGACGAACAAACATACAAACATATATTTGTGACGTCACATTAACATGAAATGTAGACAAATGTACAGACATAAAGACATGTATAAAAAGAAAAAAAAATACAATTGTGTGCACACTAAAGAGAGATCTCCTCATCCCGGCCGGGAGGAATGACTCTTGAGTTGTGAAACATTTTGAAGGATACTTTTGAGGGAGTCATTCTATATCTTCATCTTGGTCTTCTTGATTTTGTAACTTTTTTATTAATCTTGATTCCTCAACAACTACATCTTGATCATTTTGATGTGGTACCTGCTTTATTAATCTAGATGGTATCCATATTGGAGAGGATTCGTGTTTTGGAAAAACACAAACAGATCCTCTCCCCCAAATTAATACTGGATCTGGACCCTTCCATGTACCTGAAAGAACATCCTTCCAGTAAACCAAGGGTTTATGTTGTTGGTGTGGATTCCAATGTCTGTCTCCAGCAGAATAACCATTAGAGTCTAAAGTTAAAAAATTTAAGGTAAACAGGGCAACTGCCAATCTGTCTTTAGGACTTTTCCAATTTCCTTCTTTTTGTTTTAATAACATAATTTTCAGTGTGCGGTTTGCTCTTTCAATAATGCCCTGACCCTGAGGATTGTATGGGATGCCTGTTTTATGGGATATGTTGAATTTTGCGCAAAACTGTTTGAAAGATGAGGACGTATATGCGGGGCCATTATCTGTTTTAAGCATTTTGGGGATGCCCAATGCAGCAAAAGCTTGTAAACAATGAGATGTGACATCTTTAACTTTTTCTCCCAGAATGTAAGGAAGCAAAAATCATGCCTGAGCATGTATCTATGGTTACATGAATAAATCGCAATTTTCCAAAGCTTGGCTCATGAGTAACATCCATCTGCCACAAATGATTGGGCATTAATCCTCTAGGGTTAACACCAAAATGAGGATTGGGCAAATGTGTCATACAAGATTTACAATCTTTTACAATTGTTCTGGCTTGCTCTTTTGTAATTTTAAACCTACGTTGCAAGGTGGTGCTGTTGACGTGAAACTGGGAATGAAATAAAGTAGCTTGTTGTAGCGCTGAAAGTATAAATATTGTTTTTGTAAGTTCATCAGCCTTTTGATTACCTTCATGGAGGGGGCCAGGCAAATTAGTATGTGCTCTAATATGGCCTACGAATAGAGGTTCTTTTCTTGCCCACAAAAGTTTTTGTATTTGATAAAACAATTTAAAGGCTGGAGTATGAGGTGCTATTGGTCCTGCTAACTCTAATTTTGGGACGGCTTGTACAATATAGTGGCTATCTGAAAAAATGTTTATGGGCTGGTCTCTAAAATTTTCCAGAGCTCTTACCACAGCTTCCAATTCCACTAGTTGAGCTGATTTGTGTGCAGTTATGTAAGTCATATTTTCTTTTGTAGTGACTATTGCAGCAGTACCATTTGAGGACCCATCTGTAAATACATTAAATGCCTTAGGAATAGGTTGATTTTTTATTACCTGTGGAAATATAATAGGATGATTAATACAAAAAGATAATATAGGAGACTTAGGAAGGTGATTATCAAAATTTGCAGAGGTAGAGCATCTAGCTATAGCCCAGTCATTATCGTTGAAGCATAAATATTCAATCTGTGACGATGAATAGGGAGTAATAATAGTAGCAGGGTGAATGCCAAATATTTTAGTAGAAGTCTTAAGTCCTTGAAGAATAAGTTTAGCCACCATGGAGGTATAAGACTCAATTATACTTTTAGGAGAGACGGGCAAATGTATCCATAACAAAGGCCCTTGTTGCCAAAATACTCCTGTGGGTGTATATTGTGAAGAAATAATAATCAATATCAGCGGTTGAGTTAAATCAAATCTGTCACAATGAGCTCCTTCGATGGCTTTTTCTACTAACTTTAAAGCTTTCCTAGCATCTGGAGTCAGTGTTCGTGGTGAGGATGGATCAGGGTCCCCTCGAAGGATATCAAATAAAGGTTTTAATTGGCCAGTAGTGAGGTTTAGTGTAGGGCGAAGCCAATTAATGTCACCCAGCAGTTTTTGGAAATCATTGAGGGTGGTTAAATGTTCTTTATTTATTAAAATTTTTTGGGGTCTAACAAAAGTATCCATGATTTTAAATCCTAAATATAATATGGGAGATGTAGTTTGAACTTTTTCTTCTGCTATATATAATCCGTATTTTTTAAAATTTTCTACCATGTCACTGAATATATTAAATAAGATTTTTTGATTAGGGTGGGCCAGTAAAATATCATCCATGTAATGTAGACACATGAGGTTTGGATATTTATTTTTAATGGGTTGGATAGCCTTGTCCACATATATTTGGCATATGGTGGGGCTATTAGCCATTCCCTGTGGTAAAACCTTCCATTGATATCTCTGATCAGGGCCATTATTGTTCATAGAAGGAACGGAAAAAGCAAACCTGGGGGCATCCAGAGGATGTAGGGGAATAGAAAAGAAGCAATCCTTTATATCAAGACTAATAACATGGAAACTTTTTGGAATAGCTACAGGATTCGGAAGTCCAGGTTGAGTAGGGCCCATGACTTGCATGGTTTTATTAATTTGTCTAAGATCATGTAATAATCGCCATTTTCCTGATTTTTTCTTGATCACAAATATGGGGGAATTCCAGGGAGAGGTGGAAGGTTCTATATGTCCTGCTTCTAATTGTTCCTGAACTAGTAGGTGGGCCGCTTGTAATTTCTCTTTAGATAGGGGCCACTGAGGGACCCACACTGGCTTATCAGAAAGCCATGGTATTTTTAAAATTATTTTCTCAGTGGCCCCAAAGAAAAATGTCTTTTTCCTATATGATAATGATTTCTTTTAGGGTTACGCTTACCCTGTACTTTTTGATAATGATTTCTTTCAGGGTTAAGACTACCCTGTATTTTTTCACATTTAACACCTGCAGATTTGGTTGCAAGGTGTACTCCCATTTGTTGTAAAATATCTCTTCCCCATAAAGTAACTGGTAGGTTAGGTAAAACATAAGGCTGAAACGTTCCTTTATGTCCTTCATCATCCTCCCATTTTAAAATTACTGCACTTTTTTCTGGGAGGTTATTATATCCCAAGCCTCTTAAACTGGTTGAAGCTTTTTGCAGAGGCCAGTGTTTGGGCCATTGTCGTAAATTAATGATGGAGGAATCAGCTCCAGTATCTATAAGTCCCTCCATTTCTATTCCTTGGATTCTTATTTTACACATAGGCCTCCTAGTACAGTCTCGAACCCAGCAAGCCATGGGACTCGAATCAGTGGAACAAAATCTTGTATTGTTCCCTTTTTGAGGCATACTCATTTTAAATGAATTATGTAAATTTGGAAGGAGAAGCAGCTGAGCAATTTTATCTCCTTGATTAACAGAACTTATACTTTGGGGTGAGCTAAGCATTATTTTTATTTCCCCTTTGTAGTCTGAGTTTATTACACCTGGGGTCACTTGCAAACCTAATAAGCTTTGAGGACTTCGCCCGATAATAAGTCCTACAGTCCCTGAGGGAAGAGGTCCCCTGACTCCTGTGGGAATCAGTTGAACCCCCATTTCAGGTGTTAACACTATTCGGGCGGTGGAACAGAGGTCTAATCCTGCATTTCTTCCTGTTCCTCTGGTGAGGGAGTGGATGGGTAATAGGGTTGTGTCAGGGAAGCATCTGAATGGATGCTTGAGGATACTCCTCTTCCAATGCCTCGTACATTTGTGGGCCCCGGGGCATTGGGCCCCGTGCCCCGTTTTTTGAATTCCTGAACAAAGGATTTCCATGGATGTCAAATTTTGAATAACATTTATTGGCCCAATGATTTCCCTTTTTACACCTGGGGCAGCAACCTGGAGCACGGTATGAATTTGGTCTTATTTCTCTTTTGGGATTTTGCCTAGAATAGCCTGATTGATTATGATAATTTTTCCTGGAATATCCTGATTGATTATAGTGTCTAGGTTGAGTCCTTGTGAAATTCTGAGGGGCAGCATCTCTAACAGCTGCTGCAATCATATTCCCTGTGACAAAGGCATCATTTATATCTTTACATAGTTGTATATATATGGAAAGATCCTTTTTATTTCTCCATGGCCTGATGGCTTCCTGGCAATATTTATTAGCGTTTTCATATGCTAATTGAACAACTAATGGCATAACTTGATCAACGTCTCCAAAAACTCTACCTGCAGTTCTCAAAAGTCGATCAGCAAATTCAGCATATGGTTCATTAGGTCCTTGAATTACTTTGGACAAGCTACCTTGTAGATCCCCAGGTCCTTGTACAGTTTTCCATGCCTTTAAGGCAGCTGCGTTTATCTGAGCATATACTCCTGGGGTATAATATTTTTGAACCTGTACGTCTGCGAATGGCCCTTCTCCTGTGAGCATTTCTATATTATGGTCTCCAAACCCTGCATCTGCATTTATTTTAGCTGTTTCTATACAAAGTTCTTGAAATTGTGATCGCCAAACCAAGTATTGTCCCCCACTTAATGTTGCTTTACATAGACGTTTCCAGTCTGAGGGGGTTAAGCTAAAGGTGTTAAGGGACTCCAGTATACTCAACGTGAAAGGAGCTTGGGGTCCATATGTCATTACTGCCTCTTTGAGAATTTTTATTGTTTTGAAATCTACTGACTGGTGGCCCCTCTCTCCATTTTCATATTCAAATACTGGCAGTTCCCAACGTATCTGTGAGTTACCCTCGAGAGCACATAAGCGCTCAGAAAGACTTTTTATTTCTATTTCTAGGGTATGCAAACGCCTAGTGATACCCTTCATATTTTCTGTAATAGATTCCACCCATGGGGGAGTGGAGGACATAGGTTCCTCCACTTGATGGTCCCTTATCTTGGTCTTCCTTAATTTCCTTTTGTTCATTTTTTCAGAATCACTTTTACTTAATTCCTCCTCACTACTACTACTCTCATTGGTCCTAACTGACTCAGTAACATCCTGAGTCCCGGATTCAATTGAGAGCATGTATCCTTGAACTATCTCTAATAAATCTTGAATAGCTTTAGCAGCTCGGATCTTTGTCATTTTTGAGCCCGCACTGATACTATCCTTACTGGCCCTAACTGACTCAGCCGAGGCCAAGCTTTCATGATCACTTTCACTTTTTTCCAAATTCTCCTCACTAATAACTGACTCAGCTATATCAAAGAATCCATCAAGAGCCTTGTACACTTGGGTCTTAGTTATTTTCGAACCCATTTTAACCGCTCTGACTAGAGACTCCTGCGAGGTTCCTCAGTTCTTACCTGCCGTGTCGATTCCCCGTCCGGGCCACCACCTGTAGTCGCCTGAAGCGATGGCCGCTTGGAGCAAAGAAGCCGCGGGAAGAAGTTTTGAGACGAACTGGAAACAAACAGCTCTTTATTCTGACAACTTTTCTCCCTGGCTCTAACTACACCCCGACACGCCGTCCACGCTCCTCTAACCTCTAAAATGGCGCAGACCTCCTCCGCAATCTCGCTCAAGTCCCTCGAGATCTCCGGCCAAGTCTCGCAAGATCCCGGGCCAAGTACGGAAGGCGCCAATGCCCAAACATGTCCAAAGCCAAAGCCCATAGTCCACCGCAATTTAAGCCATCTCCCCAAACAGGGCTCCTGCACATGACCTGCCATGGATGGCTACATGAGGAAGCCCCAGGGCTGGTCAGGAGGCAGCGGAAGAAGGGGAGGTGGGGCAAGGGTCTATATCATGGCTTCTGCATGAAGAAACAGATAAGGCAGGTAGGCAGTTTATAATGGCTAGTTTGAATGATCTCAGCAGGTTCTGGGGCATGTAGCTATATTCCTAGTTACCTGCTCCTTAACCTTTGGATGATTAGGCAGGTATAGTGACTTAGAGTGTAAAAGCCAAAAAGAACAATGTTTGAGGTGTGTGCTCCTGATTGTTTGATTGGTATTTGACAAGCACACGTGTGGGCAAGTTGTTTACTGTCTCTAGGCATTGGCTAATTCTGGGACTAGCAATCCTTCCAGAGTCAGCAAGGCCCTAGATGTCAAAGCATCAGAATACAGAAAATTAAAGACAAGGAGGAATTTTCTAATTCCTGGCATCAGTAAGAGTCAACATGGGTAGATGGAACCCCAGAGCAGAGAGAGCTGTATCAGTTACCTATTGCTATGTAATAAATTACCCTAAAGCTTGGCAGTTAAAACCAACAAATATTTATTATCTCACAGTTTCAGTAGCTCAGGATCTAAATCTGCCTCCGCGAAGCCCCCCGCTCAGAATCTCCCACCAAGCTTCAGCGGAGGCATTGGTCACAGCTGCAATCATTTCACATCTTGACTGGGGAATGATCAGCCTCCAAGCTCATTCACACGATTTCCCGGAAGAATCAGCTCCTTGTATGCAGTTGGACTAAAGGTCCCAGGTCCTCCTGGCTGTTCCCTGCCCCATGGGTCTTTCTACAGATAAGATCACAACATGGCAGCCAGTTTCCAAGAGTGAGCAGACGGAGAGCAAGTAATTGAGAAAACTGATAACTGTTCAGCTGATAATCTAAAGGAGTTTTTGAGCCTAGATTTTACTCTTATTTTTTTTTCTCTTGAGGCCAAGAATGATTAGGATCACAGTGGGTGTGTTTCCAGATCTCTTTAGATTTACTTATAAAGTTCCTGAATCTTCTGTTGTTTCTTTTCATACATGATATATCGATCATCTTTACTAGTGTACTGGTACAAGTGTGCTGGTGACTCTCCACCAAGACTGATCCATTGTCTCAATTATTACTATGTTTTTACATAACATTCCATTTCACAGTTCCTCATGAACATCCTTTTTATGTAGCAGTAAATGTACAGAATTTGCATAATATGAACCTTGTGTCTTTAAACTCTTAACAATCTTGAGAGGAGAATAATGCCAAGCATATTAATACACATTTTGAGTAATAGTACTCATAGAAAGTTTGAGTATGTTTTTAAAACAATATCAATTCTCTCCTTTAGCTGGGCTATCTAAAATATCTCTTTTAGACATCAATTCTCTCCTTTAGCTGGTTATCCCAATCTGGATACTCATATTGATGTCTCAGAAGTATTATGAACAAATTCAGGGTATCAGATTATTTTCCATGTCTGACAGTATAATTGGTACCAGGAGTAGCTTTAAGAAACAGAACCTAAGAATGTGTTTTTAAGATTGAGTTGCTTATAATATTGGGCAAGGGCTTGAATAACCTTGTTTTTTGCGAAATAAGACACCAGTGATTCATGGCATGAGGTCCCATGATGGTAACTCAAATTTTCACCTATGGCAGCATAGAATGAAGTGCATATGTAGGAAAGGACATTGGGAGACCATGTCTGTGAGACTGAGTTGCTATGGAAACCACAGTAATTGCAAGGGTTGTAACCTCACCTGGTGTGATAGCATAGAGTATTGCTCCACATCTCTCTATTAACTTCCCTTTCCCAGGGATGCAGAGTGTATTTCCCTTCCCCACTGGCTTTGGACTTGGCTTCCCATCTTGCTTTGGCCAATGGAACATGAGCACCCCCAATGTTACTATTAGAAGAGTTTGCCCCTGCTTGCTACAGATTCTTCAGTTTGCTTCTTCAAATGAGATGATGAGGTAGCTAGGACTCTGACATAAGACCAAACCCAGCCAAAATTTAGCTCAAGGCAAAGCCACACCAACCAATCCTCAGATCTGTGATTGAGAAAAGCAAATGAGACCTCAGGCTCCTGAGTTTGGGGGCTGGGCTGATTCATGGCATTGTTGACAACTGACTTCTTGGCTCCCACTCACTTTATTACATATAAGAAAAACTTTCACTTAAAAACATGCAAGGAGAACCAAAAGGCCCCAGCGATAGCTCTTTTAATTGCTCTCCATCTCCATCTCCGGAGATGTACAGAAGATCAAGCTGCAATGTGCTGTGTCCAAATGCTTGTGTCCATGCTGAACTTGAATGTTAAAATCCTAACTCCCACGGTGATGGAACTAGGAGGGGAGGACTTTAGGAGGTGATTAAGTCATAAAGGTGGAGCCCTCCTGAATGGGGTTAGTGCCCATACAAAGAGGCCGAGAGCTCTCTCGTCTCTTCTGTCATGTGAGGGTACATCAAGAGGTAGGCAGTGTGCACCATGGAAGAGGGCCCTCACCAAGACCTGACCATGCAGGCACCCAGATCTTGGACTTCCAGCCTCCAGAACCATGACAAATAAGTTTGTTTATAAGTCACTGAGTCCATGGTGTTTGATTATAGCAGCTCAAATGAACTAAGTATCTAATTGTAAGGGTTTTGGAAATGAAGGTCCCATCAAATAGTTAAAAACCTTCTCTTTGAAGTAGAAATTTATGTAGGGAAGGGCTCAGTGGCAGGCATAGAAAACAGCAGAGCAGGCTAAGCCCTCCACTGATGGCCTGCTGTACGTACCTGCCTCTCACTCCTGCTGCAGGAGCCTTCTGCTTGCCTGTCCTCTTCCCAGGCTTTGTTCATTACAACTTGTCTCACCTATGTTTCTTTTCATAATATCCAATATCCCCTTCTCCTTGGCCACAAATGAGGCTGACAGGAGATATTAAGCCCTCATTTCCTGCAGTCAGTGAATTTCTCAGGTAAAACTCTGAGCTCCTAATAGTACTAACTATGAGCTCCATCATCAGCATAGGGGCTGTGTTGTAATTCATCTTTGAGTTCTTAGTTCTTAAGCCAGTAGTTGCAATTTAAATGAGCTCAATCAATCAATATTGAATTTTTGTCTCTAAATGGAGAGTAATTGGACACTTGCAATCTTTCAAATCTTTTAGGAAAAGCGAGAAAGCACTTGGGGTAAGTTTTTGAAACGGTTGAATATGTGTTGTGACAAACTCCAGATTTGGTTGAGAGCTGACCCTACTGCACCTCTTTAGCCCTCCTTTCAGTGCAGTGTCGTGTAGGAGCGACTCCTCCTAAGCCCCAGGTGACTCAGGGTTGGTTGGAAGTCTATTCTCTCTCACTTCCCTTCACTACTTCCGGATGATTAGTCCTTCATCCTACTGCTGAGTTTTGTAGCATGCAATCTGTGCAGAGGAGGAGGAGGCAGACTGGGAAGGTGGGTTGAGTCTGAGCATGAGCAGCCCCAGGAGCCAGGCTGTGGATTAGGACTTCATTCTCTAGGGAGTTACTTAAAAGTGCCACTCTGTGACACGACACAATTCAATCTGCATTTTGGAAAGATGAGTCTGTTAGTATGTGAAGGATGAGTGTGTGGGGGTCCTCTGGAGCAGAGAGGAGTTCATGAAAACAATCCAGACCAGGCTCTCCCATAGCATCGAAGCTGATGGAGACGAACAGATTCAAAACACATTTAGGTGGTTAGGAGCTACTACTTGTGTTGTACTCTAAAAGTTCTTTCAGTTTTCATTGACACCCTCTCCTCCCATCCACAGGACTCAAGGGTCTATCCTGGGAGAAGTATCTTCATGCACAAACGGAATTCACCTTTTCTGTACCTGTCATCCACACCTGCACCCATGCTGACACAGTCTCTGCTTGAATCCTTCCTCCTCTTGATGAGTTCTCTAAGACAGACATTATACCAATAAAAGCTGCTATTGACTAAATGCTCTGATATTTAATCCCCTTCTCTATGAAATATCAGTTGGTACTGAGGAAGAGGAAAAACATGTTTCGTGTTAAAGTCAGAAAATAGCAAACACAAAAATTCCCCCTTAACTAACGAATAGCAAGATGCATATAAGAGAATCTCACAAACTCCTTCTCGCAATTTAAATATTAAATGTAATATACCAAGATAATAATGGAAAAGTAATAATTCACTTCAGTTACATTGTTTATCTTACACATGATCAACAGGGTGGAAATCGTTGTGGTTCATAAATAGTCTCCATATGGTGTCAGATTATTCACCCTGTCTAGCAATCTGCAAATAATTTTCTCACATGATGCCAATTTTTAAACATACTGAAGAGGAGACGTTTACTCAAACATGAATTTGTACACTTTTTTTTTTTTTTTTTTTTTGGAGAGAACACTCAAAACTTGTCTAATGTGGAAGTTCACACATAGGTTTGTCTGACTTAGTATTTTATGTTAAAATAAAGTAAGTGGTTTAACAAAACTGGTCCTTATTCATGTCCTATGGAGCCTTGATGCTGTTATGGTGGTAACAAAAGGTGTAGGTGTCTCAGAGCCAAGGCAAAGGGGTAGATGTTTCGTCAGAGGGAAGCTCATCCTGATGTGTCCTACTAAGGGACAAAGGTCTTTCTGATGCAGACAGTGTCTTGTGGGAAACTGGGAGGAAACTAAGCTCTATTTGCATGAATTAAACCTCCATATGGCTTCAAGCCGTGTGTGCATGTGTGTTTTTAGAGTAGCTCACTCTTTCCCACGATCATAGGAAGAAGATCATGCTCTAAGAATTTCAGTTTACGACAGCCATGCAGCTGTGGTTTTGACAAAAAAATCAATATTTTTGCATATATATAAATAAAGCAAATACTGAAAGAAGTCAAGGGATGAATAAAATTGTATGTAACAAAACCCCAAAGATCTGTCACTGTAGGACAGAAGTTTGG
The DNA here is from genome assembly GCA_025594165.1 of Tamias sibiricus. NCBI lineage: Eukaryota > Metazoa > Chordata > Mammalia > Rodentia > Sciuridae > Tamias > Tamias sibiricus. The sequence goes on along the minus strand of CM046662.1, from coordinate 159,425,969 downwards.
TGAACTTCTTTACAAAACATACTTTCAAGACCCTTATGAAAATCTTCGATGTAGGAAATCACTTTCTTGTTTTCCTTGCCAGAGTCTCTTTTTGTGGGTGGGATCTGGCTACAGAGAGTCCCTACTCATTTTGTGTCTGTTGTTCCCTGTTTTGCATTGTCCCATCTACTCATTGCACATACCTAAAAGGACCAGTCATGACTCAGTGATGAGACAGAATCGCTGAGGGACACATGTGCCTGTGACAAGGCCAAGACTAGGGGACCACAAGTGAGGTCCTTCTCTTTGGTGCCACAGTGGATGAAATAATGGTCCCCCCAAATATATGTCCAAGTCTTAACCCCTGGAACCTGTGAGTGTGATCTTATTTGGTAAAAGGTCTTTGCAAATGTGATTAAAAGTCTCCAAATGAGATAACCCTGGATTTAGGGTAATAGGGATCTTTCTTAGAGAGCAGCAGAGGACCAGGTAGCACATGGAGGCACAGGAAGGAGGCCCTGCCAAGAGGCAGGCAGAGATTGGAGTGGTGCAGGAATACCAGGAGCCACCAGAGCCAGGAGCAAGCAAGGAAGGATTCTAGAGGATTTGAAGGGAGTGTGGTCCTGCCAACACCATGGCTTTGGACTTCTGGCCCCTAGAACTGTGAGAGAACATTTCTATTGTTTTAAAGCTACCTAGTTTGTGGTGACTTGACATGCATACTTAAGAGCTAATATAGTGTCGAAATTTAAGAGAAGTAAAAAAACAAACAAACAAACAAACAAAAACCTCAATAATTAGAAACAGCACAATATATTATCTTGAAGCAATATTTTATTTTATTTATTTTTTGTTGCTGGGGATTGAACCATGGCCTCACACATGAATCCGGGGTGAATCCGGCAAGTTAATAAATACCCTTTAAACAGAACGTTAAAAATTGTTCACATTTATCAGAGGCCAAACTCTTCATGGGAAGAATAGAAAACTGCAGGTGCACTCAATTTCCTGTCCATGGTCTTACCAAGCCATCCCTGGTCCCCAGTTTGTAGGACCCATACCCAAAAGACAGATCTTTGAAGTGGGCAGTAGCTACAGTAGAGGACCAGACATGTCCTTTAAATCTCAAGATCTCAAAGTAGGGTTTGGTAGGAGTCATTTCTTTCCATCTGGCTAAATCTCTTTTAGGTTTATGGTCTAGAAACTGCCTTCCTGGCTGTGTCTAAATCTGGCTTTACTTACATCTACACAGCCCATTGTACCGTTGCCTGGTTGGACCAGGGGCGTTGGAAAACAGCCTAAACAGAGGGAGTGCCTCCGGTGACAACCAGCATCTGGTGCTCTTCTGCCATCCCCACTCGGAGTCCCTAGTCTGTCTTCCCAGCCCTCCTACATCATCATGGGATCCCACGCAGAATGAAGGGTCAGAGACTGGTGCACTAATGACGCATGGTGGTTGGGGTAGTTTGCATCCAGCAGAGTGAGACATCCTTACCTCCATGGAGACTGGTTTAAGATGACGTCACTCAGGACCAGGGATTTCCCTTCTACCCAAATACATCCTCTCTGAATGAAGACTGCTTGTGCTCTGGGTGCTTCCCGTGAGTGCTAGGCTGTCCACCCAGGACTCAGAGGGAGACACAGGCTCCACGGAGAACCCCTTCTCTACTTGAGCCAAATTTGAAACACATGCTGAACTCTTCCTGTGTACCAGGCACTGCTGTTGGTTTTGAGCAATGGGGAGAGAGAGAGGAATGATATAAAGTCTCCAAAGCAGTGAGAATATCTAGCGTCAACTCCCAGGTCCCCAGGGCAGCAGTCATGTAAGAAAGGAGAAAGGAAGGTCTACCTGGGTGACTCTGGCATGAGGCCTAGGTGCCTTTATTTCTCCTGAGGACCCTTGCCATAAATATTCAGTTTCCTTCATTGTTCAAACCATGCCAAATCTTCCATGGGCTCTTTCCTACAGATGAAAGAAACAAGAGACAAATTCTGAAATGCTTCTACAACTTGTCATGACTTTTAAGTCAAGCTGTAGAACAGGGAACATAGGTGTCTTTGTGTTCCAATATTAGTGACTATAACTTACCACCTTTACCTGAAATGTAACTCCAGGGAATGATCCTCACTTGAGATTTTAGGGCAGTTATTTTTTTTAATGTATGTTGCACATATTAAATTAAGGTGTCTTATGTTAAATAGTGGGAAATTCAGTAACATACCTGAACTTGAAGAATACGAAACTGAGTACACAAGTTTATGGAAATACCCTTCACTAGAATGGATGTGACACCAGCTGAGGTCGATGTAGCTCATGGGTTCAAGGTCAAGAGGGCCTGGGGCAGTGAAGCTCTGGGTTGCTGTGGTGGGTAGGGTGCTAAGCAGGGCTCTGCAGGAAGTGTCACAGTGTCGGTGCTTCTGCACAGTGTGGGGCTCACTTTCATCTCTTTCTCTGAGCAGGAAGTGACTCCTTCTGCCAAAAGAGTTTTAAAATCCATGCTATCACCACAGCCGGCCGAAGACTGATGATCCTACCGAGAGAACACAGCTGCCAGAGAAGGCACAGGTTTCCACAAAGGATGGGATGAAGCTGCTGGCAGACACGAAAACCTGAGATCAGAGGGAAACGCAATGAGGAAGCAAAGTCAGCGCCAGGATTTTACATAGAATTTGGGATGGAAGCAAAGCCTTCCCCTGAAATCAGTTGGCAAAGTTTCAGTCCTTAAATGATGCGCGTGGAGTGTATGTGGTGGGCTTTGCTTACTAGGATTTCAGACACAGGCTCCAAAAGGGAGGTGGCCGTTCCAGATCATCCTCGTGGAGTGAGAACAGCCCAGGGCACTCGAGCAGGTTCCCAAGGCCAACCAACACTCCTTTAGCTCCAGTGACAGTGACACTGTGCTCCTTCATGAAGAGGGGCTATAGACTGATGTGAGAAGACTTATAATCTTAAATAGGTAGATTGGAGTTTCATACCACTCACTAGCTCTGTAATATAATTTCCTTTTTTTATTTTGGTACCAGGGGTTGAACCTAGGGGCACTTAACTACTAAGCCACATTCCCTGCCTTTTTTTTTTTTTTTTTTTAAGAGACAGGAGCTTATGAGGTTGCTGAGGCTGGCTTTGAACTTGTAATCCTCCTGACTCAGCCTCCTGAGCGGCTGGGATTACAGGCATGTGCCACCATGCCTGGCTCCATCATTTTTTAATAAATTAAGTTAATTCTACTTGGATCCTCCCTCTCCCAGTTCATCAGATAGCGAACATTTAATCTCAGACAATTTAAGTTTCTTCTATCATTTTTCTCCAAATCTATATCTCCATGCTCATAGGACTGAGTTACATTCTTCACTAGGCTTGGGGGAAGAAACTGGTCTTCTACTCACCTGGCTGCCTTAGTCTCTGCCCTGTTCTTTTGTCCTATCTGGTCCTTGATTCTGTTGTCCTGTCTGGTCCTTGGTTCCATTATCCTGTGTGGTTCCTGGAAGGCCAACCAAGGTGATGCTGACTCACCCTTCAGCCTCACCATAAGACTCCCAGCTCTGTTCTATCAGTTATTTCAGGGCCATTCCTGGGCATGCTGTAGCGTTGGGATCCTCTGAAGCTACGTCCAGTGCCTTCCCTGGGACTTTTCATTTGCTCACGCTCTACCCAAGGTCATGGCTGCCTTCTGTTTTTCAAGGGCCCCATATACTTAGATGCCTCTCCAGCATTATTATGTGGGTCCTGCCATGTCCTCAGATATCTCTGGAAATGACCACGCAGACCCTCTCTGCTGTAGGTGAGGGAGAAATGAGTGAGGCAGAGTCCTCTCCTCCCCCTGGAGACCCACAAACCTCTAACGCTGTCCTTTTGGTCTTTCTAAGGATAAGGAAAATACTCTTTCCTAGTTTGTAGCAAGGGAATAGGGGGAAGTGTAGGGCAGAATGTTTCCATAGACTCCCCCAAATGTACTTTTCATGCCTTTTTTTCTGAGCTTTGAGCTTTTGAAACCCAGATCAGCTTCTCTTGCATTTCCGCTCTCTGCTGTAGCTTCCTTTGTAGCCCACTGGTCTAAATGGAAAACTGGGGACTGGAAGGAAATACCAGCAATTAGCAATACACTCATTAATATTTCAAACTGTCAGCATACCTTTAAACTGAACTTAATCAACTGATTATAGTTTCCTTAGAGTGTGAGGTTGGTTACTTTGGGTGGATCCCTTTATTTACCTTTGTGAAGTTTCAGGTTTAGGCGACCCTATCTAGTATCATTAATGTAAATATGCCCGACCTAGGCAGCTTCTATCTATTAAAATTAAGATTATACTGTTTATAGTAGGAAATAGAACAACATGAGCAGTGCCTTTGGTGGAGTTATTCCTTGGGAAACCTTATTTGTTAAACATCCATAGACACAATCTGGAGCTTAAATAGAATTCCCTAATATCCAAACTCAAATACATTTTTTAGAAGCCCACTCCAAAGTGAGTGACAGGGAATAACATCCAAGTCCAAATCTTAACCTGTAACATGTTTCTATTACCTACGTATCACTAAACACATCTCACTCTTTTAACTAAAATCTTATTATTGAATGCGTGCAGTACTGAGGAACTTTATGACTCATTGTGCACTTCTTGGTCAACATGAGTTTACTGCAATGACCAAAATGGTATCACTTCCAGGTAACTTTAGGTTTTGAGCAAAATAAACTTTTATTTCAAAAACAAATGGCATCTGGGAGGTTCCCTATGTCTAATTCAATTGGTCCTAAAAGACTTTCTCATTCTTCTTACAAATTCACTTAACAGAACATGATTTCTAGAGTTGAAAATAGTGTTAGAAGGCAAAGGCAATAGACATATCAGTGAAATGAAAAAGTAAGGAACGTCAAATAGAGTTTAGACTTATTGAAACAGCTTGCTAAGTCTCAAAAGTGTTGATAGCCACACAATTTATCTTGATATGGTTGATGTTTAGCTCTTACCTCCTTGAGGAAAAACTGCCACGTAACTCAATAGACCATAGGCTGCTTACCAGAGGCAGTGTAAAGACTCACACCTGCAAAGTTATGTAAACATGTTTGATAAAAGACAAGAGTTTTAATTCTTTCTGTAGTTTTGAACTCCACAATCAGGATATGGCTTAATCATGTTTGACCTGAATGTGTGAATATTTACCAAAAGGAACACACTAAACTTTAGAAAAAAAAAAAAAGCTGGCAATTTCCCAGTTTTGCAGTGAAGGGGCAAAATTAGTTTGCTTTGTTGTACAATGAGAGTCAAATGTTGATGGCATATGGAATACTATGGGTCATGCCATTCCCTTATTAAGCCCTATTTGTGTGTGTTGTGTGTGTGTGTGTGTGTGTGTGTGTGTGTGTGTGTGTAGGTGTTCCATCTACTCAGAAAGTAGATGGAACACCTACATACCTTTCTCATTTGGGTCTCAGGGGACATTTGTGACTGTGGGAATGGAATCTCAGAAATATTGCCTCCCTCACTCAGGTCACAGGGGATAATTGATATTCATAACATACCCCACATTCCCTGCCCATTTCCTTCACCTGACCACTGTCTTAGTTGGGTCTGGCTGCTATAACAGAACCCCCACAGGCCAGGTGGCTGAATAATACACATTTACTTCCCATAGCTCTGGGGCCTGGAAGCTCAAGGTCAAATTGCTGGCAGGTTGAATTCCCCATGAGGGCTCACTTTCTGGTTTGCAGTGGCCACTTTCTAATTAAGTCCTCACATGTTAGAAAGAGGGCTCTGGTCTCTCCTCCCTTTCTTACAAGGACTCTAATCCCATCATGGGGCCTCTACCCTGCTGACCTCATCTAACTTAATCATATCCTGAAGGCACACCTCCAAATATCTCTCATGTTGGGGGTTAGGGAATCAACATGTGAACTTGGGAGGTGGGACAAGAACACTCAGTCCCTAACAACCAATGACTAATTCCTCCTGAATGCTGCCTCTTTCAGGAAGCCTTCCCTCATCTTTCAATCCAATTTGGTGAGTAGTCCCTATATGCAACCCCAGAGCACCTGGCTCTCCCTCTACCTGGCTGCGTGTGTGAGGTGGGCCTGAAATAACTGAGGGATTCAACTGTGCTTGTCTAGGTGAAACTAGGTGGCTCATCTCTGCCAATCAAATGTGGTCAATTGACGTGTGGCATTGCAAGTCTGACCCATGATCCTTCTACCTGTAATTCCCCTCTTTTCCTCCATCCTCGGTGACTTTGGAGGCCATGTGTTGAATGAGCAATAGAACATCTTGAAGTTTGTTTTCCATCAGAAAATCCATTTCTTTTGTTCAAAGATAATTTTAAAATCCCCTCTATCTTTACTGGATAAATTATTAACAATGAACACAGAAGAAGGACTGAAGGTGGATTTTGAAAAATATGCTACTTGTTTCACTTTAGGTAAAATTTGAAAATGAGTATCTTGAGCTTGTTAAAGATAAGGTCTCTTTCTCTGTTTACATCAACCTATCACTGAAACAGTGAGACAGTTATGCCCCTGACATTCAGGATTATTAAAACAAAACATAACTAGTTTAGATATTATCCTCCCACAGGGGTGGTCACCCACCAAACTTAATTCCAAAAACCAGCAAACTAGAAGCAATCTCATGAAGGTTTATAATACAGACATCAAGGTTTTATTCATGACCACTGTCATATTAATTCTTTAAATCAGTCTTCCAAACATGTACTTTCAATGAGCAGTGAATAATTTTGTAAGTTTTATTTATTTATTTATTTATTTTGGTTGTGTGCTGTTTGTTGTCATTATGGAAATGTGATTTTGTTACTGTTGAATCTAATAATCAAATATCATCCTTGGGGGCTGGGGTTGTTGCTCAGTGTTTAGAGATTGCCTGGCGTGTGTGAAGCACTGGGTTTAATCCTCAGCATGACACAAAAATAAATGAATAAAATAAAGGTATTGTGTCCATCTACAACTAAAAAAATCATCCTTGTATTTTCCATTTTAGTTTTTACAGAATTCACTTTTATTACATTTTTAAAAATATCCATCCATGATGGATTGGGGAAAAAACTAACAGCCAAGCAAACCAAGTCTGATCTTTCAAAGAGCTGGAGAAGCAGGGTTAGGTTTCCAACCTGGGGTGTGTGAGAGGGGAGGCAGATGATTGATCTCTTTAATCCACAGAGGCCAGACTGGTTAGTGCAAAGTCTGAGTGGGACTGACGGTGGGACGGCATTCTATTCACCAGGAGGGGATTCTAGTTTTCTTTATGGGGAGTGATGAAACTAGGGCTTATATGTGGGACAAAGAATGAAACTATCTGCTGAACAAAGATAAGAACTATTTCAAAGAGAGAACTCATAAGAATTGTGCTTTGATAATATTAGCAGAGAAGAAAAGAAAATCCAGAGCTATATGGACTGAGAAAATAGTCCTGACAGTTAACATTGTTTGATCTTATTATAGGAAGCCAAGACTTCTCAGCCTTGGCCTTGTTATTTGATGGCATCAGAGGAGGCTGTCCTGGGCATAGTAGGGTGTCTAGCAGCATTCATGGCCTTTACCAACTCAATTGGAATAGCATGTCCTTCCCCAATTGTGAAAACAATAATATATATATACACAAATATTGCCAAAAGATTGTGGGGGATGAAACTGCCTTGGTGGAGAATCTCTCTGGTCCAAGTGCGTTGCAACAACAGCTCTCTGAGCAGGTACCTTATTATCACTTGCATTGTATAGATGAGGACCCTAAGGGACAAGCTGGCTAATGAAGCAGCCCCAGGTCAGGACACTGAGAAGATTCAGCTGGGACATGGATGGGTAGTGGGGCTAACCAGGGAACCAGAGTGCTGGGTCCAGACTGCCTGAGCTCTAACCAGCTTCCAGCTGAAAGGTATTAGTGGTCTTAGCCCGTTGAATGACACACTTTGAAGGAAAGCATTGTAGCTATGGTCTCTTCTGTGACCCACTTCGAAGTATTAAATGTCAGTGCTTCCGTAATGGAATGTAATATTTTCCTTACAAACTTGCTACTCCTCTCTTTTCTTTCTCAGCAAAGGGCACCTTTAATGACACCATTGCTCAATTCAGAAATTTTAGCTCCCTCCTCTCTCTAGAACCCATATTCCATTACCAGACGGTCTATCATCATACTCATAAAATTCCATTTAAAAATAACCCGAAGTAAAAAGCTGATACAATCATTAAATATTCATTCTCAATATAACTTTAAATGACAATATAGTTTCCCACTTCTGGGATGGAGCCAATGAAGGCCTTACTCGGGAGAATGGCAAGTTTTTATTTGCCCAGGTGTGTCATGTACCATAACAATTTTGAAATGCACTAGGCACTTTACATCTTCTTATTTTTTTAATTTGTTCTAATTAGTTACATATGAAGTAGAATGCATTTTGACACATTGTATACAAATGGAGCACAATTTCTCCTTCCTTTGGCAGAACATGGTGCAGAGTCACACCAGTAGTGTAATCATACATGTACATAGGGTAATAACATCTGTCTCATTCCACTGTCCTTCCCATCCCCACACCCCCTCCCTTTGTTCCCCTCCAAAGTTCCTTTATTCTCTCCCTCCACCCCATTATGGATTAGCATCCACTTATCAGATAAAACATTCGGCATCTTCTAATTAAATCTTTAAATGCTTTCAGATGGGAATTGTCACTCCCATTACCCGATTGAAAAAAAAAAAAAAAATGGCAAACTTGCTCCTGAATGGAGACCAGTAGGTTTGTCTGCACACCCAGGCTGCAAGCTCCCAGAATCCTGATTTTTTAGTTCACAGAGGCTCACTGCACTGAACAAAATTTGTCTACATTTAACTATTAGGATTCAAACAGAAAAGCCAGTGAAAGAATTTGACCAGATATTTTCAAGTATCCAAGTTGATGTAGACTTGAATAACAAACTCCAGTATCCAGAGTGTCTCCTGTGGAACCCCCCCTTTTAGCCCCACACCTCCTTCTAGTTTAACCGCTTCTTTTTGCTTCTGTAAAATGCTCGGCTTAAAGATAACAGGAGTCAAACTGCTGTGACTCCATTTTGTAATCAGCTGCCTCTATTTTATCAACCTCAAGCCATTGCAAGTCTCCATTCACAGGGGACAAGGAGAGAAAAAGCCCGGGCATGTTAAGCAAGCCCACTCACAATAAGACCTTATAAGGTAAAAGCAGGACCCTCAGTGAGCTTGATTAACAGTCAGCACATTCCATTGCTCTGAGGACAGCCTCCACCAATGAAAACCCCCTTAGTCATTCCCCAACCAATTTAAAATGTGCTTGGCGTGTGCGAGCTCCCCTGGCCAATTGCTGTGTGGCAAGACACCCTAACTGTAAAGATGGTCAATCATGTAAACCCCCTCCCTCTCTTTGCTTCTACTCCTATAAAAGACTGGTTCGGGACCCTGAATACGGATCCACTGTGTTGGTGAGGTCTGAGAGTCTGAGCTTAAGCCTGAATAAAGGCTCTTTGTTTTTGCATACACTCTAGATTCCTTGGTGGTCTTTGGTGGTCCGTTCCCTGGGCATTACACTCCCTGTCCCTAGTAAAGACAATTGTTACCATTACACATTCAGAAAGAGACATTTAGTTCTGATGTTACTATTTTAATAACTATTAATAATATGGAGTGAAGTCTGCATTTTTACCACACTCAAAGAGTTTTTAAGAATATGTTTTCGTTTTGGGCGTGGTGGCTCATGCCTGATAATCCCAGTGGCTTGGGAGCCTGAGGCAGGAGGGTAGAGAGCTCAAAGCCAGCCTCAGCAGAAGTGAGGTGCTAAGCCACTCAGTGAGACTCTATCTTTTAATAAAAATACAAAATAGGGCTGGAGATGTGGCTGAGTGGTCAAGTGGCCCTGAGTTCAATACCTGGTATCAAAAAAAAAAAAAAAAAAAAAGAATGTGTTTTGCATATAAAACTTTGTAGAGAATTGTTACTGTTTCTGAAAAATATTTCAAGTTTCCAGAAATACAGACTTCAAAAAGCAAGATTTTTTTAATCAATATATATCAGCCTGACCACCAGTTCATAACTTTCCTTTGTTGTATACTTGTGTCTTTTTTTTTAAACATATTTTTAGTTGTAGATGGACACAATATCTTTTTTATTTATTTATTTATTTATTTATTTGCTTTAGTTGTACACAATGAGTTTATTTGTATGTGGTGCTGAGGATGGAACCCGGGCCGCACACGTGCTAGGTGAGCACTCTACCGTTGAGCCACAATCCCAGCCCGGACACAATATCTTTGTTTTATTTATTTATTTTTTATGTGATGCTGAGGATTGAACCCAGTGCCTCATGCATTTGAGGCAAGTGCTTAACCACTGAGCTATAACCCCAGCCCCTGTATACTTGTCTTTAAGACAGGATATTTTAAATGAAATAGAAAAATGATCATTTCTATTACCCCATGCCTTTATCCTCCCTCTACTGTTTTTTGAGCTCTTTGGCTATTCTGAAATCAGTCTTTTGAATGATGCTGCAATTCTGAAGTTTAATTTTTTTTTTTTTTTTTTTTTTTTTTTTTTGCCTATACCATTGTGATGGTCATATATTTCAGCTTACAGAAAACTACACTACTAATAAAAGAATATTCAAATATTCTAAGATTAATTAGGGTGATATTTCTAGCTGGAAATAACTTAGAAGAGTGCTAACAGTAAATGCTAACAAGAAGCACCAACTCTGATGTTGGGAAAAAAGATTAATACAAAACTAGGGAAATTCTACAGACATGAAGTAGAAAATAGGGGGGAAAGTACAACCTCAACTCAAGTGGTAACTTTTTTTTCTTTTTCTTTTCCACTGGGAATTGAACTCAGGGATGCTTAACTGCTGAGCCATATCCTCAGTCCTTTTAATTTTTCGTTGTGGGACAGGGTCTCACTAAGTTGCTTAGGGGGCCTCGCTGAGTTGCTGAGGCTGGCTTTGAACTTGTGATCCTCATGCATCCCCAATCCCTGGGATTACAGGAGTGCACCACCGCACCTGGCTCAAGTAGTAGCTTACATCATTTGACAGTGGCTGAATGGAACGTAAGGTAGAATGGATTCTAGAGTTGTGCGCATGCTCATCAGGAGTGTCCTCACTGATTAAGGAAGCCTTCTGAGTGGGAATGGTGGTTCACTGAGTAGAGGATGCATGAGATATTAGAAAGATGTTAAAAGGACTTAAATACAGGAGGGTAAGAGAGAAGCAGTTGGTGTAATTTCCAGAGCAATGCTTGGAAGTTGGAAAAGACTCCAGAGCTAAGAGAAAGAGGAAGGCACACAAGTCCAATGAGGGCTGCACGAGAGAGGCTTAATCGAGCCCCATTGACTCAGCCTGCTATTGGTTTCTTCTGAAAACACAGATCAGTGAGTGCACTACCCCACCAACAGCCGGGGTCCTTCCAAGACTTCAAAGGGCAGCAAAGAGATTATACACACAATATAATGAACAAGAACCACATGATTTTCAATCTAGAACGAGTGTTCATGTGAACAATGTATGTCATAGGACATCAGATTAGTAATTTGAAACATTTTCATTCAAATACCTCCTGAAGATCTTTACAGAATTTTTCTTTAAAAAATTTTTTTATTGTTCTATTTTGTTATACATACTTGCAGAGTACATTCCATTTCATATTGCATATAAAGAGCACAATTTTTCAAATTACTAGTTTTATATGAAGTATTTTTTACAACAATTGTGTCTTCATACATGTATTTAGGGTAATCATGGATAACTCAGTCTGCCATTATTCCTATCCCCTTGCCCCCTTTCCTCCCTCCCCCCTCTTTGTTCTATTTAAAGTTCTTTCATTCCTCTCCTCCCAGCTCCCTTGCCTTTATAAGTTAGTATCTTCATATCAAAGAGATCATTCGACCTTTGGTTTTTTGGGATTGGCTAACTTCACTTAGCATTATTTTCTCCAACTCCATCCATTTACCTGCAAATGCCATGATTTTATTCTCTTTTAGTGCTGAGTAGTGTTCCATTGTGTACCAAAGTTTCCCTATCCATTTATCTGCTGATGGGCATCAGGTTGGTTCCACAATCTAGCTATTGTGAATTGTGCTGCTATAAACACTAATGTGGCTGTGTCCCTGTAGAAGATACTTCTTAATCTGAAAGCTAAAAATGTAGCCAAATGTTTAAATACTGGCAAAGGTTGTAACTTCCAATACACCACAAATATTTACATTTTAGATAAAAACAAGTTGATCACTCTTTGAAATATACCTAAAAGAATTTTAATTATGTATTGATTTGCTAACCACATCATCCATTTAAACAAAACAGGAAAAAATTCTTCATGGAGAAACTGAAAATCTGCATTTTTTCTCCTTCAACTTGCATTTTCATTTCACCTTCCCTGCAGATTGTCCTCCTAAGGTAATATGCTTTATTTGAAAGTTGGCCAACTTTTGCTAATACTCTACAGCAAAATTATAGATGTAAATTTAAAATGTGAGATGTTCTTATTTTTTGTCTCTGTCCCTAAAGTTAATAAAATGTCTTCAGGATTGTCACTGAAAATATTAGTAGTGTCAATTTTATTTTCAATATTTTGAAAATATTTTAATATTCTCAATATCAGTTTATAGTTTAACAAAACAATATATATATGTATATATATATTACAGATTTTGAGAAATCACTTTAAAACTTGGAATGTAAAATTTTTGTTATTACTACATCCTTTGGTGAGTTGAGTGGGAATGCTTTTAAAAAATTAATTCAGCTCCAGGCCTGAAAGTTGCATATTACTGGAGTGACACAAAATGTAGCATCAGTTCTACTTCTTGTTATAAATTATGTGGATGCAAAGTAAGGAATACTGTTCTCATAAGTCAATGGTCATATATAGTGCTTTTATTACAGCCTTGCTTCTCAGTTCTTTGAATGTCTTCTAAGTTAGAAACCCAGCTGCTATTCAGAAAAGTCTACACCACTACACTGAACTATTCTTTTGTTTTTGTTAGCTAGGGATTTTCTCAGCCTGGGAAGAGCTCCTCATTAGGGTATGTTCCCTGTTAAGTAAATTGGGAGAGAGTCTACTATGAAGTGGGACATAAAATAGATGCCACCACACAGGGATGCATGCTAGAGGAGCCCTTGAAGAATAATTCCCAACAGCATCTGTGGCCCCAGGTACTTCTTTAAACATCTTTAGAGATGTGAGAAGCTTTATGGAGAATTTGAGGTTTAAGTTTTGAAGGGTGTGTGAGGTATTAATACTCAATATCTCCTCAAAAGGATTTATTCCTTCACTCAGAAGTGATGCTCTTAGCTAAAATTCACATAGACACACTTTACCATTGACAGGTGCAACTAATGTATCATTGTATTGTATGATTCTGTGTAATTATCATATGTTCTTGAAAATTATATTGTGGTCTCTAAATGTCTCTTATTACTGAATATTGTGTTACCTAGGAAAAACAAGAATTTTACTTTAGATTGCTGCAATGGACTGAGTAGTTTTGTATCAAATTCGTATGTTAAAATCCCAACCCTAAGTAATGGTATTAAGAGGCAGGGCCTTTGGGAGGTAATTAGGTCATGAGGATGAAGCTCTCATGAATGGGCCTAGTGTCCTTATAAAAGGGAATCCAGAGAGCTCTCACTCCTCTTTCCACAATGTGAAGACACAGTAAAAAGATGATGTCTAATAGCCAGGAAGGGGGCTCTCACTGCTGAACACAGAGTCTTCTAACACCTTTATCTTGCCTGCCTACTCTTCAGAACTGTGAGAAATAAGAGTTGATGGTTTAATCCACCCAGTCTATGGTATTCTGGCTGGCCCCAGAACTAGGATGGTGTTCTAATGAGCTCAATTACAAGCAGATAATGTATCAATTAAAAATATATTATAAATTATCAGAAAAGTCATAACATCAGGTAAATTCAGGTTTTAAATGTATTTCTTAAAATTGTCAGTAATAGAGCTGGGCACGGTGGCACACACCTGTAATCCCAGCACTTTGGGAGGCTGAGGAAGGAGGATCGCAAGTTCAAAGCCAGCCTCAGCAATGGTGAGGCACTTAGCAACTCAGTGAGACCCTGTCTCTAAATAAAATACAAAAAAGGGCTGGGTATGTGGCCCAGTGGTCGAGTGCCCCTGAGTTCAATCCCAGAACCAAAAAAAAAAAAAAAAAAACCAATTGTCAGGGGCTGGGATTGTGGCTCAGCGGTGGAGCGCTTGCCTAGCACGCGGGCGACCCGGGTTCCATCCTCAGCACCACGTACAAATAAAATGCATTGTGTACAACTAAAAGCAAATAAATAAAAATATTTTTAAAAAATTCTCAGCAATTATTCCTTATTACTAGTAAAAAGGATGTAAGAGTAATGATTAATTTATTATCATCCAGCAAAATGTTAATAACCAAATTAAGATTTGGTAGAATTATAAATGAATGAAAAATGTATTTCCATATAGAACAAGCAATTAACAAATATGCATTGATTTCCTACTCTGTAAAGATTAAGAGATGTGATAGATGATATAATTTCTACATATTTCTTCAGTTGGGCTATTGAAATAGTTGATATGAAAAATCTCATGAAGCAAAGCACATTTTATTTCATATGGCCACCTCATAAAATTCTTGTGAAAAAACCTAGAGCGGCCCCAAAGCAATGTTTCCCAAAAATAATTGATGAAATTTTGATAGTTCAGAATATAGTGAATTCACAAACATTATTGTGCATCTCTTCTAGTGCCATGATAAAAAATGAAGGGGCGTGTGTGTGTGTGTGTGCACATGTGTATTTATTGGCACATCCCTAATTGGATACACACAAATCAGGGACAATTATCATTACAGTTAGAACACTAGGTGGTTACCGATGAGAGAAGCACAGTTCCCCCCCCGGACACGGACTTTGTGGAGAAAGAATTATGGAGATCCTCCTTTTTTTGGAGGTGCCAATTCCTGATTTGATGCCTGAGAGATAAAAGCAGAGCAGAAGCAAACAGAGAAGGTTTTCTTGTGTGTGTTTTTTTTGAGAAGGAGCTTCACTATATTGCTGGACTAGTCTTGAATGCACAGTTTCAAGCAGTCCTTCTGTCTTGGGCTCCCGAGTAGCTGAAACTGCACATCAGCACCACCATGCCTGGCTTGAGAGCCATAAATTAAGCCCGAATCCTTCCTTCCTTCCGGGAAAGAAAAAGCCTGTAATATCAGAGATGAGAAAGTCTAGGGTAGAGACATATGGATAGATTTATGAGAGTGGGCACCCAAGGAAGATTTTTTTGCATCTTTTATTGTCCCCCAGAGCACATCCACCACAGAAGGCTGTCTGAACAACCAAGGAGAAAAATGGCCATGGAGGTAGATGTTAAAGTGTCTTTGTTCACAGCCAAACAGGAGTTAGTGCAATGGGAAGATGAACAGAGTTGCCATCAGTGCAGAGATGGAGGTCACATGTGGGCCCAGGAGCAAGGCTGAACTAGCTTCTGCTGCCATTGATCCAGCAACAAAACATATTGGTGAGACCTGATGTGGCACTATTTTTCATGGGAACAACAAACCAGTTGGCACAAGTCAACTATACTAGGTCGTTCCCCTGTGGGAAAGATCCGCAGTTTGCACAGTGATGTCTATCGTGACCATTAGCTTGCCTTTCCTGCCCCTACAGCCTCAGCTAGCACTGTTATCTAGAGCTATGGAATGCCTTGGACTCTGAGTTGATGTCTCACAGGCTGGAACTCTAATCTGACTTGATATTTTATCAGGGAACATTTTACTGACTGCACGGTTTTGTTGGGCACACTGAGACATTTTAAGCAGAAAACTTATGCAATTTTAGAAAAATCATGTTGGAAATAGAACCGAGGCTGAATGGGACGGAAATGAAACTGGGACAGCCATTAGCACTGAAATATGAAAAAGTTCTACAATAAGGGAGTGGTGGTGGGATGGGCTCTGGAGATGTTAAGGAGTAGGATTTATAGGACTTGGAAACAGAAATAGGGAGAGGGAGAAGTTCAAGATAACTTCTGGATTTACATTTTCATGTCATCCTTCATTTGAAAATTAACTGTGGAGGGACAAGTTGGACTTCAGTCGATTGACAGGGCAAGAAGAAAAAAAAAATCACTTGAAAATTATTTTGTCTCCTTGAAATCTAAACCATTTTAATTCCACTTAGGATCAATTCTGGTTTTTTGTTAAAATATGAAACATTATACTTTAAAAAAACCCTGAATGATTAAAAAGGGACTGGTTCCTCCTCTGCATTTTATTTTTAGTTAATTTATTTATTTGTTCTAATTTGTTATATGTGACAGCAGAATGCAGTTCAGTTCATAGTACACAAATGGAGGACAGTTTTTAAAGTATATATGATATTTGCAAATATGAATTTGGATGGATTAAGGTAAATCTTCAATTTTTCCCTATATAAAGTATGGGCAAAAGGGAAAAAAAAGAAAGCAGATATTACTTTAAATAATAATCTATATCTTAGTTTTGTGCTACTACAACAAAATATCATAGACTGGGTGATTTATATAGAACACAAATTTATTGTTTAATGTTCTGTAGACAGTGAAGTACAAGATCAAGAGGATGTACCTGGTGAGGACATACTTTTTGGGCCATCACTGGTGGAACACATCAATCAGAGACAGAGCAAGAGATGGGACTTGCATCCTCAGGCCCTTTTATAACCATCACTATCCATTCATTAGGGTGGAGCCTAAACACATCCCATTAAGCTCCACCTCCCAACATTAATGCATGGGAAATTTAATTTCCAACACTGATTTTGAGGGGATATATTAAAATCATAGCACTCTAATAATTACAACTGGTCTACTCAATCAAGTAAAAGTTATTAAAGGATTCTTACACCATACAAGGCTCTGGGTGGGTGTGGAAAGTGGTGACTTGGATCATGGTCTCTGACTGCCTTGTGGTTGTGGCTGTGCTTGTGCTGGGAAATTTCTGTGCAAAGGTGCAAATCAAGATTGCTCAATTGCTATGGCAATGCCCTGCCTGAGGAAGCTCTGTACAAAGGCATGGAATTATATCAGTCTTGGCCCTGAGCTCAGATACCAGTTGCCAGGGATAAAGAATTCTGGACATAATAAGATAACCACAAGGTCTCACAAGTGCCACAACCTTCAAGCCTGTCTGCTTTGCAGAAACTTTCCCACAAATAAACTTTGATGATAAATCTTATATATGTGTCGTGCTAGCTCTGGGTCATTGTTCTTCCATCAGAGGACAATGTCCCACCTTGTCCCAGCTTTCTTTCTACAAGTATTTGTGTGTTTCACAATATGTTTATTTAATCCATTTATTTATATTTGGTGCTGAGGATTGAACACAGTGCCTCACACATGCTAGGCAAGTGCTCTACCACTGAGCCACAACCCCAGCCCTTGTTTGTCTTTCCTAATCCCCCATGTTCCTCACTAATTCTCTAAAGGTCAGCCATGCAGGTTGTGAGAGTTGGCATCTGAACAGTGACTGGACACAGGGGAACTTCAATAATTATATGAGGAGATACTCCTTAGAAGGTGCATCAGATAAAGAAAGGTAAGGAGTGCAAGTATATAGTCAGGTGTAAAACATGGGACATGCCGGTTCTAAAGAGGAAACTTTATGTACAAATGCTTAATGTAATGCTTAGAGATTGAGGAATGGAAAAAAAAAAAAAAAAAAGATGAAAGAAAAAAAGTGTTTAAAATGCTGTATGCATGAGGTTTTGCCTTTCAAGCTCAAAACAGCAGCTATTTTTTTACTTCTTAACTTCTGCCAGATCTCTATCTCTCCTAGGCTTACATTTAAAATGTAAATTGCAGAGGTAATTATTCAAAACCATTTTGAGACCAAAGGAAGAAAAAGGTGTCACATTTAAATTCAAGTTGCTGTGGCACCTAAAATGCTGGCTATCATCTGCTCTCATACTCTACCACCCTGCTTTCTTAACAAGTTCCTCCCTAAACACTGTAGCAAAAGGATAAAAAAATGGAATGATCTCATATATAAAAAGTCATTTTTTTGGCAGTCTTTATCTGAGGATTTCAATACTCTCACATTCTTTAAATATCTGGACTGCCTCTAATCTGACCCAAAAGTGCTCTGATTTGATAAAGATGTTTTGCATTCTGTTTTACTAGAGTAATCATGGCTGTGTCATTTTTAAAACTCCTGTTTTTTTTTTTTTTTTAATTCTATATTTTTGAGCTCATGGTTTTATAGTGAATTCACATTTGATCCTGTGCATCTAATTTAATACATTTTTTTCCTGATCAGTCTTATTTTATTTAACTATTGAGGTTTTTGCACACTTTATTCAGAGGCCAAATTTTCAAGAGTTGATTCTCAAATACATCAGGAAAATCTCCTTTTACAAAATCCTAAGAAGAAAATAGACATGGTGATGTTGGGGATAAATCTGATAGCCATTGAGGACAAATGGTTGTCCATCTGAACCGTTGATTTCTGTGTCCACCATGGCTGTCAGACTTTACATCTAATATTTCCAACTGTATAGGCCTGCCCTATGTTTAAGTCATACTGTGAAAGCCTGATAGGTTCTATTTTAATTTCTAACAGGTTAAATCTAATAAAAACTTTAATAAACATCTGTAATATTGCCTACTACCTGTGGAGCTATACTTACAAAAAGTTACAAGATCTTTGTTTCCTGTCTGTTTTATGTATGTGTGTACACCTGTGTATTGTATTGTTGTGTTTACATGTGCTTGTGTCCGTATATCATGTACATGGTAGCAGAATTAGTATGTAGATAAAGGAGCACTCAAAAATTTAAATAAGAATGGATCCGAATACATTTTAGTTGATGTGACTTAAAAAAGAAGTTCAACTTAAATTAGGTAAACAGATGAGAGCAAAGATGTCTTTAAAACTGCTAACTTACAAGTTTTTCCAGTGGTCAGATAACTAATGGAGTATTGATTTTTATAAAAAATCTAAACTGTATCATCTTTTGCTTTTAGGATTTTTCTTCAACAAGAAAGAGTTGGCTAATACTATTCACTACACTTATCTAATATCTTGGTTTTTGCGGTTAAAATGTATAAATTAGATTTAACATAAATGGGATTAATCTTCATAAACGTGTTTGTTAAAGGAGACATATGATTAATTTACAAAGTTAAAATGCTAAAACATCAACTGCTAAATATAAAATCAAGTACTCTTGATTTATCAAATTCCATAAGGTAATATATTTAAACATGACATGTATTTTCTGAAATGGGTAAATGAAAAAATGGTTGAGATCACTTTGTTTCTGTATCTTCACTAAAACAAGGTTACTAAGAGTTAAGATCATATCATGTGTAATTTATATGCAAAATATAAGTATTTTCTGTTGGGTTTCAATTAAAGTACTATAAAAACATAAAAGTATTTCATCTTATTAAAATGGAGTAATATGTCTAAACTCAGAAATTTCATAAAGGTTTTTAGAGAATGTAAATTTAAAAAGAGGTCTTCAGCTAAGAAAGAGATATAAGAAGTTTCCAGGTATGGAAATATACTTTAATATGGAAACTAAAAGAAAAAAGAAAATGTTTCTGGATTTAAAAAAAAAGTGTGGTAAAGTCAAAAGTTGTGAAATGTCTAAGTAAGTTGCAGAAGGTTTGTAGAAGGTAAATTTCCAAAAGTTTTGTGTAAGTTGGTTGTATATAAGTAGAACAGCAAGTTAAACTTATTCAAGGTTTTCCCCTAAAGTCAAATATTAATGTACAGATATAAACCAAAGTTTAATACTCTATAGGTTGAAATAACAAAGATTTCTTAAACCATTAATCTGTTTTTCTCTTTTAAGACAATTTCTTATGTCTTTTAAGTCTTATTTCTTAATGAAACTAGTCTTAAATGAACTGAGGTTTGTATAACTCTGGATAAACAACCATTGCTATTTAGAGTATTACACTACATTCCAGATTCCAAATTTTCCTTTAAAAGCTAAATTTGATAAATATATGAACATCAGTATAATTGTGGCACTGCTACTGACTTCTTTGTATACTGAATGTATTCATATCTTATAAGTATATAAATCTTTAAAGTATCAGGTTTAGAAGGACATTTTTACCAAGCTGGTGTTGTTAAAACTAAATTTTAAAGATTTGGGATTCTAAAAATTATGTTTCTTGGTTCATACCTATTATACAAACTCAATATGTTTTTACTCTTGTTAATTTCATTTTATATTTTCCTTATAAACTTTATAGCTACTGTCTGTTAGTGCCTTAGAAAAGCACAACTTCTTAGCTTTTACACCTCCTGGTAAAAAAAATTGCTGGGCCATATCATCATCATTATATTCATTTATTTTTTATTAATCTTGTTATATGTTACTTATGTTACTCTCATAGAAGCACCCACCTTTCAGATGACTTTACAACCTATTTTTTCTGAACGAAGCTTTTATCATGGACACCTCCACTGACCAAAACATTCCTAAATGGTAACCCCAAACTGCTTGCCCTACGTTGCCCCCCTTTCAGCCTGAAGCAGCCAGAGAAGTCATCACCCATTTCCCCTTGAAGCAGTAAGGGTTCCCTGGCTCAGAGTGGAAAATTAGACTGGGACAAAGGACAGGTACTTTATTAAAAAGATAGAGAAAGAAATGAAGGAATTGGGTAGGTAGCATTCCCCATCACCTATGTTCTGGAATGAAATACTTCAAGAATCCTCCAGGATCAACAGTGTATTGATAATAAACTTATAGCTAAGTTGAATGCCTTAGAGGCTTCTGTAGTGGGCTTGGGTGATCAGATACAAAGTCTTAAGGTCAGACAACAATTATGATGTCATGTTGTTTATTGGTTTATTTGTGTCACACCTGTTCCATATGATAGGTCCCAATGGGATTGGGAAAAAGATAAAGCTATATCTATTAGAAATTTGAAATCATAACATTGTTAGTTTAGATCTTTTACAACTACACCATTA
This sequence comes from Tamias sibiricus, assembly GCA_025594165.1. NCBI lineage: Eukaryota > Metazoa > Chordata > Mammalia > Rodentia > Sciuridae > Tamias > Tamias sibiricus. Next base: position 159,405,041 of record CM046662.1, on the reverse strand, counting down.
CATTCAAGTCATAAAAAAGTAAGATTACTGTGTTATCTCCTGCCAGTTTTATAAAAAAGCTGTTGAATGACCTAAATGATTTTAATACTTGAAATATACTAAAACATAATACATAATACATGGTATTTTTTAGGAATTATTTCCTTGCTCTTCTTTCTGTGTTGTTTTCTCACAATCAGCTATAAGCTCTTCAGACAGGTTCCAGCACTTCAAAGCAGACATAGATAGGTTGCATTTAAAAAATAAAAAGGGGGGAGCTGTGCAGAGCAATGACTTAGATCATGGTCTCTACTGCCTTGTGGTTATGGTTGCACTTGCATTCAGAACTTTCTGTGCAAAGGTGCAAGTCAAGATTACCCAGTTGCTATGGCAATGCCCTGCCTGAAGAAGCTCTGTACAATGGCATGGAATTATATCCGTCTTGGCCCTGAGCTCTGACACCAGCTGCAAGGAATAAAGAAATATGGAAATAATAAGATAACTACAATGTCTCATAAGTGCCATGAACTATAATACTGTCTGTTTTGCAGACCTTTATTCCACAAATAATCTTTGGGTGATAGAACCTATATAACAAATATGCTGTGCTAGCTCTGGGTTATTGTTCCTCCATCAAAGGATGATGTTCCATCTGGTCCCAGCTTTCTATAAGTTTTTATTTGTCTTTATTGATCCCTCATCACCCCTTACTGATTTTCTAAGGTTCAGCCTTTCAGGTTGCAGCAGGGGACTGGGTTTTGCCATGCCTAGATCAAGCAAGAAGCTGCTAAAAATACAGTGTCCAGCGAGAGGTCCTGGGATGGGCAGAGGTGACCAATTCATCTATGGTCGCAGCGCAGAGGTAAGAAATGAAGGCAGAAGTCCCAAAGAGATCTTTGAATACATTTGCAGAAGATTTTATGTTCTAGTTTTAATTCACGTGTCAACTCATTAAAAATGTGTGATACTTGAATTTGTACACTAGATTTATAAGTGCAAGGTTGACTCTATGAAAGACTATTTTCTAGAAAATATCCCTATCACTCTTAAGAGTGAGTGATTTTTTAATTCCCATTAATGGATGACAAAGCATAATACCTTTGCTTTACATTCTGAGGTTATTATGTATGAAATAAGCCAAAATTCAGAAGTAGTTTCTCTTTAAATATGAATCAAAGAGATACAGAAATGATATATACATATATATATATATACATGCATTATATAAAGGATATATATATGTACATACATATATATATAAAATCATGTTGTCCTAAATAAGTCTTACTTATAATAATTTTATAATCTTAAAATTTGTATATTACTTTTATGTCTTAAATAAATATAATTAAAAATACTAGGTAAAGCATGACTCAAATAAATGCAGTAATAGTGTACAATGTTAGTATATCTTTAATCAAAAGAAAACAGTATTATAATTTTATTCAATAATAAGCTTTTGTCCTTATTTAATTTTTTCAACTATTGAGATTTTACTATTTGCCAGTCAATGGATTAATAATATGGATACAATAATAAACAATACAGGTAACACCTGCACTTTCAATGTCAGAATATTTGTGTTCTATCACACATCCTACTAAGTCTCTGTTTGATGCCAAAGGAATAAAGATAGTCAATAGTTGAAAAATTATTTTTCTAATTACTTCTATGGTTTTTACTTAGTTTCCATTATTTGCATGGACACTGTGTCAGCTCTCTGTCATGTGAAGATAAAGAAGATCTGTTTCTTATCCTTGAGGATTTTGCCAGTTAGTAAAGGTGGTGGACCAATTCCAAAGTAATGGGGACAACCTAAGAATTCAATGTTATCCTACAGGAGAGGTCTTCATAAAACAAAGTTCCTATGTTAGTCAGCTTTCTGTCACTATGACCAAAATACCTGACAGAAAAAATTTAGAGTAGGAAACGTTTATTTTTATTCATGTTGTCAGAGGCGTAGTCCGTGATTGGCTGACTCCATTCTTTTGGGTCTGGGGTGAGGCAGAAGGGAGAGGTGGAGGAGCACTGCTCCATTCATGCAGCCAGGAAGCTAAGAAAGAGGAGGGGAAGGGCATCAGGGAAGATGAACCCTTGCAGGGCGCACCCCCAGTAACCCACCTCCTCCAGCCACACTCCACCTGACTACTTGTTATAGCTCTCACAATACAATCACTTCACCTCATATCCAAATTATAACAGTTCCCAAATTTGACTTCTTTGATCATACCCTCTCCTATGTAATTACCCTGCAAAGAGCTAACATATGCTAAAACAGAGAAAATGGAAAGCATTCGGAGAATCACTAAGAGGTTTTTTTGTTGTTGTTGTTGTTGTTTGTTTTTAATGGAAAGCCTGATCTTAATATAATAGAAATTAATGTTTCCAAGTAAATGCAAAATAAAAATCCTAAGCTTTGCTATTAACTTAGTAAGCCCTTGAATTTTATAGCCATTGTAACAAAGTCCCTAGAAGAAAAGCACAAAATTTCAGACAAATTTGCTATCAAAATCTCTAAGATAATAGGCAAGCATGAGAAAGACTGATGTTTTCAGAATTGCTGAGTTGACTTAGAAGACTTGAAAGAGGGTAGAGAGGTCTGTCTCATAAGGCTGCAAGGAAGGGAGTGTTGTACTTCTCATGTCGCAGCAGGTGGGAAGAAGGGGGTTGAATTTATTCTTGCCCATGTCTGGGATTTGAAAGTAAACAGTCACCAAAATGGCCCAAGGTTACAATGGGACATATTGTTTTTTAACTATAATATATGGTCTATTTTAGAGAAGGATCTATGTGCTACTGAGAAGAAAGTGTATTTGCTCGTTGGTGCATAATATAGTCTATATGCGTGAGTTAAGTCTAAGTTATTGATTGTATTATTGAGTTCTACAGTTTATTTATTTAGCTTTTATTTGGAAGATCTATCCAGTGGTGAAATAGGTGTGTTAAAGTCACCTAAATTTTTGTTTTGTGATCTATTTGACTCTTGAGCTTGAGAAGAGTTTGATTGATGAACATAGATACTCCATTGTGTGGGGCATATATATTTATAACTGTTATGTCTTGTTGATGTATGGTTTCCTTAAGCAGTATGAAATGTACATCTTTATTCCTTTTGATTAACTTTGGCTTGAAGTCTAATTTATTTGATATGAGGATGGAAATACTTGTTTATGTAGACCATGTGAATAGTATATTTTATCCCAACCTCTCACCTTCAGTCTGTGGGCATCTTTTCCTATGAGATGAGTCTTGTGAAGGCAGCATATTGTTGGGTCTTTTTTTTTTTTTTTTTTTTTTTTTTCATCCAATCTACCAGCCTATGTCTTTTGATTGGTGAGTTTAGGCCATTAACATTCAGGGTTATTATTGAGACATGATTTGTATTATCAGTCACTTTTGTTTATTTTTGGTATTTAGCTTGATTTGCTTTCTCCTTTGGTTGGCTTTTCCTTTATTGTAGTCCTTTCCTTTGCAGATTTTCATTGTTGTTTTTCATTACCTCCTCATGGAATATTTTGCCTAGAATGTTCTGTAGTGCAGACGTTCTTGCTGTAAATTCTTTTAGCTTTTGTTTATCATGGAAGGTTTTTATTTCATCATCAAATCTGAAGCTTAATTTTGCTGGATATAAGATTCTTGGTTGGCATCCATTATCTTTTAGAGCTTGCTATATGTTTTTATAGGATCTCCTGGCTTTGAGGGTCTGGGTTGAAAAATCTGCTAAGATCTGAATTGGTCTTCCCTTATAGGTAATCTGATTTTTCTCTCTTGCAGCCTTTAAAATTCTATCCTTATTCTATATGCTAAGCATTTTCATTATAATGTATCTTGATAGATCTTTTGTAATTTTGTACATTTGGTGTCCTATAGGCCTCCTGTATTTGATTTTCCAATTCATTTTGCATGCTTGGTAAATTTTCTGATATTATTTCATTGAAGAAATTGTGTATTCCTTTGGTTTGAATCTCTGAACATTTCTCTATCCTAATAAATCTTAAATTTGGTCTTTTGATGGTATCCCATAATTCTTGGATATTCTATTCATGGTTTCTTACCATCTTTTAAAAAAATTTATTTATTTTAATTAGGTATATATGACAGCAGAATGCATTTTGATTCATTTTACATAATTGCAGCACAACTTTTCATTTCTCTGGCTGTTCTTACCATCTTCACTGTGAGGTCAATTTTATTTTCAAGATTGTATATTTTAGGAGGAGCATCTCCCTGCTGCTGTATGCAGGGCCAGACCTGGGGAAGGGCTTCCTCCATTCCCAGGAAGAGTGCGACCTGCCCAGCTGCGACCAGAGCAAGAGGTAGGCACCCACCTGCTGGAAGGAGAGACCCAGCCTCCAGTTTCCCTGGCTGACAGGGCCCAGAGTAGCATCTCCCTGCTGCTGCACGCAGGGCCAGTCCTAGGGAAGGGCTTCCTCCATTCCCGGGGGTAGTGCGACCTGCCCAGCTGCGACCAGAACAAGAGGTAGGCACCCACCCGCCGGAAGGAGAGACCCAGCCGCCAGTTTCCCTGGCCGCCAGAGCCCAGAGTAGCATCTCCCTGCTGCTGTAAGCAGGGCACAGCCTGAGGATAAGCTCCTTCCACTATTCCACTGTGCCATTCTGCAACTGACCAAAGGTGCAGCCTTGACTCCACTAACAGGGTTGCTGACTGGACATAATCCGGGTCAATTGGCTTAAACTGGAAGGGAAAAAAGAAGGGCTTCCAAGGGTCCATTTGGTTTGAGACTTGTTCTCGGGTTCAACGTTTTTGTTTTTGTTTGCTTGTTTGTTTGTTTTGTTGTTTCTTGGGGTTTTTTTGTTTGTTTTTGCTTTGTTTTTGTTTTGATTGATAGTGTGTTTGTGTGCTTCTGCTCCTCTTTTCTTTCTTTTCTTCCTTCTCACTTTTATATTTTTTCTTCTTCCTTCATCTTCCCTATTTACACCCTGCCATTGCATTCTCAACAGAGGCAAAAACAAGTTACACGCAGAAATTGGGATTTCTAGAATGGGTACAATTGAAATATATAGCAAAGTGGTGTTATATATAGTTTATTCTCTATTTTCTAGACTCACTCTCTCTCTCCTCTCTCTTACACTAATTTCTACTCCTTTGTCATTTTTTTCTCTTCTTTTTTTCTTTTCCATCTTTCTTTATTTCTTCTCTCAACTGCTGCATAAGTTAGGTTTATATATAAACCGGTCTTTCCACCTAATCATTCACTCTATTCCCTTTCCTCTCTCGTCGGCTGATACTAAACCACTTCTACAGAACTCTCTTTTCATACTTTCTAAGAAAGAACAAGTCAAACACTCACTTCCTTCTTCCTAAACATATCACCTCTGTGTCCATCCCTTGAAACTATAAAACCCCATCAGAAGCGTACAGAGTAAATTGGAAACAATATCTGGGTTAACTAAATCTGTACATTGTGATCAAACTGGGATTCTCTGAATAGAAAGTGTTTGATTTTAAAGTGTAAAGGAAATATAAGGGGATCTGATAGCATTGTACTACAGGAGCAACGTAAGGTTTTAAGGTAAAATCAAAAGAGACAAGGTCCCACAGTGCAGGAAGAATAGATGCACAAGCAATATGAAGAAACAAGGGAAGAAAGTGACACAAATAAATCAATATACCTCCTCAGTAGATTCCATGGCATGCACAGTTGGTGAAATGCCAGAGATGGAATTTAGAAATTACATATTCCAAATGTTAGTGGAACTTAAGAATGAACTAAAAAATGAGATGAGAGAACAAATACAGGAGGTGAAAGATCATTTTGACAAAGAACTCCATAAACAAATACAGGAAGTAAAAGATTACTTCAATAGGGAGATAGAGGCTCTAAAGAGAATCCAAACAGAAATTCCAGAAATGAAAGAAGCAATAAACCAAAATAAAAGCTCAATCGAAAGTATCACCAACAGAGTAGATCACTTGAAAGAAAGAACCTCAGACAATGAAGACAAAATATATATCCTAGAGAAAAATCTAGATTACACAGCAAAAATGGTAAGAAACCAAGAACAGAACATTCAAGAATTATGGGACAACATAAAAAGACCAAACATAAGAGTGATTGGGGTAGAGGAGGGGCCAGAGTTTCAAGCCAAAGGAATGAGTAAGTTATTTAATGAAATAATTACAGAAAAATTTCCAAACTTGAGGAATGAATGGGAAAACCAATTTCAAGAGGCCTACCGAACACCAAACATACAAAATCACAAGAGATCCACACCAAGACACATTATAATGAAAATGCCTAATATACTGAACAAGGAGAGAATATTAAAAGCCACAAGAGAAAGGAAGCAGATTACATATAGGGGGAAACCAATCAAACTATGTTCAGATTTTTCTACCCAGACTTTAAAAGCAAGAAGATCCTAGAATAGCATATTTCAAGCTCTGAAGTAAAAGGGATGTCAACCAAGAATCTTATATCCAGCAAAATTGAGCTTTAGATTCGAAGATGAAATAAAAACCTTCAATGACAAGCAAAAGTTAAAAGATTTTGCATCTTGAAAGCCAGCACTTCTGAACATCCTGGGCAAAATTTTTCATGAAGAAGAAGAGAAAAATAACAATGAAAATCAACAAAGGGAGATATTAAACTAAGGGAAATACCAACCAGAAGAGAAACCAAATCAAACTAAAGATCATAATACAAATAAAAATGGATGGGAATAAAAATCACATCTCAATAATAACCCTGAATGTTAACGGTCTAAACTTGCCATTCAAAAGACACAGATTATCAGAATGGATTAAAAGAAACGATCCAACAATTTGCTGTCTCCAAGAAACACACCACATAGAAAAAGACATCAATAGACTGAAGGTGAAAGGCTGGGAAAAGTCTTATCACTCACATGGCCTGTGGAAACAAGCAGGGGTTTCCATTCTCATTTCAAATAAGGTAGGCTTCAAGCCAAAGTTAATCAAAAGGGACAAAGATGGATATTTCTTACTACTTAAGGGAACCATTCATCAACAGGATATAACAATCATAAATCTATATGCCCCAAATAATGGAGCACCTACATTCATCAAACAAACTCTTCTTAAGTTCAAGAGTAAAATTGACCACAACACAGTTATTCTAGGGGATTTTAACACACCTCTCTCACCAATGGATAGATCATCTAAACAAAAGCTAAACAAAGAAACCTTAGGCCTCCTTAAAACAATTAGTAACTTAGACCTAATGGACATATATAGAATATTTCATCACTCAGTAAAAAAATACACTTTTTTCTCAGCAGCACATGGCTCCTTCTCCAAAATAGATCATATATTATGTCACAAGGCAAATCTCAGTAAATACAAAAAAATAGAGATACTACCCTGCATGCTATCAGACCATAAAGGGATGAAATTAGAAATCAACGACAGAACAAGGAATAAGAAAAACTACTCCGACAACTGGAAGCTAAACAACATGCTACTGAATGAACAAGGGGTTGAAGAAGACATCAAAGAGGAGATCAAAAAATTCCTAGAGGTAAATGAGAACACAGATACATCATATAGAAATCTCTGGGACACTATGAAGGCAGTAGTAAGAGGAAAATTCATTGCACTAAGTTCATTCCTTAAAAGGAAAAAAAAAAAAAAAAAACAACAACAACAAATAAATGACTTAACATCACACCTCAAAGCACTAGAAAAAGAAGAGCAGATCAACACCAAGAGCAGCAGAAGACAGGAAATAATTAAAATCAGAGCAGAAATTAATGAAATTGAGACTAAGGAAACCATTCAAAGAATTGACAAAACTAAAAGTTGGTTCTTTGAAAAAATAAACAAAATTGACAGACCCTTAGCGATGCTAACGAAAAGAAGAAGAGAAAAAACTCAAATTACTAACATTCGTGATGAAAAAGGAAATATCACAACAAATACCTCAGATATACAGAAGATAATTAGAAATTACTTTGAAAACTTGTAACTCTAATAAAACAGAAAATACTGAATGCATTGACAGTTTTCTAGAGACATATGACTTGCCTAAACTGGCTCTGGAGGCTATACACAATTTAAACAGATCGATTACAAGCGAAGAAATAGAAGATGTCATCAAAAAGCTACCAACAAGGAAAAGTCCAGGACCTGATGGGTTTACAGCCGAGTTCTATAAGACTTTCAAAGAAGAACTAATACCAATGCTCTTCAAACTATTTCAAGAAATAGAAAAAGAGGGAGCTCTTCCAGACTCTTTCTATGAGGCCAATATTACATTAATTCCAAAGACAGGCAAAGAAGCATCCAATAAAGAAAACTTCAGGCCAATATCTTAAATGAACATAGATGCAAAAATCCTCAACAAAATCCTGGCAAATCGGATACAAAAACATATCAAAAAGATAGTGCATCACAATCAAGTGGGGTTTATTCCAGGGATGCAAGGCTGGTTCAACATTCGGAAATCAATAAACATAATACATCACATCAATAGACTTAAAGATAAAAATCATATGATTATCTCAATAGATGTAGAAAAAGCATTTGACAAAATACAGCACCCCTTTATGTTCAAAACACTGGAAAAACTAGGAATATCAGGAACATATCTCAACATTATAACAGCTATTTATGCAAGGCCCAGAGCTAACATTATCTTAAATGGAGAAAAATTGAAAGCATTCCCTCTAAAAACTGGAACAAGACAGAGATGCCCCCTTTCACCACTGCTATTTAACATAGTACTGGAAACTCTGGCCAGAGCAATTAGACAGACGAAAGAAATTAAAGGGATCCAGATAGGAAAAGAAGAGTTCAAATTAGCACTATTTGCTGATGACATGATAATCTACCTAGAAGACCCAAAAAACTCTACCAGAAAACTTTTACAACTAGTAAATGAATTCAGCAAAGTAGCAGGATACAAAGTCAATACCCATAAGTCAAAGGCATTTTTGTACATCAGTGACAAAGCCTCTGAAAGGGAAATGATGAAAATTACCCCATTTACAATAGCATCAAAAAAATAAAATAAAATACCTGGGAATCAACTTAACAAAAGAGGTGAAAGACCTCTATAAGGAAAATTATAGAACACTAAAGAAAGAAATCATAGAAGAACTCAGAAGATGGAAAGACCTACCTTGCTCTTGAATAGGTAGAATCAATATTGTCAAAATGTCCATACTACCAAAAACATTATACAGATTTAATGCAATTCCAATCAAAATCCCAATGTTATTCTTCAAAGAAATAGAAAAAGCAGTCATGAAATTCATCTGGAGAAATAAGAGACCCAGAATAGCCAAAGCAATCCTGAGCAAGAAAATTGAAACAGGGGGCATCACCATACTGTACTTTAAATTATACTATAGAGCAATAGTAACAAAAACAGCATGGTATTGGCACCAAAACAGACTGGTGGACCAATGGTATAGAATTGAGGACACAGAGACTAATACATATAATTTCAGCTATCTTATATTAGACAAAGGTGCCAAAAATGTACAGTGGAGAAAGGATAGCCTCTTCAACAAATGGTGCTGGGAAAACTGGAAATCCATATGCAACAAAATGAAATTAAACCCTTGTCTCTCACCTTGCACAAAACTCAATTCAAAGTGGATCAAGGACCTAGGAATTAGACCAGAGACAATATGCCTAATAGAAGAAAAAATAAGGTCCAATTTCCAACATGTTGGATTAGGCCCCAAGTTCCTTAATAAGAATCCTGTAGCACAAGAATTACTACCAAGAATTAATGAATGGGATAGATTTAAACTAAAAAGCTTCTTCTCAGCAAAAGAAACAATCAGTGAGGTGAATAGAGAGCCAACTAATTGGGAACAAATATTTAATACATGCACATCAGATAGATTCTAGAATATATAAAGAACTCAAAAAACTTAACACCAAAAAAGCAAATAACCCAATCAATAAATGGGCTAAGGAATTGAAAAGACACTTCTCAGAAGAAGATACACATTTATTCAACAAATACATGAAAAAATGCTCAACATTGCTGGCAATTAGAGAAATGCAAATCAAAACTACTCTAAGATTTCATTTCACTCCAGTCAGAATGGCAGCTATCAAGAACACAAACAACAATAAATGTTGGAGAGGATGTGGGGAAAAAGGCACACTCATACATTGCTGGTGGGACTGCAAAATGGTGCAACCGCTATGGCAAGCAGTATGGAGATTTCTTGGGAAAATGGGAATGGAACCACCCTATGACCCAGCCATCCCACTCCTGGGTCTATTCCCAAAAGACTTAAAAACAGCATATTACAGTGACACAGCCACTTCAATGTTTATAGCAGCACAATTCACAATAGCTAGGTTGTGGAACCAACCTAGATGTCCCTCAGTAGATGAGTGGATAAAGAAAATGTGGTACATATACAGAATGGAATTTTACTCAGCAATAAGAGAGAATAAAATAAAGGCATTTGCAGGTAAATGGATGAAGTTGGAGAATATAAGTCAATATAAGTTGGAGAATATAAGTCAATCTCAAAAATCCAAATACCAAATGTTTTCTCTGATATAAGGAGGCTAGTTCACAGTGTTGTTGGAAGGGGGTACGTAGGATCAGAGGAACACTAGAATGTTCAACGGAAAGGGAGGGAAAAGGAGGGAGCAAGGGGGGAAGGGGGGAAGAACAAAAAATTGGTGGTTGAATGAGACAGATATCATTATCCTAAATGCATGATTGAAGATCTGAATGGTACTTATATACTTTGTATACAAGCAGATGTATGTAAAAAGATACTATACTTTATTTACTTACACAATAAGTAAATAAATAATTTTTAAAAAGGACAAAAAAAAAGATTGTATATTTTAGCAGGGCGTGGTGGTGCATGCCTGTAATCCCAGCACTTGGGAGGCTGAGGCAGGAGGATCACGAGTTCAAAGCCAGCCTCAGCAATGGCGAGGCACTTAGCAACTCAGTGAGACCCTGTCTCTAATAAAAAATACAAAAAAGGGCTGGGGATGTGGCCCAGTGGTTGAGTGCCCCTGAGTTCAATCCCCAGTACCAAAAAAAAAAAAAAAAAAAAAAAAAAGATTGTATATTTTAGGAGGCCAATTCACAGTCTGGTTAGGATGGGGAGCATAGGAGGATTAGAGGAACACTAGAATGGCCAATGGGGAGGGAGGGGAAGGGAGGGGGCAAAAGGGTGAAGAAGAAAAAAAGAAGATGGTAGAATGAGATGGATATCATTACCCTAAGTGCATGTATGAAGTCACGAATGGTGTGAATATACTTTGCATACAACCAGAGATTTGTAAAAATGTGCTCTATATGTGTAATATAAAATGTAATGCATTCTGCTGTCCTTTATAACAACTTAGAATAAAAATTAAATAATTTTTTAAAAAAAAGTTTGTATATTTTGTCTTTATTGTCTGAGGTCCTGTCTTCCAAGTGATCTAGTCTGTTGGTGATGCTATCTGTTTAGTTTTTTAATTGGCTTATTGTTTCTTTCATTTCAAGGAGTTCTCTCTTTTTTCTTTTTTTTCTCAGAATCGCTATTTCTTTCTTGATGTAATCTCTTGCTACCTGTATTTGCTCTCTTATTTCTTTGTTGGTGTGATTGATGGTTGCCTGCATTTGTTCTCTTATATCTTTTTTGGAGAGATCGATTTTTGTCTGTATCTTCTCACTTAGGTTATTCTTTAATTCCCAAATCATTTTAGTTATGTATATTCAGAACTCCTTCTCTTACTTTTCACCTACTGTGCTATCTATGGATTCTGCTGTAGTATCTTAGTTTGTTTTGGTCACTTTCCTCCCTTGTGTTTTCATGATGTCTATGTGTCTTCCTCTCTTGCAATGTAGATTCGAGGTCTTCTTAGAGTGTCCTTACAGGTTACCAATATCTCACTTTTAAGGGAGAGATCAATATTATAGCACTTAATCTACCCAATGTGCAGCCATATATCAGTTAGCTTCTATTTTTACATTTACAGTTTTGTCACTATAATCAGAAATGAGTAGTTTGGCTATCTTCTACCATGTAGTCAATAGGTTTTGTAATGGTTTACAGTTTCTCATGGTAGAAGGGGGCACTGGGAGGTTGTCTGAGATGTTTATGAGGTAGGATGTGAGAATATGGAGGCACTAGATTATATAACTAGTGAGAAGGTAATCATAAGAAGTTGGATGTTAGTAGGAGAAGCAAGAGATAAGCAACCCCATGCAAGACTCCCTGTTACCTCAGCAATATAATAACTGTTAGCACCCCTAGTAGAGAAACCTCTGGTGCAGCCAGGCCCGCAGGGACCTTGGTGACATCTTGCCATATCCTTATTATTGTCCCTTGATAGAAGCTATGATATCCCAGTTTTGTGGTAGTTGCAGCCTCAAGCCTATACATACCCTGATATTGGGCTGTGCAGCCAAGCTTTGGGGACTAAGGAACACCAGCATGGGGTTTCTTCCTGTGGGTGCAGGGCGGGCCTCTCTCTGGATCACCAGGCCATGGTCTGATGGGATATCTTCTTGCACCACTGCCATGGAGAAAATTGGATACCTCCCTGCCACTCAGGTTCATTGCCTGACAGAGAAAATTATTGAATAAACGAGCCTTTTGGCAGCTATGGAGAAAAGAAGTTTGGTAGGCGATGCACTCGCAAGCCAGTAGCATTGCTGCGAGACTGGAAGATGATGGCACGGAGACCTCTTGAGTGGCAGTGGTACTAGGTAAGCTGATGAGCAGAGAAAGCTGCACCATTCCACAGTTACTGATAGAGTGTGAGGTGCCCTAAGAGTCCCACTCACCCACCTCCCTGAGTGGGAGGAAAGGGTTAGTGGGTATGAAATCTCCTAAAGGCGAATCCAAAACAAAATGTCTGTCATCGTTTTATACAAGGGTGAGGTGGAGGAGAGAAATATCATACTATTCTCAATAATGTTCATTCAGGAGCATGGAGAATTGGAAATTGATGTCTGCTGTGTTTTTCTCAGGGTTCACTGAATAGTTCTCTCTGCATCTTCAATTCCCTAGCCTCCCTTGAAGTTGGATTTGGTTCTGGCCACTGGGATACAAACAAAGTGATTTAAGTCACTTCTAAGCCTGGTTCGTAAGTGTAACCCTCAAGAGTCTCTCTTTCCTGGCCTTGGTGACTTGGGAGGATCACTATGGTACACTATGGTACAGAGAAAGGATAAAAGAGGTCAAAGGCACCTGCACTGATCTTATGATCTGCACTGATCTTATGGAAGAAAGAAACCTCCCATACGTCAAGTTCCTCAGAGTTGTCAGTCATGACAACTGAGGTCGATTACCCAGATAAACACAAGTGCCAGGCCCCTTTCCTCTCTCAGGAGATGGGATTGAATTGCCACTCTCTTCTCCAAGATACCTCATCAGTGGGCTTTTTAACTAAATTAATTAAGTTTGTTATTTGTTTATTTTAAAACTTTCTTTTACTTTTTGACAATCAAATTTTAAAAAATTTATTATTATTATTAGCACATTCATTAATGTGCAAATCAATAGTGTTCACTGTGAAACTCCAATACGTGTAGATACTGTGCATTGATCACGTCCATGCACCCTTCTTCTACCTGACCCCAATGCCATCTCAGCACCCATCCCATTCCCTATAAACCCTTTTCTACTTTTAGGTGAAATTGTTTTTGCAGTTTTCATATATGAGAGAGAGAACATTTGATACTTGTTTGCCCATGTTTGTTTATTTTGCTTAACATGTAAGCCTTCCTGTTCTATTTTGCTACAAAAGACAGGATTTCATTCTTTATGGTTAAATAATATTCCATTATGAATGTGTATCAAATTTTACTTATTTGTCATTTGTTGATAGTACCTAGCCAGATTCCATATCATAGTTGTGGTGAATAGTGCTGCAATAAACATGGACATTCAGGTATTTCTTTTGTGTTCTCAGTTTATTTCCTTTGGATATATATCCAAGAGTGGTAGATGGCCCTTTTATGATTATTCCACCCTCATAACTTTGAGCTACCTTCTCTCTTCCTTTTAAACTGATAGGTATAAGGTGTTTGAGATAATTGCTCAAAAATGTATCTGATTTTAGGGTATGTCAAGAAGTATTAAAAAAAGTATCTGTATATCCAAAATGTGTGAACTAGTTGGAGAAACAAGACACATTCAACTTGGAATCATTAAAAGAATTCCTTGTCAATTCTGAGATCCTTTTCCCTATGTTAGGACACACCCATATGGTTAATTTTCTGTATCTACTGTCTAAGGACAGAGACTGGCCTTTCAGGTGTGACTTCTATCTATTGGCATTGCACTTCTCTAAGGGTGTATGTCCCTTTCTAGTTTGTTGATGATATAAATTTTAGACATTATAGTAGATCCTAAGACCACAATTTACAAAGTTACATCTTTATCTTTGTACAATCCAATCTGGCATCTCAAATTGACATATATCTTCCCAATGCACAATGTGGTCTGTCTGACATTATCAGAGTAAGAACACAACATTTAATGTAGAAAATAAAGTCATCTTATTATCAGTAAGTAACATCTCCTCCACTCAAAACTATCACCTTCAGGAATAATATTTTGTGTTTTATTGTCTCTTTCTTAAAGAAAAAATCCATTACACTGAAAAATAGTTTTCTCATTCCACTTTTATAGAATGTAACTAGAGAAAATAAGCTTAAATTAGGAAAGGGATATAATTAAATAACTGACTGTAAAAGTTTATTATGCGATTATTTACATGCACCCATTTGTTCCTTTTCATTCTGGATGACTGTTCTAATTAAAAAGTAAACTTTTAAACACAAGGGAAAAAATGAACAAAGCTATAAAGTATTTAATTCTGTTTACAACTTGATGATGAATAATTCACATTATCAGATGAGTAATAAAATGGAAAGTTTCCCAATTAAAAAAAATGTAACATTAGACAAGCCTTCTTTACAAAGGTAAAAAATATAAAATTTTACTTGTTAATCTAGGTTTTAATAATATGCCTGAAGATATATGATTTGCCATTAGAATAAATAGAATGAATTTCTCAAGAGATTTGCACTGAAGTAAACATAATACCTTAAATTAGTGTTACCAAAATTAATGACCTTTTAAAATTCTGGCTTTAAATTTCTGACTTTAAATTTATGTACCGTTTTTCATGATACATATGGTATCGTTTTTCCAAGGCAAAGCATTAAAAATTAATGATTTCACAAAAATATCATGCTGATATTATTACAAATCCTTATTTGTAAATAAAATAAGGTGTTACAAGACAGATGGCCCGAGTTTATCTGTTTTGTTATAGATATGATATTTAATCTCAGTATAGCTGTACTTTTCTAATTTATAGGTTATTTTTTATATCTGTAATAACATTTAAATAAAGCTATTTCTAGCTGAAAAATTCCCTTTTCATCTTTTTTTAAAATTTTTGATATTGGGGATTGAACTCAGGGGTACTTGACCACTGGGCCACATTCCCAGCCCTTTTTTTGTATTTTATTAGAGACAGGGTCTCACTGAGTTGCTAAGTGCCTCACCGTTACTGACATTGTCTTTGAACTTGCAATTCTCCTGTCTCAGCCTCTCAAGTGCTGGGATTACAGATGTACACCACCACGCCCGGTGAAAAATTCCCTTTTCTTTAAGATATAAAACATGGTGTTTACAGAAATGCATTTGGATATAAAACAGTAGTATAAACAAAAATATTATATCAGATTATTAAAAAATAATTGCTTACTTTTGTTTCAGGTTCTTTACATGGAGATTAAATTTTCTCAACAAAATTAAGAAAATTTCATTGCAATGAACTCCAATTGTAGAGGTAGAAAAGAAAGTTTAAAGGGATTAGGAATCTTGCTCAGATTCATCCATTAGAATTTATAGAGCTGAATTACATTTGATTGCAGTTAGATTCTTTGGCTTGAGATGCTCTGAAAGGTTCAACTCTTGAGACTCTGTTTTTCCCATGGTCATTGTGTTAGATGCTCTATGTTGAACTCAGTTTGCACATTGCAGAAGTAGAAAGCCCCAAATCTCCTGGTCTCATCAAGAGTCTGTCATTAAGAGGTTCTCAGGGAGACTTGGGGAACAGAAGAGTGGACATTTCTATTCCACTGTGGCAAGTGGCTGTGGGATGCTGCTAGTGACTTCTTCATCACCTGCTGCCACCACCTGTGCAGTGCTGCAGGCATCTGAGCTCATTTAGTGACTGCTTTTTGGGGATACCAGCACTTCTGATAGGCTGCTGGTAGCAGCTTCCCTAATTTTCACTTCTGTAGCTTTCTCACTGACCATGCAAGTCCCCAATCCTGGAATTGTCAACAGTGATTCCAAATTCCTGTCTGAACCTCTTGGGTACGGATTACATTTAAAAGCAGTACTGATTTTGTGGCCAATAAGAAATGGGCTATTGGCAGTTCACAACATGCAGAAACAAAACATTTGCTGAAAATAACATGTTTGTAACTGCATGACTATTTAAAGGAAAGTCCAAGTGGCTCTTCCAATACAATGTTACAATGAAACTGATTATTATACAGACTTTGGCATGTTTTGGTGGCTTATTACAATGGAGAGCTTGTCAGATAATGACAAGTTTACAAATCAGAATCATAGAGCTTCTGTGTCTGTCTGGAAAATATCTTTTAACCAGGTATCTGTTTTAGTTAGCATTTTTACTGCTGTGACCAGAACAATGATAGAGAAGGAAGAGTTTATTTGGGGCTCACAGTTTCAGAGGTTTCGGTTTACTGATGGCTGACTTCATTGCTACAGACCTGAGGTAAAGCAGAACACCATGGCAGAAGTGTGTGGCAGAGGAAAGCAGCTAACAGGGCACTAGAAGGAAAGTGTGTGTGTGTATATGTGTGTGCACCTCCTCTTACCCTGCTTGCCTACAGTTACCATCAAGTTAATCCCTATCAGGGGATAAATGCACTGATTAGGTTAGGCTCTTCTAACCCTGTCATTTTATCTCTAAACTTTCTTGCACTGTTTCACACATGAGCTTTTGAGGGACATCTCTTATCTAAACCGTAACAGTATCCAAAAGTTAGATTCCAGATTTAATACTTTAAGTGGTAGAAATTAAAC
Organism: Tamias sibiricus; assembly: GCA_025594165.1. NCBI lineage: Eukaryota > Metazoa > Chordata > Mammalia > Rodentia > Sciuridae > Tamias > Tamias sibiricus. Next base: position 159,388,016 of record CM046662.1, on the reverse strand, counting down.
ACTAATAAATTTTGCAATTTTACCAAGTCTATAATGTGAAAATTAGGGACTAAGCAAGATTGGGATCCTGAGAACTGGCATGGTAACTTTGGATGAATCCCTGTGGCTATTTTGATCTCTTAGTATCACTAAACCTCTCTTTCCAGAAGCAGCAACCACTGCTGAGCTGCTTCTTCAATCACTGCTCCCTTGCTTGATTACCCTCCATGACTGACATGAAGAGGCTGATTCTCACAGCCCACTTCCACCAGCTCTCCTTGATGGTAGCCGAGCCTTAGCACTGAATGTAGGAATTTACATAAAAATTCAGAGCCAAGAGGAGAGAGTAATACCTCATAGAACTATAAGATGTTGGGCAATTTAAATTAGGAGGAACTTGGGGAATTTGTGTAAGAAGTGGATTCTAAGTAATCACAAAACAAGGAATAAGGAATCTAGCTTTGAAATATATCAAATTGATTTAATACCTTTGGACACATCAGAGAAGATTATGGGTTTAATGTGTTAGTTCAAATAATTGTGAATAACTCTTAACAATTAGTTGGCTGATGGACACTAGGATTCACAGTTTTTCTATGCTAAATAAAGTTGAGAAATAAGAACTTCCTTGGCATAACAAAGAGAATGGAATCCAATGGCTCAAGAAGACAAGATTGTTGGAATAAATTTATCAGGTACAATCAATTCATTAGTTACCACATCTCTCACAAGAATCCAGAGGTTGGGCTGGGATTGTGGCTCAGTGGTAGAGCACTTGCCTAGCATGTGTGAAGCACTGGGTTTGATTCTCAGCACTGCATGTAAATAAATTGATAAAATAAAGGTCCCTCAAAAAGTAAAAAAAAAAAAAAATTTGTGTGTGTGTGTGTGTGTGTGTGTGTGTGTGTGTGTGTGTATAAAATCTAGAAGTTACTTCTTTCCAAAGAATTTGGGGAAATGAACTGATGAGGGGAACAAAACATCCTTAAAGGATTTGTAATGATTGCTCCCTACAGATCAGGGATGATGCTGGTAGATGCCATCTAGGAAACAGGCTCTTATTCTTAAAAAGGGAACAAGGACATCACAGAGTACCAGAAGTCATTGGCAGCACTGAAACACTGGGAACAATTGGGGGCAGTTATTGAAATGAATGGCTTAGTTTGATTAGTGATCATGGTGACTGTGACGTGAACTGGAATAATGGGGTTATTGGGACATTCAGAGATTTATTTGACAATTGCCTTGAGCTGAAATGGGAAATTGAAATCCACCTCTGTCCCACCAGTGAAGAGACTTATGGAAAGTCAATGAGGTTTTGGCTCAAGTCTGTTTCTGAGTGATCCCCGTAGATCTGCAAAACCACAGTGGTCATGTTCTCTGTTCCTGATTGCGTACATGATTTAGACACTGTTTACAACTGGAAGAACTTTCTTACGGAGGCAGGGATACTGTGGAAGGAAGGGACAAATTGTAATTCTTATACCCATTGCCCCCCCCAAAAAAATAGACAAAAATCAATAACAAGTCCCTGGGGCAATTACAGAGATTAATATCATCACAAAATCATGAAGAAAGGCCAGAAAGTTGAGTCCTATTACATTCCAGAATAAGACACGTAATTAGCCTATGAAAAAGACATATGGGTATTAGAAAATGAGTCGATCATTGTAAACCTAAGCAGATCTTCACTTTAATTATAGTAACTCCTGGACCTTGTATTCAACCACTGATACAGAAAATGTCTTTTTATCTATACTAATTAATTAAAAAAAAAAAAAAAAACTAGAGGCAATGTTTTTCACCTTATAGGAATAGCAGTGCAGTTTATCTGACCTATCTCTGATCTTTGTTTGTTTTCTAGTAAGTGTCAAAATTGAATCCACAAGACACTGATTATGTCACTGACCCACAAAACATTTAGATTATCCACTATATTGATAGGTACATGCTGATGAGCAGAATGTAAGAAATACTATAGATCCCTTGATGAGATACTGGGAAACCATCCCAATAAAAATCAGTGTCCTGCCATTTCAGTGAATTTTTCTTTTGGTGTACTGGTCTTGGATTGGTTGAAATATAACAGTCAAAAATTTTTTTAAAAATTTAATCTTTTACTCCCAGCACCTTAGGATAACATGAAATGCTTTCAGTTTTGGAGGCCTCTTTGGATTTTGGAGGCAATCTATGTTATATTTGAATCTGCTGCTTTGACCTACCTACTAAGCATTCTTTAAGGCTTCCAACTTGTCCAAACCACTCTGCTACCTGCATCTTATGATGCATAGATCCAAATAGAGCCTGAATTGGCTATGGTGCAGATAGGAATGCTGTAGAGAATCACTAACAATCTCCCACAGTGATTCATTGTAAAGACTGCTGAGATTTTAGCCAGAACTCTCTCCTTGCATAAAGCTTTCTCCTTTTCAGAAACAACTCCTGGTTTGCTACTAGGTCCTCTGAGGAACTAATTGCCTAATCATGAGAAACTACCTCTACCTCATCACATGACCATAAAATGCTTTTTCTGCTATATGAAGTCATATGATAAGCCAAGATGGAAGCACTTTTCATCAAGGGGAAGTTGCATGTAGGATATGAGAATTTTAGTGTTTTGATGACTCACATGCATCTTGAATCTATTCCTAATGTTTTGTCACTTCTCCCTCAACTCACACTCTGTCCCTCTGTCCTTATGGAGAGTTTCCTATGACCAGTTGGCTAAGGAGGAAAGTCATTGCTCTTGGTTTCCTCTGGTTGCACTGCCTATGCTGGTGCTCACCACATCTGGGCTGCTGCAGCTTCATAGCTTCCTCGGGGAAAGAGAAATATTTCCCATGGATAGAACTTCAAGCATCTTGTTTTTCATCATGCATGAGAGGAGAGATAAAGTTCTGTACTAATTCATGGGTAGCATCTAATAATGTAGCCAGATGGTCAAGATTTTGAAAGGAATTATTCTAGAGGATTAGTAACAAAAAAGAAGGTATAAAAATGAAGCTATCAGAATGTATAGGGACTAGGAAAATATTTATTTTCCACTGGGTGTGGTGGTGGTGCACACCTGTAATCCTAGCGGGTTGGGAAGCTGAGGCAGGAATATCTGGAGTTCAAAGCCAGCCTCAGCAACTTAGTGAGGCCCTAAGCAACTCAGTGACACCCTGTCTTTAAATAAAATTTAAAAAGGGCTGGGACGTGGCTTAGTGGTTAAGTGCCTGTGGATTCAATCCCTGATACTAAAAGGAAAAAATAAATACTTATTTTCCATCATGATGAAGCCAGAATTAGACAGGCAGATAGGCAAGGGTCAGATCCAGGAAATGGAGGGATTGAAATGTTACTTTCTTTGGAGCCTTTCCTCCACCCTTATCAAGAACCTGCCCCTGCTCCAACCTGTTGCTAAGGTAACCTGTCCCAGGAACTGCCCCTCCCTACAGGGAGTTATAAAGTTGTTAATTAATGTGTCCTGGGCTGCTCCATCTGGCCCTTCCCCTGTCCACCTGCTTCTCACCTTTTGGCCATCCCACCAAGCATCTCCTGGGCCTAGTCACATGACCTAGTCACATGACCATCCCACTGAGCATCTCCTGGGCCTATTCACATATGAAGGGAAGGAAGGAAAAAGATAAGGGGAAGAGAGCAGGAGAACAAAGGAAACCTAGGACATATAAAAAAGGCAAAACACCCTTGCTTCTGGGGATACCAGGATACCAGCAATGGCCCCCTTCTCCCTCCCAGGAGAAGTCTATGTTACCCGTTTTTAAATAAACCCTGCTGTGTATGCTTGCCTCAGTGTGCTTCTCTAATGTTATACTTCAACATGTACGGGAGCAGAACGCGTCACTGATAACCGGCAGTATCAATGACAATGCTAATGAAATATCACTCACTGAGAGTGTCAATCAGCATCATTTCCTAGGCTCCTCAGGGCTTACTGTGTGGATCCATGAACTAAACAGGCTTGACATGGTGATAGGATCGAGGTTATTACTGGGATCAAAATCCTGGGCCTCCTTTAACCAATTATGATCTGGCTGTGATCACTGCTGACTGTCTGGCTTGTCAGCGGTGGAGGCCGACACTGAACCCCTTTCCAGAGCAGCTGACCAGCCATCGGACATCAGTACTCTTTTTTGATGGAGGGGGTAGTTATGTCTTCATTGCAACAAACATTTCCTCTTGCTATGGATTAACCTTCCCTGCTATCAGTGCTTCTGCCTGAACTGTGATCTGTAAATTTAATGATAATTTATTCACTATCATGACAATAAGGAATCCACTACTCTTTACCAAAAAATTAATTTTATAATGATGAAAGCTATCCTGATAGGAAGATGGAATAACCTAATGAAGACTCGGTTTCATACCAGCTGTGAGACAATACCTTGTAGAATCTAAACCAAATGTCTATGCCTGTGAACAGGAAATGGCACTCTTTCTCCAACAGTGGGAAATCATGAAGTGGGCATGACTCTGCTCAGTCTTTTCGCTTACTAAGCTACTCTCAAGATTTGTGCTTTCTGTTCTCATACCTTTGGGTTCTGTGGATTCTGAGATCTTAGTTTCCAGAAAAGAAGAGTTTTGTTTTGTTTTGTTTTGTTTTTTAAACCAGGGGGCACATCACATTGAACTTGGAGTTCAGATTGCAACTTGGACTCATTGAGCTTCCAATATCACTGAAATAACAAGCAAAGAAGAGGAATACTGCACTAACAGGGGCCACTAATCCTGATAATTAAGAGAAAATAAAACAGAGCTGATGTTATCATCAGAGTGGGAGAAGTGTGCCAAGAATGCAGGGGAACTGTCTAGGTTTGCCTCTTAATTCTCCTAATACTGTTAGTGAAATTCACAGTTACCTAAAGGAGGCAAGACCACTATTGGCTTGGATCACTAAGGAATGAAGCTTTGGCTTTCTCCACCAGGCAAAGGATCATACTCACCTGAGGTGCTAAGGACAAACTAAATGTGATGCATGTAGAAGAAGCAAATTCTGAACTAATACCAGCTTTATGATCAGTTACAGAAGGATTTTGGTAGCTATGCTTACACATTTTATGTATGATAGAGGAATAAAAGATACATGCATATATGTACACATGCAGAAGCCAAATTCTTTCTTTTCTTCCTCTTCTACCAGCTTATGGAAGGAGTATTGTTAGTCGTTAAGCTTCTATCTCAGTCTGAAAATTACAAGTCATCAGGGAAGGATTGTGACTGAGATAGGAAAAATAATATCCAGAAGTGAAAACTGACCTGAGGGTTTTGTGTCTTGCCTTTTGAGAAGGAGATTGGGCACATCCTCAGTAGACTGAGGGGGAGTTCCAATAGGTTAGTAAAAACTGTATTGTTGTTGTTCCTTGAAAATTTATACATACACATCTGGAGAACCAAGCTAGATATTGTATCCTCGTTCATAGTGTGATCCTGTTCTTTCAAACTCTGTCTTGTATCACAGGGCTCGACAGTTTGGAAGCTACGATAACCAGATTTACTGGCCAGTAGGGATGTGATTTAAAGTCTGCCAACGAGAGGCGTTTGTGTGCTATTTGGAAGAGGAAGAAATGGAGAAGCCATCGTTCTACAGGAGCAGCTGGGCCTCTGCAGATGGCAGATGTGGCGTCTTGCCAGTGGCCTTCAGGTGTCCTTTCAGGGTGCTCTGCAAGCACAGATCATTGGTGGGAGCTTACTGAGCTTCTTCTGCTTTCTGATTTTTTGATAGCCTTTGCAGCTTTTCTGACCTTGCAATAATTATTTAAGACTTTAATTCCCTGTACTGTATACCCTTTGTGCTTAGAGTATCTATCATGGTTTCTGGTTATCTGACCAAATCCCACTTGATACCCAGACTGCATCTTTTTTTTTTTTTAATTGTTTTGTAGTTGTAGATGGCCAGCATGACTTTATTTTATTTGTTTATCTTTATGTGATACTGAGGGTTGAACTCAATGCCTCACACGTAAGAGGCAAGCACTCTGCAATTGAACTACAGCCCCACCCCTGCCAGCCTGCATCTTTACTACTGTATTTGGCTACAGCAAAGGCTTTGTAAAATTGTATGATATAAACATTGAAAATATATTCTCATACCTCAAAATACAAGCTTAAGTAATTGTTTATGTGCAGCATTGTGTTAAAATCCAATAGCCTGTAGTATGGAGTGTAAGTAAATATACCGTATATTATGGAATATAGCTCAAGTGTTCAGCAACAATAAAAACAGAAGAAAATTTAATTGGAGTGCTCAAATACTGAGCCAACTCATATTTATTATGTTGGTGTCCCCAAATGTCACATGGCTGAATTTTCTGCTAGTTTAACGCACTGTGATGCTGCCAACATAAATGAGCATAGAAGAACTGGTTTAGTTGCATGAAAATCATTGCAAATCTGGTTATGTGTTTATGCCTTTTAAAAACATTATTATTATAAATCTATTTCTATCTCACTTGAACTTCATATTCCACTGCATTACAAAAGAAAAAGGAAATGAGAGTGACAGCTATTTTCAGCAGAGAGATGATGATGTTTATTTTTTTCCTTTGGCTAGCAAATTAACTTTTCTCAATGGCCTTTAGTAAACTGCCTGGAAACACTCTGTGTTTCTGATAGTGTTTCAGTGTGGTACGAGTGACACTCTATAGATACAAAAGGACAGAAAAAAAGTATATCCGAGATAGAAATAAAATACTTTCATCATTCAATATCTGCAGGAAATTGATTTCAAGACCACTGTGGATACCAAATTCCAAGAATGCTCAAGTCCCTCATAAAAAATTATGCCATATTTGCCTATAATCTATGCATATCTTCCTATGTAATCTAAATAGTCTCTAGAATACTTATAACACCTAATATAAGTGCTATGTAAATTGTTATACTGTGTTGTTTAGGGAATAAGAACAATACAAAAATCCTGACATGTTCAGTACAGTATTTTTAATCTGCAGTTGATTGAATCCACAAGTGCAGAACCCACAGAGAAGGCCACCAATATCTCAAAATGAGTTAAATTCATTATGGTTCATTATAGTTTAAATATGAAGTGTCTCTTGAAAACTCATGCATGAGACAATGCAGGAATGTTGAGGTGAAATGGTTAGATTATTAAGCTGTGACCTAAATAGTGGGTTAATCCAATTGAATGGATTAATGGGTGGTAATTGTAGGCAGATAGAGCATGGCTGGAGGAAGTAGGTCACCAGGCAAGCCTTTGGGGATGATATTATCCCTGTCTTCTTATACTCAAACACTGTCTGCATCCTGGCTGTCGTGAACTGGACAGCTTTCCTGTGCCGTAACTTTCTGCCATAATGTTTTTTTTTCTCACCTTGGAGCTCACATAGTTATGGAGTCAGCCTACCATGGACTGACCCTTGGAAACCATGAGCTGAAATCAATTTTTCCTTCTCTAAGTTGTTCTTGTTGGGTCTTTTGGTCACAGTAATGCAAAGCTAACTAACACATGGTAAATTAAAAAAATTATTTTAAGAACATATGCATCAAAAAGCTACCAAATAATCTGTCATCAATCTAGTCTATTTCTAGATAAATTTTTTTTTTCTCAAATGTGTTTAAAAGAAGAATAAATGCAATGTTGAGGATTCTGAAAAGGCTTCAAGAATAAAGTCCAAGATCCTTGGCACAGAGCACAACTTACAGGCCTTCCTCACCCTCCGTTCACTCTCCACACCCCTTGTAGTGGCACACACCACAGTGCTTCTACTTAAGAAGAAGCACTACTCTCCACATGCCAAGCTCTGAAAGCTCCTGCTTGGCCAATGGTTGAATCTGAATCCCTTTAGCAGTTTATAAATATCTTTAATTGTTTATATGTGCCTCTTCAACTGGACTGATTCAATCAAGTGTAGAGATTTTTTATTATCTGTGTAGCAATAGTTTGGCAAGTACTGACAGTAGATACCAATAAATGTCTGATGAGTAAATAAGACAAATGTATGAATAAATTACAGGCATTTAAATTTGGAACAAATATTAGGTATTCTGTTGTCTATTTTTCATGTTTTACACAAGGAAAATGAGGGCCAGGAAGACCTGCCTTGTTCCACTATACAGTAGTAACATTGCTGGCTTGGGACCCAGGTACCTTTGCTTCCCTCTTGGTAGACTTTCTCCTTTTTTATTCCTGGCTAACTTGGAAATTTACTTGGATGAGTTGTGGTTCATTTTCCAAATATTTCCTCTATAATGCCCGTAGGTACATTATTCACACTTTCAGAATAATTGATGAAAAATCTCTATGACTTCAGACACCCAGTAGCTATAGTAGCCGTCTACATTTTCAGCTTGCTCCTTGCCTGTCTAGTACTTCTTCTTTCATAAGACAGTCGAATTATTGTGGAAATTATTACAAAGTCCTTCAAAATCTATTTTGGGCATAGTCTTCATATTCTATATGAGACACTGTTAATGAGTTGTAGGCTTTTTAAAACAAATTTTGGAAATAGATGATAGATAACATGAAAGATAGATAGATAAAAGACAGATAATAATTTCCTCCCAAAATACGATGTGCCTATTCATTATCTTTCTCAGTAGTTCTTGAAGAATAGAAACGTTATATTTGGATGACAAGTTTATCTATTTTTTTTTATGACTGTTATGGTTTAGGCATGAGTTGTCCTCCAGAAGCTCATGTGTGAGACAATGCAAGAACATTTAGAGGTGACGTGATTGGGTTATGACAGCCTTAACCTAATCAGTAGGCAGGTCGGGTGTGACAGGAGGAGGTGGTTCACTGGGGGCACATCTTTGGCGTTTATATTTTGCTTTTACAGAGTGAGAGTCTTCTTCTCTTCCTGTTATATCCCGAGCGATTTCCTCCACCACACTCTTCTGCCATGATGTTCTGCCACAACTCCAGCCCAGAGCAAAGGAGTTGACCGTCTATGAGACATCTGAAACCATGAGCCCCTGATAAACTTTTCCTCCAAAATTGTTCTTGTCAGGTGTTTTGGTCATAGTGGTGAAAAAGCTCACTGAAACAATGGTTCATACTTTTTGTGTCCCTAAGAAATCTTTCCTTACCTAAAATCCATTAAGTTATTCCTGCTGTTTTCTCTCAGAACTTTTATAGCTTTTTTTTTTTTTTCCTGCAACATTTAGGGCTACAGTTACATAGGACTTGTTTTTTTCATATATTCATCTACTTTTTCCAATATCTGTTGAAAATATTTTCCCATTTAGTAGGTTTGACATTGTTTCTACAAATCAATTCGCCATGTATGTATGGGTCTATTTCTGGGCCATCTATTTGACCCATTCATCTGTTTGTCATCTTGCTACACTTACTATGTCTTGACTATTGTAGCTGTGTTACAAAACTTTAAATTGGGAGCATAAGTCCTCCGAATTATGTTCTTATCTCTTTCAAAATAGCTACTGCTATTCTAGATCTTTTTCATTTCCATATAGGTTTTTAGAATTGGCTTAAAATTTTTCTCTGCAATTCCTTGAGTCTATAGATCAATTTCAGTGCATTAGACATGTAAGCAATATTATTTTCTTTATTATTTATTTTTTATTTTAAATCTTATTTATTTCAGCAATGTTTTGTAGCTTTCAATAGAAAGATCACACATCTTGTTAAATCTATTCCTAAGTATTATATTTTTGTTGCTGTATTTTCTAGTTGAGAAGACAAAAACTGTACTCTTTTATTTCAAGATTTCTAAGACCTGGTAGCATTCCAAGAATGTGTAGAAAGTTTATTTGTTGGACAATGTTTAAGTCTTGGGATATAATCCATTCAATATAATATTACAGAATGATAGTTATTGATCCATGCTAACCCATTCAAAACAAATATTATTGGTAAAAATAAACCATTGACATGTAAGTGTGGATCTTTATTAATATTTTAAAAGCCTTCTCATTCCCTAGATAAATTTAGCTTTCCAAATTAGCCATCTGTTGTTGAACTCTTACATAGACTTATTGGTTAAATGCACACTGCTTAATTAGAACCAACATAGGACACAGAGATGTCAAGCAGGATTGGTGGTGACAACAGGGGCTGCAGTTTGGTATTAAAACCTACAGCTACAGTGGCAGCTATGAAACCTGCAAGGGAAAGAGGGGACTGAGGGGGACAGACAGTGGTACAAGCCTCACCATCGTGAGCCGAAGTGCAAGTTTGTGTTTCAGCAAGAGTGGGCAAGCTAAGATCACTTGCTGCCTCCCTTCTTTACTCAGGCCAACAATTTATTCTTATTTCAAAAATCACTGATGGTCACATTTCAGCCTTACCACCTTCCCTCGAAGAACTGCTGCTGCTTTGTGGTGGTGGCTTTGTGCCACGTATCCCAGGCATCAAGCATGATTCTAGACCCATCTTCTGTCAGCTGGTGACTCCCTAGGATTGTTTTGGGACAGTGCCTGGAGCAGCCATTCTACCTGTTTTGCAGGAGCTTTCGGGTCACGACCTCTGAAGGAAGTTGCCTACCCCGATGGTATAGACACTAGCTTTCACTGCACTCCTCTGAAGGTCCTGTGCATGTCAAAAGCGAATTATGTTTGAAGAAGTAACAACTCCAGTTTTGCCGGGGCTATTCTAACCCAAGAAAGTGAAAATTCCCTTCCCTCCATGATAACCGAGGGAGTGCAATCAAGTTGAGGGAACATCTCCACTGCTTTAAAAGATACCTGAAAATTCCCTTGAGAATTATTCAGTCATCCCACTGGGATTTCCACCCAGTCAATCTTCTTGCTTCCCTGACTGGTATGTGTGTGGGTTCAAACGTGGGTGATGCCTGAATGCAAGCTGGGGACTGGTTGGAACCAGTGACTCAGTTATTTTAAAATACCAGCAAAATAGGATTAGAAGACACAAACCAAGAGCACTTTACAAGGACAGAAGGGACTGACACCGGATCTCCTTCAGAGAAAGCTTTGGGTTCAGTGGTGTGTGTTAAGAAAGTAATGGAATAGAAATGACAGATGTGGAATGAAGCAATTTGTACATATTACCAAAGAAACCAAAAAAAAATTGTTTTGATGAAGAGTGGGTGTTGAAGGAGAATTTAACCTTATTAGGAAAACATAACAAAACAAATGAAAACGATTGCTTTATTTTTCAGTATTTATGAATCATCTTAGACTGCATTTTTTGATGGTGTGTATTCAAAAGGAAGTTGCTTTAGGGAGAAAAGGCTTTCGAAATGCAAAGCAGATTTCTCTACTGTTATAGTCTATCATTGTTAAAAAACAGAATTTTTCTGTAACAGTTTTGAATGGCACCAAAACATTTCACTGTGATTTTAATGTATTTCTTTAACAAGTGTTTTTAAAACAAGTGTCCAAGCAATTTGACACCAGTATTTCATAGTACTTCTGGTATAACTGTTCTGTGCATCACATTTCCAGATTGGGAGTTTACTTTAGGGTACTTTACTTTCCTACATTTTACATTTCTGTTCTTACTGAGAACAGAAAAAGCTTACTGCAGATAAACTCTCAAGAAGACTAGTAAATTGCATATCATTAAAAGCATTTCACACATTCAAATTTTTCCTTTTAAAGCTGCTTTTTCCCCACATTGAATTTATCAGAGTTAGAAAATAGTTCTTTCCAGGGTAATAGTTTATTCTGTAGAGGCTACCATTGTATGCCACCATTATTTAATATGAGAAATGACCTAATGTAAAGAAATCTTGTTTTAAACATCAGTTATTAAAATATCTGGTAGTTTGAATAACCAGTATTGTTTCAAGTAATGTTAGATGAAATTAAAACCATTATGTATGTGGACTTTTAGTTACCTGTATTTTTATTTTGTTTTTGTGTTTTTATTAAGTCTTTATAGCTATACATGAAATTGGAATTCATTTTGACATAATCATTTTGACGTAATCACACATGCATAGAATATAATTTGCTCCATTTTTGTCCGCAGTACTTACTCTTTTTCTCCCTTCCTCCCTCCCCAGGTTTCCCTTCCTCTACTCTACTGTCATCCTTCTACTCATGTATAGTATTTTCAATTGGTGCTTTATAGATACCCATAAAGATCCAACTCACTGTGGTATGTTCTTATATGTATACAGCACAGTTTGGTCAATTTCATTGCTGCTCCTGTCTTTCCTCCCTCTCCCTCTATCTTCTTCTTATGCTTCACTGATCTCCCTTCTGTTTTTAATGGGTTGTATGTTTTGAACAGGTTCCTTTGTTTTAATATTTAGTGGCCATCTCTATTGGCCAATTCTATAATCTCCTTAATATTGTTTTAAAACAGATTAAAAGGCAACTTATTTTAGGAAAAATAATATTTAAAAAAATTAGAAAAACATGAAACAAATGTATTTATCAGGAATATTGAACCTAGAGTTTAAAAAACATGCAATGGAGGAGCTGGGAATATAGCTTGGTTGGTAGAGTGCTTGCCTTGCGTGCACGAGGCCCTGGGTTCAATCTCCAGCACCACCAAAAAAAAAAAAAAAATGTGGAATGAAAAAGAATGTTCACATTTCATTGCACCTGGAAAACATAATAAGTCCTAATAACAAAATTGTCATATTTTAGAAGAATACTATGCATGATATATTCAGAATTCATTGCAATACATAACAAGTAGCTGCTTCTTCAGCTTGGTTCTCCTGATGTGTAGGTAGTGGGGTCTCTACTATTTCTTCTTTTACATCAGTTATGAGCTTTTTTTTTTTCTTTTTTTAAAAATTTATTTGCCTATCACAAACATTTTTGTATGTTGCTATTTTTTGTTTGTAGTTACAAATTTTAATTACAAATCTTATATCCTTAAGTTTAGCTAATCTATTAATCCTTTCTTTCCTTATTAGATATTTATTTTTGTGTTTGTTGTTATTATAGATAATTCTATAATGAACAATATTTGCTTTATTGAGTTGTTTCTTTATGATTAATTGCCATAAATGGAATTTTGGTCAAAACATAAAATCTTTGTAGTATTTGCTATATTTTGACATATAACTTTTCTACTTAAGGCAATTTGTAATGTCACCAACAGTAAGTACTGTGATTTTCCTAGTTACAGATTTATTTTTTTTGTTGTTGTTGTTGCCAAAATTTGTTTTTTTTTAATATGTACAACTCATAGTGCATATATTTAGTATCTTTTTACATACAACTGTTTGTATACAAAGTATATTCGTACAATTCAGGTCTTCAATCATGCATTAAGGAAAATGATATCCGTCTCATTCAGCAACCTTTTTTTTTTTTCTTTTCTCCCCCTCCCTCCCCTCTTGCTCTCTCCCTTACCCTCCCTTCCCTTGACCATTCTAGTGTTCCTCTAATCCTCCTATGTACCCCCATCCAACAATACTTTGAAATAGCCTCCTTATATAAGAGAGAACATTTGGTACTTGGATACTTAGCATTATGTCTTCCAACTTCATCCATTTACCTGCAAATGCCATTAATTTGTTTTCTTTTATTGCTGAGTAAAATTCCATTGTGCGTATATAACACATTTTCTCAATCCACTCATTTACTGAGGGATATCTAGGTTGGTTCCACAACCTAGCTATTGTGAATTGCGCAGCTACAAACATTGAGATAGCTGTGTCACTGTAATATGCTGTTTTTAAGTCCTTTGGGAATAGACCCAGGAGTGGGATGGCTGGGTCATAGGATGGTTCCATTCCCAGTTTTCCAAGAAATCTCCATACTGCTTTCCATAATGGTTGCACCATTTTGCAGTCCCACCAGCAATGTATGAGTGTGCCTTTTTCCCCACATCCTCTCCAACATTTATTGTTGCTTGTGTTCTTGATGGCTGCCATTCTGACTGGAGTGAAGTGAAATCTTAGAGTAGTTTTGATTTGCATTTCTCTAATTGCCAGTGATGTTGAACATTTTTTCATGTATTTGTTGATTAACTGTGTATCTTCTTCTGAGAGGTGTCTTCTCAATTCCTTAGTCCATTTATTGATTGGGTTATTTGTTTTTTTAGTGTAAAGGTTTTTGAGTTCTTTATATATTCTAGAGATTAGTGCTCTATCTGATGTGCATGTATTAAATATTTGTTCCCAATTAGTTGGCTCTCTATTCCCCTCACTGATTGTTTCTTTTGCTGAAAAGAAGCTTTTTAGTTTAAATCTATCCCATTCATTAATTCTTGGTAGTAATTCTTGTGCTACAGGATTCTTATTAAGGAACTTGGGGCCTAATCCAACATGTTGGAAATTGGAGCTTACTTTTTCTTCTATTAGGTGTATTGTCTCTGGTCTAATTCCTAGGTCCTTGATCCACATTGAATTGAGTTTTGTGCATTGTGAGAGATAAAGGTTTAATTTCATTTTGTTGCATATGGATTTCCAGTTTTCCCAGCATCATTTGTTGAAGAGGCTATCCTTTCTCCACTGTACATTTTTGGCACCTTTGTCTAATATAAGATAGCTGTAATTATATGTATTAGTCTCTGTATCCTCAATTCTGTACCATTGGTCCACCAGTCTGTTTTGGTGCAATACCATGCTGTTTTTGTTACTATTGCTCTATAGTATAATTTAAAGTCCGGTATGGTGATGCCCCCTGCTTCACTTTTCTTGCTCAGGATTGCTTTGGCTATTCTGGGTCTCTTATTTTTCCAGATGAATTTCATGACTGCTATTTCTATTTCTTTGAAGAATGACATTGGGATTTTGATTGGAATTGCATTAAATCTGTATAATGCTTTTGGTAGTATGGACATTTTGACAATATTAATTCTACCTATCCAAGAGCAAGGTAGGTCTTTCCATCTTCTGAGTTCATCTATAATTTCTTTCTTTAGTGTTCTATAATTTTCGTTATAGAGGTCTTTCACCTCTTTCGTTAGGTTGATTCCCAGGTATTTTATTTTTTTTTGATGCTATTGTAAATGGGGTATTTTTCATCATTTCCCTTTCAGAGTCTTTGTCGCTGATGTACACAAATGCCTTTGACTTATGTGTATTGATTTTGTATCCTGCAACTTTGCCAAATTCGTTTACTAGTTGTAAAAGTTTTCTGGTAGAGTTTTTTGGGTCTTCTAGGTAGATTATCATGTCATCAGCAAATAGTGCTAATTTGAGCTCTTCTTTTCCTATCTTGATCCCTTTAATTTCTTTTGTCTGTCTAATTGCTCTGGCCAGAGTTTCCAGTACTATGTTAAATAGCAGTGGTGAAAGGGGGCATCCCTGTCTTGTTCCAGTTTTTAGAGGGAATGCTTTCAATTTTTCTCCATTTAAGATAATGTTAGCTCGGGGCCTTGCATAAATAGCTTTTATAATGTTAAGATATGTTCCTGATATTCCTAGTTTTTCCAGTGTTTTGAACATAAAGGGGTGTTGTATTTTGTCAAATGCTTTTTCTGCGTCAATTGAGATGATCATATGATTTTTGTCTTTAAGTCTATTGATGTGATGTATTATGTTTATTGATTTCCGAATGTTGAACCAGCCTTGCATCCCTGGGATAAACCCCACTTGATCGTGGTGCACTATCTTTTTGATATGTTTTTGTATCTGATTTGCCAGGATTTTGTTGAGGATTTTTGCATCTATGTTCATTAAAGATATGGGCCTGAAGTTTTCTTTTTTGGATGTGTCTTTGCCTGGCTTTGGAATTAATGTGATATTGGCCTCATAGAAAGAGTCTGGAAGAGCTCCCTCTTTTTCTATTTCTTGAAATAGTTTGAAGAGCATTGGTATTACTTCTTCTTTGAAAGTCTTATAGAACTCGGCTGTAAACCCATCAGGTCCTGGACTTTTCCTTGTTGGTAGCTTTTTGATGACATCTTCTATTTCTTCGCTTGTAATTGATCTGTTTAAATTGTGTATAGCCTCCACATCCAGTTTAGGCAAATCATATGACTCTAGAAATCTGTCAATGCATTCAGTATTTTCTATTTTATTAGAGTACAAGTTTTCAAAGTAATTTCTAATTATATTCTGTATATCTGAGGTGTTTTTTGTGATATTCCCTTTTTCATCACGAATGTTAGTAATTTGAGTTTTTTCTCTTCTTCTTTTCGTTAGCATCGCTAAGGGTCTGTCAATTTTGTTTATTTTTTCAAAGAACCAACTTTTAGTCTTGTCAATTCTTTGAATGGTTTCCTTAGTCTCAATTTCATTAATTTCTGCTCTGATTTTAATTATTTCCTGTCTTCTACTGCTCTTGGTGTTGGTTTGTTCTTCTTTTTCTAATGCTTTGAGGTGTGATGTTAAGTCATTTATTTGTTGTTTTTTTTTCCTCTTAAGGAATGAACTCAGTGCAATGAATTTTCCTCTTACTACTGCCTTCATAGTGTCCCAGAGATTTCTATATGATGTATCTGTGTTCTCATTTACCTCTAGGAATTTTTTGATCTCCTCTTTGATGTCTTCTTCAACCCCTTGTTCATTCAGTAGCATGTTGTTTAGCTTCCAGTTGATGGAGTAGTTTTTCTTATTCCTTGTTTTGTCGTTGATTTCCAATTTCATCCCTTTATGGTCCGATAGCATGCAGGGTAGTATCTCTATTTTTTTATATTTACTGAGAGTTGCCTTGTGACATAATATATGGTCTATTTTAGAGAAGGAGCCATGTGCTGCTGAGAAAAAAAGTGTATTCGTTTACTGAGGGATGAAATATTCTATATATGTCCGTTAGGTCTAAATTGTTAATTGTTTTGAGGAGGCTTAAAGTTTCTTTGTTTAGCTTTTGTTTGGATGATCTATCCATTGGTGAGAGAGGTGTGTTGAAGTCCCCTAGAATAACTGTGTTGTGGTCTATTTTACTCTTGAACTTAAGAAGCGTTTGTTTGATGAATGTAGGTGCTCCATTATTTGGGGCATACAGATTTATGATTGTTATATCCTGTTGATGGATGGTTCCCTTAAGTAATAAGAAATATCCATCTTTGTCCCTCTTGATTAGTTTTGCTTTGAAGTCTACCTTATTTGATATGAGAATGGAAACCCCTGCTTGCTTCCGCCGGCCATGTGAGTGTTAAGACTTTTCCCAGCCTTTCACTTTCAGTCTGTTGATGTCTTTTTCTATGAGGTGTGTTTCTTGGAGACAGCAAATTGTTGGGTCATTTCTTTTAATCCATTCTGATAATCTGTGTCTTTTGATTGGCGAGTTTAGGCCATTAACATTCAGGGTTATTATTGAGATGTGATTTTTATTCCTATCCATTTTTATTTGAATTATGGTCTTTAGCTTGATTTGTTTTCTCTTCTGGTTGGTATTTCCTTTAGTTTAATATCTCCCTTTGTTGATTTTCGTTATCATCTTTCTCTTCTTCTTCATGAAAAATTTTGCCCAGGATGCTCTGAAGTGCTGGCTTTCGAGTTGTGAAATCTTTTAACTTTTGCTTGTCGTGGAAGGTTTTTATTTCATCTTCGAATCTAAAGCTTAATTTTGCTGGATATAAGATTCTTTGTTGACATCCCTTTTCTTTCAGAGCTTGAAATATACTATTTCAGGATCTTCTTGCTTTTAAGGTCTGGGTTGAAAAATCTGAACATAGTCTGATTGGTTTCCCCCTATATGTAATTTGCTTCCTTTCTCTTGGGGCTTTTAGTATTCTCTCCTTGCTCAGTGTACTAGGAATTTTCAATATAATGTGTCTTGGTGTGGATCTGTTGAGATTTTGTTTGTTTGGTGTTCGGTATGCCTCTTGAACTTGGTTTTCCCATTCATTCCTCAAGTTTGGAAAATTTTCTGTAATTATTTTGTTAAATAGATTACTCATTCCTTTGGCTTGAAACTCTGCCCCTTCCTCTAAGCCGATCACTCTTAAGTTTGGTCTTTTTATGCTGTCCCATAATTCTTGGATGTTATGTTCTTGATTTCTAACAAGTTTTGCTGTATAGTCTAAATTCTTCTCTAGGACATATATTTTGTCTTCATTGTCTGAGGTTCTTTCTTCCAAGTGGTCTATTCTGTTGGAGATGTTTTCGATTGAGCTTTTATTTTGGTTTATTGCTTCTTTCATTTCTGGAATTTCTGTTTGGATTCTCTTTAGAGCCTCTATTTCCCTATTGACGTAATCTTTTACTTCCTGTATTTGTTTATGGAGTTCTTTGTCAAAATGATATTTTGCCTCCTGTACCTGCTCCCTCATCTCATTTTTGAGTTCATTCTTAAGTTCCATAAACATTTGGCATATGTAATTTTTAAATTCCATCTCTGGCATTTGACCAACTGTGCTTGCCATGACATCTACTGATGAGGTATCTTGATTTGTTTGTGTCATTTTCTTTCCTTGTTTTTTCATGTTGCTTGTGTGTCTATTCTTCCTGCACTGTGGGACCTTGACTATTTCGATTTTACCTTAAAGCCTTATGTTGTTCCTGTAGTACAATGCTATCAGATTACCTTATAATTCCTTTACACTTTTAAAACCTAACACTTTCTATTCAGAAAATCCAAGTTTGATCACAATGTACAGATTTGGTTAACCCAGATATTATTTCCAATGTACTCTGTACGCTTCTGATAGGGTTTTATAGCTTCAAGTATTGGATACAGAGGTGTTATGTTTAGGAAGAAGGAAGTGTCTTGAATTGTTCTTTCTTGGAAAGTATGAAAAGAGATATCTATTGAAGTGGTTTAGTGGAAGTGGTTTAGTATCAGTAAACGATGGAAGAAAGAGAATGGAGTTGACAATTAGGTGGAAAGACCAATTTATATATAAAGTAAGTTGGAAAAGAAAAAAAAATGATAAAAGAGTAGGAATTGGTGTAAGAGAGAGGAGAGAGAGAATCAAGGAAATAGAGAGTAAACTATATATAACACCACTTTGCTTCAATTGCGCCGGTTCTAGAAATCCCAAGTTCTGCGTATAACTTGTTTTTGCCTCTGTTTAGTATGCACTGGCAGGATGTAAACATGAAAGATGAAGGAGGAAGAAAAGATACAAGAGTGAGAAGGAAGAAAAGAAGGAAAGAAAAAAGGAGCGGAAGCAAACAAACACACTAACAATCAATGCGGAAGGAAAAAAAAAAGCAGAACAAAACAAAGCCAAAAAAGAAAAATAAAAATAAACAAACAAACAAAAAAAACCTCCCTGCAATCCAACAAAACAAGCAAACCGACAAAAAGAAAAGAAAAAAAAAAAAGTTGAACTCCAAGTCTCAGACAAAACGGGCCCTGGGAAGCCCCCCTCTTTTTTTTCCTTTCTAGTTCAAACCAATTGTTATTGGATCACGTCTAGACAGTCTACGATCCTGTTAGTGGAATCAAGGCTGCATCTTAGGCCAGTGGCTGAATGGTTCAGTGAAGGAGTGGCCCAGGGGGTTTGTGTGTGTCAGCAGATGAATGGCTCTGGGAAGGGGACCCTCCAGAAGGCACCCCCTCTCCAAGCCCACCCACAGTTGCAGCTTCTTGTGGCTGCTGCGCTGGCCTCAGAAACGCCTTCCCCTGCTGGCCACCCGAGAGCCTCACCCAATTGTGCACTGTCTTCAGAGAGATGGAGGGCCCCTGGATGGCTGCAGCCGTCGCTCTCCGTCTCCTCCCCTTTGTCTGGGTCAGCCACTGCCCCTTTCAAAGATGGCGGTGCTCTCCTTCCAGTCAACAGCAGCTCCGCAGACTCCCGTATCCTCGCCGATCGATTTCAAAGCCGTTGGGTGGATGTCTCCCTGCCGAAGTGGCACCGGGAAGCCACAACTGTGACTGTGGCGCAGACAGTGCTGCTTCGGACTGTGACCCACTCCACTCTGACCCTGCTTGCTATTCGCAGGTCTCTGCGCCGCTCTGTCCGGGGCCCCACTACTGAGGGTCGCGTCCGGCGGAGTGTGGATTTGAACTGGTGTTGTCGACCCGCGGTCTCCCGTGGTTCCCCAGCACCAATTCCGCCGGCTGTTATCGCTGGTTTCACGCTGGTGTGCTGTGAGTGTGGCTGGGGTTGCAGTCACTGCGCGGTCTCCCCACACTGACTTTGTTTCGCACGGCCTGTGCACCACCCATGCGGTTTTGCAGGAGCCTCGCAGCTCCAGCCGCTGCAGACAGCTTGTCTCTTTCTCTCTCTGGTAGTGGTAATCAAACCATCCAGGAGATTGATAATTTCAGCCTATATATATATGATGAAAGGCAATTTATCTGCTTTGTTGGATTCTTTCCACGGAGCTGCCCTGAAGTGCGGCTTCCTCTAATCCACCATCTTGGATCCGCCACCAGTTATGAGCTTTTTAAAAGCTCTTTCAGCATCACTGTTCATTCAGTCATTTGTGATTTTCACATCTCCCAAAACATTGACACACAAACTGCTGTGTGACCCTGGCTATCATAGGGTGGTTAGAATACTTAAACTGTGTTCTTTTGGGTGAAACATGCTTCTTTATAGCATTCTAAAGACCTGTGCTTCAGACCACCCTCCACATTGCTCTGGTTTTTGAAGGGAAATCATAATCTATTTCTGGTTTAGGTATTTTCTTCCATTTTTTTTTCTTTGTCTTAAAATTCTTTCTCCATTCTGAGTTTTTGTGAAATTATCCACTTCTTCTTATACCGTTCCATCAATGGTATATGATATATTTGAAAATAGACTGGTGGGAGTCTTTTAAAAGTTCTTTACACACTTTTTCAGATGATATAAACTAGCATTTCAAAATTGTTTCACCAAAAATGTATCTGTTTATTTATTTCAGAAACTATCTTTAGTCTGAGCTTTTGGAACAAACTTTACTGTCTCCAGTCTTACCTCTGAGCAGGCTGCATGTTGTAAAGATGCACAAATGGGAAACATCTTTCTGGAGCTGGGGCTCAAAAAAAAAAAAAAAAACCTACCCCCAATGGCCCACAGAGAGTACTCCAGGAACAAGGTTTTCTTACTGGGTGCCTGGCAGTAGACCATCCCACCTACTTCTCTGACTTCAACATGTTAAATGACAGAAGTGTCTTGCTGCACCTGCAGAGACCTGATACATTTGTTGACCTTATGTGCTCCTGGAAAGTCTTTATGACACTCTTATAAAAATTCATTAAAAAAATTTTGAGTTGGGCGCTGTGGTACACGCCTGTAATCCCAGCACTTGGGAGGCTGAGGCAGGAGGATCGCGAGTTTAAAGCCAGCCTCAGCAATGGTGAGGCACTTAGCAGTGACCCCATCTCTAAATAAAATACAAAAAAGGGCTTGGGATATGGCCCAGTGGTCGAGTGCCCCTGAGTTCAATCCCCAGTACCAAAAAAAAAAAAAATTTTTTTGTAATTGTTTTCATATGTATATACAAAAAAATTTATATGTATATATATATTATATTTATATATATTATATGAAAAACATATGTTTTCATATATATATACACACACACACACACACACATATGTATATATAGTGAGGGGGGGTATTAATATTTGTATGCTAACCTTCTATGACCTTGATAAATACTTTCTCCAGTAGTAAAATTTTAGATCACTTAGGGTTTTCACATAAATTATCAGGTTGTCTTTGAATAAAGAGTTTGAATTTTTCTTTTTCCATTTACTTGCTTTTTTGGGTTACATGGCACTGGCTAGGACCTTCAGTTTAAAACTGGATAAAAGTTGTGAGAGGTGACATCCTTACTTTATTTTTTATCTTAGGGAGAAATTTCAATGTCACCAATGACTATGATGTTCATAGATGCTCTTTAACAGATTGTGAACTCCCCTTCTATCTCCATGATGCTGAGTTTTTTACCATGAATGAATGTTGCTTTTTGTAAAATGTATCTTCTGCTGATATCAAAATAATTGCATGATTTTTTTAACTTCACACCTGTTAATGTATGAGCAAGTTCTGTTTGTATGAACAAGTTCAATTTGTAGAAGACATAATCACTTACATACAAGTTCACAAAGAATCCACTAAAAACTATTAGATGTATTTTTTTTGTAGTTACTGGCTGGGCTATTTTAGTGAAGTCTATTACCTTGCAGCAGGAAACTTCTGATGTTGCTGTTTAGAAAGTACAGCCTTGGGCATAAATACACTGTCATTTTAGGTTGCACATCAAACCTGGGATATGCATAGTCACCAGGGATATACACCATCATTTGAGAGCATTTGATCACCTTGGTCATGCACACAGGTGCCAGATATGTACATGATCTCTTTGGACATGTATATAGTCACCTGAGATGTACACAGTCATCTTGAGATGACATGTTGTACCTAAGGTTAAACCTCTGTCCTATAAGTAGGGTCTTGGTGCAAGAAAGGGTTGTTGATCTCTCATCTGCTGTCATATGGAATTCAGCATTTGTGACATATATTTGGAAGTGATGGAAAGCTCTGGCAGCATCCCCTGCTTGGGGAGATACTGCAGTCTCAAACTGGGACCTCTAGGAGCAAGAAACTCACCCCCCTGGAGGGAGTCTTTACCACACTTAGCTGTGAGGAGTGAGGGAAGGGTGGGTTGTGGTTCAAACATGACATACCTCACTGCTCTAGGGAATTTAGTAGATTTTCTTGAATGGTTTTTATTTGCTGCATGCCCTTAGAACAGTTTCCCAAGACTTTTAATGGTTTGGTTTCTCTAGTAATTTTTACCTATGATCTTTGTGTTATGGTTTAGGTCTGAGGTATTCCCCAAAGCTCATGTGTGAAGCAAGACAAGAAAGTTGAGAGGTTCAGTGATTGGGTTACCTAATCTGTGTATTAATCCCCTGATAGGGATTAAGTGTGTGCTAATTTTAGGCAGGGAGGGTGTGGCTGGAGGAGGGGGTCACTGAGGGCTTGCCTTTGGGGCTTATATTTTGTCATGGTGAGGAGAGACCCCCTTCCCTTTCTCTCTGCTTCTTGGTGCCACATTCCCAGTTGCTTTTCTCCATGGTTCCCTTCTGCCATGGTTTTCTTCTTCTCTTTGGGGTCCAAGGAATGGATTTGGCTGTCTATGGACTGAGGCATCTGAAACCGTGAGTCTTTATAAACGTTTCCTCCTTAAAAAATGTTCTTGTCAGGTCTTTTGGTCACAGAAGCAAAAAAAAAAAAAAAAAAAAAAAAAAAAAAAAAAAAAAAAAAATCTGACTAAAAGCACTTTGTTTCTTTGAAGAGTGAGACCTCAGAGCTCCCCATGCTAGAAGCCTGCAACTAGAACTCCCACAATCTATTCTTAAATCCACCTAGTGCCTTTTTAATTTTTAAATATTATACTATCCAATTGAAAATTTCCATTTAATTTTTATTTATAGGTAGTATTACTCCAGTGACATTTACTTTGTCATCTCATTATGTTCATGCTTATACTTAATCTTTGAACATGTTTAAGAGTTTTAATGTTCTGTCTGATAATTACAACAACACTGTGGTCATTTTAGGGTCTGTTTCTATAGGCTATTTTGCTCTCTTGATTTTCAGGCTCATGGTTTCCATTTACATACTTATTTTTTTTTCCTGCATGCTGAACACTGTGAATGTTTTCTTGTACAGTGTTTGGGATGGTTGTCTACCTTGAAAAAGCGTTAAGTTTTGTTTTGTTAGTGATTAAATCACTGGAACATCCTCTTGATCTAACCTGACTGGGCTTATGCTTTGTTAAAGGAGACCTACATTTCCTTTGTCCTTCTCCCCAGAGCTTCTTTCTTTCTCTAGGGCATGCTCCTGGTTCCCAAAGTCTCATCTTTTCTGGGTCCACACTAAATGCCTAAGTTCCTCAGTAATATCTTTCTACTCTGGCTCAGCTGGAATCCTCACATCTTTTTTTTTTGTACCAGGGATTGAACTCAGGGGCACTCGACCACTGGGCCACATCCCCAGTCCTTTTTTGTATTTTATTAGAGACAGGGTCTCACTGAATTGCTAAGTGCCTCGCCATTGCTGAGGCTGGCTTTGAACTCTCGATCCTCCTGTCTCAGCCTCCCAAGTGCTGGGATTACAGGCATGCGCCACCAGGCCTGGCCTTTCTCACATCTTTGATCACTGTATGATCTCTGTATCTTTGTGCAATTTTCAGTCCGCTAGACACTCCCTACTAAGTTTCCCCATGCAGGCACAATGTAGTGCCCAAGAATTCAAGAGTAAACTCTGTGCAGAATCCAGGGTTCTTTGTACACATCCTTCTTTCAAATATTCCAACACAAAAGATTTCATCTGACTCAAAGGCCTAGGATTCTTCCCTTCTCCTCTTTTTTTTTCCTTTTTGTTTGCTTGTGCCCAGCTTTCTTGTAACATGGTGAGAAAGGTGCTTGTAGCCAGAACACTGAAGCAAATGGAGGATACATTTGGGCATACATCTCATTTCTCAAGTATCACTGTACTTTGATTTCAGTTTTCCAATGCCAGAAAATGGTGTTATAATATATTTTGATCAGTGTTATAGTTGCTATGTGGGAGGGTAAATCTGATAACATTTTTTTTCTTCATAGTCCAAAGCAGAATTCTTTCCTCCTCTCACTTTCCTGTTTTTTAAAAAATATATCTTAAAACTTACATATAAATTATTTAATATTCACATATAAATTTTATATCTGTCTATATCTAACTTGAATTCCAAACATTT
The DNA here is from genome assembly GCA_025594165.1 of Tamias sibiricus. NCBI lineage: Eukaryota > Metazoa > Chordata > Mammalia > Rodentia > Sciuridae > Tamias > Tamias sibiricus. The sequence goes on along the minus strand of CM046662.1, from coordinate 159,363,609 downwards.
GTACTTTTTAAAAAATTTTTATTTATAGTAGTATGTATTACAGTTCATATTATACATATATAGCATCTTTTTACATAAAACAGTTTGTATACAAAGTATAATCGCAGCATTCAAGTCTTCAATCATGCATTTAGAATAATGGTATCCATCTTATTCAACCACTTTTTCCCCCTTCACCCCTTGCTCCCTCCCTTCCCCTCACTTCCCTTTGACCATTATAGTGTTCCTCTAATCCTCCTATGTACCCCAACCCATCAATACTGTGAACCAGCTTCCTTATATCAGAGGAAACATTCGGTATTTGGATTTTTGAGATTGACTGATTTCACTTAGCATTATATTCTCCAACTTAATCCATTTACCTGTGAATGTCCAATCAAAATCCTAATGACATTTCTCAAAGAAATAGAAAAAGCAGTCATGAAATTCATCTGAAAAAATAAGAGACCCAGAATAGCTAAAGCAATCCTGAGCAGGAAAAGTGAAGCAGGCAGCATCACCATACCAGACTTTAAATTATACTATAGAGCAATAGTAACAAAAACAGCATGATATTGGCACCAAAACAGACTAGTAGACCAATGGTACAGAATTGAGGACACAGAGACTAATACATATAATTTCAGCTATCTTATATTAGACAAAGGCGCCAAAAATGTACAGTGGAGAAAGGATAGCCTCTTCAACAAATGGTGCTGGGAAAACTGGAAATCCATATGCAACAAAATGAAATTAAACCCTTATCTTTCACCATGCACAAAATTCAATTCAAAGTGGATCAAGGACTTAGGAATTAGACCAGAGACAATACACCTAATAGAAGAAAAAGTAAGCTACAATTTCCATGTCGGATTAGGCTCCAAGTTCCTTAACATTCACATTTTTATACTCAATTAGCTACCACTGATAATGTCCTACCTGGGAATCAAAGTACCTAGTACCATTCAGGTAAATCCCCACAGATGGCGCTGTTGAGTCTCAGACTCTTTTCACGCTCTCTTTTTTTTTAATTCAAAGTTGTATTTATAATAGTAGTATGTATTACAATTCATAATGTACATATAGAGCATCTTTTTACATAAAACTGTATACAAAGTATATTCATACCATTTCAGTCTTCAATCATGCATTTAGAATAATAATATCCATCTTATTCAACCACCTTTTCTTTTTTTCCCCTCCATCCCTCCTTGTTCCTCCCTTCCTCTCCCTTCTCTTTGACCATTCTAGTGTTCCTCTAATCCTCCTATGTACCTCGATCCAACAACACTGTGAACCAGCTTCCTTATATCATAGAAAACATTTAGTATTTGGATTTTTGAGATTGACTAATTTCATTTAGCATTATATTCTCCAACTTCATCCATTTACCTGCGAATGCCATTATTTTATTCTCTCTTATTGCTGAGTAAAATTCCATTGTGTATATATACCATATTTTCTTTATCCACTCATCTACTGAGGAACATCTAGGTTGGTTCCACAACCTAGCTATTGTGAATTGTGCTGCTATAAACATTGAAGTGGCTGTGTCACTGTAATATGCTGTTTTTAAGTCCTTTGGGAATAGACCCAGGAGTGGGATGGCTGGGTCATGGGGGGGGGGGGTTCCATTCCCAGTTTTCCAAGAAATCTCCATACTGCTTTCCATAACGGTGGTACCATTTTGCAGTCCCACCAGCAATGTATGAGTGTGCCTTTTTCCCCACATCCTCTCCAACATTTATTGTTGTTTGTGTTCTTGATAGCTGCCATTCTGACTGGAGTAAAATGAAATCTTAGAGTAGTTTTGATTTGCATTTCTCTAATTGCCAGCGATGTTGAGCATTTTTTCATGTATTTGTTGATTAATTGTGTATCTTCTTCTGAGAAGTGTCTTTTCAATTCCTTAGCCCATTTATTGATTGGGTTATTCTTTTTTTGGTGTTAAGTTTTTTGAGTTCTTTATATATTCTAGAGATTAGTGCTCTATCTGATGTGCATGTATTAAATATTTGTTCCCAATTAGTTGGCTCTCTATTCACCTCACTGATTGTTTCTTTTGCTGAGAAGAAGCTTTTTAGCTTAAATCTATCCCATTCATTAATTCTTGGTAGTAATTCTTGTGCTACAGGATTCTTATTAAGGAACTTGGGGCCTAATCCAACATGTTGGAAATTGGAGCTTACTTTTTCTTCTATTAGGTGTATTGTCTCTGGTCTAATTCCTAAGTCCTTGATCCACTTTGAATTGAATTTTGTGCATGGTGAAAGATAAGGGTTTATTTCATTTTGTTGCATATGGATTTCCAGTTTTCCCAGCACCATTTGTTGAAGAGGCTATCCTTTCTCCACTGTACATTTTTGGTGCCTTTGTCTAATATAAGATAGCTGAAATTATATGTATTAGTCTCTGTGTCCTCAATTCTGTACCATTGGTTTATCAGTCTGTTTTGATGCCAATACCATGCTGTTTTTGTTACTATTGCTCTGTAGTATAATTTAAAGTCTGGTATGGTGATGCCCCCTGCTTCACTTTTCTTGCTCAGGATTGCTTTAGCTATTCTGGGTCTCTTATTTTTTCAGATGAATTTCATGACTGCTTTTTCTATTTCTTTGAGGAATGTCATTGGGATTTTGATTGGAATTGCATTAAATCTGTATAATGCTTTTGGTAATATGGACATTTTGACAATATTAAATCTACCTATCCAAGAAGACCTCAGAAAATGGAAAGACCTATCTTCTCATGCTTCTGACAAATCAGAGCCCAGCTCACCTTTGTGTAAAGGAGAGATCTAAGGGTGACATGTGTTTCTGAGAATTTTAAAGAATGTAACTTTAATTCAGGAAGAAGCTGGAAGCTTGAGGGTAAAGAGACAGTAAAATGATTCAAATTGGTTCTACAGCTGAAGTTGGACCATTAGAGGAGGAAAAATGCCGACTGTAAGACAGTAAATTTAATACAGCATAAACAAGAAGAGCCAAAATGTTTAGTTAGCATAGAATTGTTACAGTGGGGTAAGCTTTATTTATTATTTCAGTTGACAAAGTGTATTGGAATTGAGACTCTGCAGACATGCTAAATTCTGGGAAGATTTTTTTAGTAATATAACTTATGTGAATTGACTTAAAAAATCCTTTCACTTGTATATATGTTAAACATATTGCTGAGAAAATGTCAAATCAATGTAATCACACTTTGTGTTTAGAAAACATTTCAGTATAGGAGTAAGATTGTCCTATATAGACACTTGATTTGTAATGGAAATGTTAATATTGCCATAATTAATGTAGCTTTTAAAGGAGAATGTTATCTGTGGTATCTCTGCAAGGGACATAGAATAGTTAAAATTTCCTCCTCTTTCTGTGAGAGAAACTAGCAATTTTTCCTGTCAGTTTTTATGGTAGGCCCCATATTTCTCATGTGAAAGGAGAAATAGTTTTGTCAGGAGCCACTATGTCCTACTGCAGCTCTGCCTTGTGATGCTACATTTCAGATGGGTTGCATGTACCAGGTGCTAATGCCCTTGCTCATGTTGATTAGGTAGACCTGTAGGTAGTGAAAACAGTACCCTAGCACAAGGAATTTCAGAACTGTAACATCTTCCCTCTCTACCTCTGATGTCTAAAGCATAGAGCATTCTCATTGTGACCACACTGTGCTATAATCACATGCTACAAAATCTGTCCATAGTATGACTGAGCTGATATTTGAGGCTGTTATTTTTTAGGCTGACAAAACACCATCCCAGCATTAAAGTTATGGGTGGACCATACTATTTCCTGAAAAAAACACTGCATAACAAAACTCAACTAAATAGATCAAGGACCTAAGCATTAGACCAGAGACCTTGTGGCTACTAGGAGAAAAAGTATGCCCAAATCTCCGTTGTGTCATCGTAGGAATCAAATTCCTCAACAAGACTCCTAAAGCGTAAGAAGTAAAATCAAGAATCCATAAATGGGATGATATTAAACTAAAAAGCTTCTTTACAGCAAAGAAATAATCAAGAACATAAAGAGAGAGCCTATGGAATGGGAGAAAATATTTGCCACCTGCACCTCAGATACAGCATTAATCTCCAGGATATATAAAGAATACAAAAAACTTAATGCCATTAAATAAATAAATAAATAACCCAATAAATAAATGGGCAAAGGAACTGAACAGACACTTCACAGAAGAAGAAATATGGTCAACAAATATATTAAAAAAATGTTCAACAAGCCGGGCGCGGTGGCGCACGCCTGTAATCCCAGCACTTTGGGAGGCTGAGGCAGGAGGATCGCGAGTTCAAAGCCAGCCTCAGCAATGGCGAGGCACTTAGCAACTCAGTGAGACCCTGTCTCTAAATAAAATACAAAAAAGGGCTGGGGATGTGGCCCAGTGGTTGAGTGCCCCTGAATTCAATCCCCGGTACCACACAAAAAAAAAAAAAAAAAAAAAAAAAAAATGTTCAACATCACTAGCAATTAGAGAAATGCAAATTAAAACAACACTGAGATTTTATCTCACTCCAGCCAGAATGGCAATTATCAAAAATAAAAGTAACAATAAATGTTGGTGAGGATGTGGAGCAAAAGGCATAGTCACACATTGCTGATGGGACTGAAAATTAGTGCAACCACTCTGGAAAGCAGTATGGAGATTCCTCAGGGAACTTGGAATGGAACCATCATTTGACCCAGTTATACCACTCCTTGATCTATATCCAAAGGACTTAAAATCAGCATACTGTAGTGAAGTGTCCACCTCAATGTTTTTAGCAGCTCAATTCACAATAACTAAGTTATGGAACCAACCTAGGTGTCCTTCAACAGATGAATGGATAAAGAAAATGTGATACATATACACAATGGAATATTATTCAGCCATAAAGAAGAATGGAATTATGACATTTGCTGGTAAATGGATGGAGTTTGAGAGCAGCATGCTAAGTGAAATAAGCCAATTTCCAAACCCCAAATGCCAAATGTTCTCTCTGATATGTGGATGTTTACTCATAGCAGGTGGGGTACAGGGAGGAGTTGAGGTTCACTGGATTGAACAGGGGAGGGTGGGGGGAAGGAAAGGGGATGGGAATGGAAAAGACAGAATGAATCAGGCCTAACTTTCCAATGTTCATATATGAGTACACGACCAGTATAACTTTACCTCATGTACTACCACAAAAATGGGAAGTTACATCCATGTAGATATGTCAAAATACATTCTACTGTCATGTATGACTAAAAAGAACAAATAAAAAGATTTAAAAATGCTGCATAAAAATCATGATATTTGATTTGCTTTTCTATACAGTTTCCAAATATTTGAAGTTACTATTTAATATACCCTGTATTGTCCCTTAAAAAGGAATCCATCTTTAGTTTCTAAGGAAATGTAGATCTCTTCAAAATGTTTGAGTTTCTTCCCTGTGTCAGGCAACAAATAAAGATAATTCCATTGGTTTTATTGCCTTGTTTGTTTGTTTTACCACTTGTATCAGACAAACATGAGAGTTATATAGCTCATCTCACAAGGACTCGCTGTAGGGAGAGCAGCTCACATAGACTCAAAGAACATGGGTACAAGTCTGATGACGCTACTCCCAACCTGAAATTTTGAATAAGCCACTGTTCCTTTCAACTTTGATTTATCATCAGTCATATGTGGATCATTATGTGGATTCTATCAGATTATTGGAAATTTCAAACGATCCCCTTGTATGAAAGATACTAAATGGAAATAAATGGGCTGTTTTATAGTAAAAACCATGCAATCCACATTGTACAGTGTAAACTATGAAAAGGTTGAGGGCTATTTCTCATTGCTTCCTCTGGCCTATGTACCATTTCTGTTCATCCAAAAGGACTACAGAGGTTCAGACTTGGAAGAGAGCTGATAGTCGTCCATCTCCATGGCCCAATAGAGTAGACATTTTCAAAATTAGAATCTGTGAAGAGTGATGTGAAAGGGGACTTTTTCAGCACTTTAAGTAATCCCATTTTGTCACAGTCCTTGCCAATATATTATCATTCATTTCTCTCTCTCTCTCTCTCTCTCTCTTTCTTCTTTTTCTTCTTTTGGTATTGGTGATTGAACCCAGGGGCACTTAACCACTGAGCTACATCCCCAGTCCTTTTTTCATATATTTTGAATGTAGAGACAGGGTCTCTCCAAGTTGCTTAGAGCGTCGCTAAGTTGTTGAGGCTGGCTTTGAACTCGTGATCCTTCTGCCTTAGCCTCGGGAGTCCATGGGATTATAGGCATGCACCACTGCACCCAGCGCCATTCATTTTTTCTACACTATGCCCTTTAAGGACATACAGTTTCTCTCAACAATCATAAAATTCACTAAGGGTATATCTGGATACAAGTGCTACCTGGCATTGGTAGTAGCTATAAAACCCACCATTCAACTAGTGCAATTTATTACTGAAATGAAACATTTCAGAAACACTGATTATTTCCTGCATAATTGATGTTTTTGTAAGATTTGTATTGCTATGACCAAGACTTTCCAATAACAGTTCACGGAGGAGAAGCTTATTTTGGCTCAATGTTTCAGAGGTTCAGTTCGTGATATGTGGATTCCACAGCTCTGGGCCCAAGAGGAGCCAGGACATCATGGTGGAAGGATGTGGCAGAGGAAATCACCTCAGGATATGACAGTCAGGAAGCAGAGAGACAGAGAGCTACACTCACTAGGGACAAAATAGAAATCCCCCCACACACACCCCACTCCCTGCCGTGACGTCCTCCAGCCGCACTCTACCTGCCTCCTGTTAACACTCAGTTAATCCATATCTGTGGTTTAATCCGACAATTAGGTTACAGTTCTCATAACCTTATCATTTCACCTCCGAACATTCTTGCATTGTCTCACACATGAGCTTTGGGGGGACATTTCATATCTAAACCATAACACCTATGTCAACAGAAACATCACCCCTTTAGTGGCTATCTCTTATGACAACACTATTAAAGTGTGTCCTTGACTTAATTTGAACTTTGTATGAAATAAAAGTTACGTATGGGGAAGAGATTTTGTCTTCCTTCTTCACCCCTCTGTCCCGAGTGGCTAGTATAGTGGCTGGTACTCTGCAGGTGCTTTTTAAGGACTTGTAGAATTTGCAAAATTACAATGTTCCCCTCTGCCCCCCCACAACCAAATAAAAGTATATATAAAGATCAAAGTTTGAGAGAAGAGGGTGTTAGCTTTGCATTGCTCCGACAAGACCAATATAAAGGAGGACAGGTTTCTTTTGGCTCATGGTTTAAGAGGCTCAGTCCATAGGCAGTTGGCTCCATTCCTTTGGTTCTGAGGTAAGGCAGAGCCTGGTGGGAGAGTGCGGTGGAGGAAAGATGCTCATCTCACGGCAGCCAGGATTAAGTGTGGGCGAGGGAATGGCCAAATACAGACATAGTCTCCAAGGACACACCCCCAATAATTGACTTCTTCCAACGAGCTCCCACTTCCCTTAGTCCATTCAGCTATCAGATGTATTAACCCACCAATAAAGTCAGGTCCTTATGATTCAATCATTGCCTAAAATCTCTGCTTCTGAACCTTGTGCATTGTTGACCATGCTTTGAACACACAAGCTTTTCAGGAGACAGCCCAGATCCAAACCAGAACAAAGGGTGTGGGATAGAAGGCTTCAGATGCCAACTGGACCTTTTTTGCTTTTGTTCTATCCAGAGTATTGGTATACTGCCAGAAGAAAAAGTAGACAAGTCTCTGCTTCCCAAAATGGTGTTAATAATGTACTAAACAATTATCTAAAAGAAAAATAGAGTAAATGTGTTATGGATTGGATCATAAGTATCCTCAGAAGCTCATGTGGAAAGTTGGGTTCCTAATGCAGCAGTGTCCCCACATGCTTCTGAAGTACTTCTCTTGCTGCTGTCCTAAAAGCAACTAGACCAAGTGACCCTGGGATGAAACCTCTGAAACCATGAACCAAAAATAAATCTTTCCTCCTGTAAGTTGATTTCTTTCACGTATTTTGCCCAGTGATGCAAAGCTGACTAACACAAAGGGTTAATTTGCATATTGGTGTAGCTTAATATGCTCTAATGTAGAGTAAAAAAAATCTATTTTGTAATTAAGTAAGTACCCCTTGGGCAAAAATGTTAGTTCAGAAAGTAGTAATTTGTTTAACTTTAGCTAAAGTGTCTTGAAAATTCATTTGGTCTCTGGTCAAAACCATTCTGCAGCTAGAAGACAAACCCATACCATTTTCTTTCTGAATGCAATGTACAATATTTTAAAAACCATTAGGATCATGAAGAGAAATGGTGTAGACATTACCTGGCAATTTCCAATTCCAAAATGAGTTTCAAAGACCAACACTGTTCCTACATTCAGAGACCAATGGCATGGACTATGTGGGAAACAAAACTTTCCTTAAAAAGCAAACTTAATTCCAGTTTATGGCAGTGTGGCGACCTAGCTTTTACCACATTTTCTGAGATTCCCATAGAAACACACTTTGAAATAAAGAAAGATAATCCTGTGAACATCAAAGTTTTCTGAGACATTAAAGGGAATGAAAATAAATAAGAACATGGGATTTGAATGATGCTATTTATAGAAAAAGTTAATCACAGATTCTTTTTATCCTGCTTAAATTACTTATTTTCTTTAAATATACATACTGCAGTTATAAAAATTCTCATGTAATACTTCACAAATGAAATTGTAACAGGAAGCTATTCCACAAAGCACAAATTATACATACTATGTATTATGACTAGACTACATTAATATTGGAAATTGATTAAAATATTCACCTATTTAGAATTTTTTGTGTGGGTCTTCTACTTACTAAATATTATATTATTTTTTGAGATTTTTAAATAGATGGGCACACAATATCTTTATTTTACTGTTGTGTTTATTTTTATGTGGTGCTGAGGATCAAACCCAGTGCCTCATGTGTACAAGGTAAGCGCTCTACCTCTGAGCTATAACCCCAGTCCCTAAATATTATTTTAAAGAGAAATTGAACCTATAATTTTTAGAATATTGCAAATAATTTTATTTAAAAATGCATACATGTGATGGACGAATTCACAAGATAGTAGTTTGGCCCTCACTAAAATGTTAGCACTTACCCATAACCCCCCAAACATATACCATCTCTGATGGAGCAGAAGAGATATCCCAATTTTTTTATTCCCTCCTCATTAGCATAATATCCACATCCTCTGTCGTGTGATTTAGAGGTACTTTCTACTAAAGCAGATAAAGTATATTTCTGCGTCCCATTTACCTTGAGTTTACCATATGATTTCATATACTACATGAAATGCTAGCAGAAGCGAAAGGAAGAGTGCTACAGCCAACTAGCAGTTTATATGTCAGAAGTAGTTAAGCCACTGAGTATTGGAGCTGTTTGTTATGCAGCATTACTATGGCAATAGCTGATTCATGCACTTAGTCAAAGATTTGTAGAAAAATATGACAAGAGGGAATATCTTTAATATTTATATGATCTATCTTGTAAATTACTGAATGAAAATTCTCAATGCCGAAAATGGGTAAAAAACATCATTGGCAAAGAAGAAAACTTAAAAACCAATATACAATTAACATTTAAATAAAATTATAAAAGAATACAATGAAACCAGTTACAAAAATTTGATTTTTTTATATTAAATAAACTACATTTTAAATTTAAAATGATTGATAATAATGAAGAGCACTTGGAGACTTTTTACTTGGTGGAAGGTAAAATTGAGTCAGAAATTTTATGATGTGTTGAGTCTTCAACAAATTTCTAAATGCTAGTCAAATAATTAATTTTCCAGGAATCTTTTGTAAAGAAATGGCAGAAATATAAGCTACTTTTTAATGAGGCATATATGATTGTACATTAGTGGGACAAAGGAAATTTAATTGTCTTTCCATAAGAAAATGCTTAAATAATGAATTTCATGTCACAAATATATAGTCCATATTTGAAAAATAATAGTATTTTAAAATAATTTCTAATGACAGAAACATTTTTATGATATAATTTTAATATCAAAATACAGAGCTTTTGTAGAGAAGACAGAAGAAAATGTCTAGAAGAAAATGCTCTAAAATATAGCTATTCACTTCCTTAGCACCAATTTTCCCTCATGTGCTTTATAATTTGGTTTTTGACCCCGATTTGCTACATAGCTGTTCTCTAAGAGGACACTAATAACGCTAATAACCTACATTTCAGATACTAAGGATGTTATTTTCTGAGTTCTTATTTTTTTCTGAGCTTTTCAAAGTCTGTAATACTTTAATCTTCAACAGCTACTTCAAATATTTCAGAGTCATCTCTTTCTCCCTATAGCTCCTTCCCTTGGGTGTCTTGGCCCTCTAATTACTGCTTCTCTTTCTTCTTGATTGGCTGCTTCTCTCCTCTGCTTAAATGTAGTATTCATACAAATTGAGATCCATGGCCTCTTTCCTTTCAATGTACAAATTTTCTCCTAGAAAATTGTAGCTCAGTACTTCCGTCCTCCTAGTGGACATTGTCCCTTGATTGTATAGCCCTCTGTCACTTTCACATTAATATACACACTAGGGAATGTCACTTGGTGTTCAAGGCAATAGTATTCAACAGGGACTTAACTCATGGTAGCCCCTGGAAGGACTTTGTTTTCTGAGATGTTGTCTAGTTCTTGACAAATCCCTATAGGCTTGGTGAGAATATTCTACCAGAATACATTTTTATTAAAAAAGAAAATCCCCCTCCTCACATTCTATGGAGAGTACCAACCATTGCCGTTTCCACTGGTATTGGACTTGGCCAGGTGAGTTTTGCTTTGATGCCACATAACTGAATGTTATGTGATGTGTCTGGATTGTGATTTTGGGCTCAGCCAAGCATCTTGTTTTTGCTGAAAGGGAGCTAGCGGCTGGGGCAGCAGCAGAGGCTTGAGCTGTGCCCGTGTGCTGGGGCTTGTCGCCTCCCATCTGTGTCGCTGACCACAGCTATAGCCGCCTGCAGCAACAAAACCGCAGGAATAAGTTCAGAGGCAGACTGGAAACAAACAGGCTCTTTATTCTGCTAGCTTTTCTCTCCGGCTCCAAGAACAACCCCTCCCGCAACTCCAACACCATCCACACTCCTGCAACCACCACACAAAAATGGCGCCAACCCGATCCACAATCCCCTGGGTCAAGTCTCGCGAGACCATGCAAGGTGGTAATGCTTGAACATCTTTATGGCTCACAGCTAACTGCAATCTTAGCTATCTCCTTAATTAGGGCTCTTACACATCTGTAACATCACCCTGAGGATTTCCCCTGTGGAGCTGCTGCCTGAGGATAGAGGCCAGAACAGACAAGCATGGCACTGACCTCAATCAAATCTGAATGAGCAATCTGGAACAAACACGCAGTTGCACTGCTGGTCCTGGCCCATTTCAGCTGAGTTTGTCCTGCAAACTCAGACAAATATAAACAGGCATAAATGATTACTATTTTAAGACATTGAATTTGGGAATAGTTTGGCATATAGCATTATCATGACCATCACTGACTGTTATAAGTGGACCCTCATTTGAAGCTAGGTCCCTGAACTAGAGACCCTTTCTTGCATTTTTAGGATTTCCTACTTTATAAACAATGAGTCTTTAATTCACAAAAGTTTCAAGTAAGGCTTGATTCAGAACTCAAACAGTTTCATCAGGTCCCCGTTTCTCTTTCTCCCTAATAGTGTTCATTGTATTCTCAGACTTTGTTTTTTGAGTGGCAAATGGTGCTTTAAACATATGTTCATTGAGCACATACTCTGTTCTGGTCAGTGCTAGCTTCCAAGTTCAATTCTAATAAGACTATTCTCTTTCCCTTCTAAGAAGCCCCAACATGCCCATTACAGAACCAATCATTTTAGTTAGGAGAAAACATTGCTTTGATTGGAGTCACAGAAGCCACTTGCTCACCCCGGCACTCAAATGAAATAAAGAACTCTTGCTTCCATGAGCTGGGGGAAACAGAGGAGCTGTTATCACAAAAAGAATCATGGGTTCCGGGCATTGTACTAGGTGCACATGCAAAGGACATTTTCTGTTGACAGATGTTTTCTACTTTAAATTACCCTCCACACGTACCCTGCCCTCAGGCCTGGTGGTAAAACCTTCCTGCACAGAAGTTGAGTGAGTCACAGTTGCAATCAGAATAGGGGCCACAACGAAACGCTGAATTTCACAGGGTGGTCTTACTGTTCTCTAGCTACTTTTCCAGCCCCGCACCTCAGTCCTGAACACACGCACTAACCTTCGTGTCAGAGATGTAGAAGTTCTGCCACCCTCAAACATGCCCTCAGCTCTTGTGGCCCCATCATCACATGTGACCTGCTATGAGTCGTTGATGGCTTGATCCAAGTTCCTGAACTGAAGTCATGTTTCTACCACGGCATGTGCCACCATCAGACTCAGATGTATTCACGAGATAGTAAACCCTGGATGATGAAGGTAGAAATTCAGGTCTGTGTTCCTCAGAGTAACTTACACCGTACCTTTCAAATATTTAATAAGTGTCTGTTGAAATGTTGACTTGTGGAGCTATTTAGCCTCAGGCCTAAGAGCAGAAGTTGGGATTGGCATGGTGCTTAGTATTTTTAGCATGTAATCTCTTTAGGTTCCTACAGGTGGCCAAATCCTGACAAAGTCCTGGGCAGGAAAGGTGGTTTAAATCACATATTTAAGGGAAGATGTAATTTAGTCCATATGTTGGGATAAAATAAGCAAGCAGTCAGAAACTTCACATAAATAAGAAGGAAACCAGACTCAGCTACAGGGCCCACTTGAAGTGCTTTCAAGACACATTGCCTAGTATTTGGGCAACACTAGTGTCAGGAAAAGAAGAGTTTCTGGGCAGTTTGGGACTCGATAGGCTACCTGAGTAAGAAATACAGAAGTTTTCTACCTTGTAAGGATGTCCTTATTTACACAGAGATCTCACAGTTCTAAATAAACCTGAGATATTTGAAAGGGAACAATGAAAATAGCTAGAGATTTTAATATTTAGTTGTTCCTAAAATGCTTGCCTCTCCTTGTATGTCATTTTCACACACAGAGAACAACCCAAGAGCCATAACAATTAGCCTAGGTGGCTAAAAAAGAGATGTTATGATCCTAAGATCACACACACTCGTACACATGGGCAGTATTGCTTTTTGTAGTAGCATAAGGAACATTGAACAAAAGGTCCTGATGTGTCTTTAGTTTGAATAGGACTATTAGTTCTCTGTCATAAAATATTGCCTAAGTACTCTGAGCCTCTCAACATAATCTGAGAGATTAGGCCCCACAGTTATGATTATCTTCAAAGTTTCCCTTATTTTTTGAGATCATGTGATTCTATATTTGATAAGCTACTATATGTAAGATGCATAGAGTACCATAAAGGGGCTGGATGAAACTGGTAGCAGTCAACAATAACCATTTCTAAGTATCTCAGGGCTTGGGGGCCCAGGAGTTTCAATTAGCTCAGAAAGGGGAACAAGAATATATAATGCATATATATTTTTTAGAAATAAAACTCCTTTTTTTACTAGAGAAAGTAATCTTTGGTACTCAGGTCAAGAGGTTCTTGTAGTGGTCCTGGCAAGAGATAATGTTTTCTTAGACTAGGGTAGAGGGATGTAAGACACCATGAAATTCTGAGTATATTTTAGAGACATAGTAATATAACTTATTGAAAAATTAGTTTGATTTTTGGGAAAGGAAATAACCAAGTTATGGTTCCTGGGTGCAGGGCTGAAATGACTGGGTTGGTAGTAGTGCTATTTATTAATTAGGCAATCATTAGGGCCTAAGAAAATTTGAGTAGGAGTAGAGATAAAGGCTCTTGTTGGGATACATTAAATTTGAGATAACCTTTTAAATATGCAAGTAGAAAGATTGAGTATACAGTTGGGTATACAAAATTTGAGGATATGCCTAGAGACTAATGTGTTTCAAGGAGAGAGACATCAACAATGACCAGAGCTGCTAAGATGTGAATATGATGAACACAAGAGACTGAAAATGATTCCCATGTGAGAATTGTGGTCATAAAATTGAAGTCCATCCTGTAAACTTGATTTTTGTCACTTTGCATCAATCTTTACCTATTCAGATATGGGTAAGGAGATCATAGGTTTAAGTAGGTTTGGTTCATGTTGCCCGAGTGTATTAAAGAGGGGGGGGGGGGAGGAGTTTTTGCACGCAAGTGGTTTCACCTGACACAGTCGGCAGCAAGATTGCACAGACCAAGCTCCAACTTCATAGACTCCTCAGGCCTATGTCATTTTCTAGCCACAGAGAAGCCTGGTCACCTCTCCATTCATTCCACAGGACTTCACACTGACCCATGTGAGCTGCCCTGCTGACTGGACCTAGACAGCAAGGAGTAAACACAACTCTTGGTAAGATACATGATGGCCAGAGGGTGGGAAAAACTTCCATACAAATTCAAGAGTCTGCTACCTCAGGAAGATTTCTAGGAATCCAGCAGTGTGTGGAATGTCAAGTTAACTTTTCCAAGGTGAATGACAGGTTGTTGCATCTGGCTCCTCTAATAAGAAAGAAGCACAGGACCTGGTGGGCTTTTTTTTTTTTTTTAATTTTTAATTTTAAAGGCAACATGTACTTCATTTGGGTGTGTGCCTTAGCCTGTTTATTGAGGAATCCAAAGAGCTACAAAGTGTGTGATTCAGAAGGAGAGAATGCCCTGTAATTACCTCAGGTTTCAGAGAAAATTTTTCTGTCACTATTTTGGTGGAAAAAAGGGATGTGGTTTATAGCATCTTTGAAAAGATAGTCCAGAGAAAGGCTGTGTCTTAGTCCAGAGAAAGGCTGTGTCTCTGATCACTGTCTCTAAGGCATATAGAAATGGAGAGAATTGTCCCAACACTGTACAGTAAAATAAAAAGTTAATATCACACTCTGTGGTAAAGGAAGGCAGGATTGCTTCTAGCCCATCATAAAATACTTGGGTTCCATAAGCTGGGAGTCCTCCGCTGCAATGCAACTCACTATGTGTGCATTATTCACCTGGGCCACTTTCCGATGCCCTAGTAGGACCTGAGGGCCAAAGGAAACCGATACAAACAGCTTATACCATATGCTGATCTGCGAGCAATAAATAATTTTTGTTTTTGGCCCAGAAAATCTGTTGCTAGTACCTGTGAAACTATGGCAGGCTATTCTCTTAGCTTTCTTGTGGGGTATAATCTCAGACGCTTCACAGTTGTGGCAAGTTTTTCATGATGAAGATGAGATGCTGACAGAGACATGTTTTTCTGGAAGAGAAGGAAGGAGGGCCTTGTATCCCTAGTTAGAGAATCTGAGCAGATTACCCTATGATCCAGTAGCAAATACTCTTACTCAACTGGAAGTATATGGGTCTTCCATTATTTTCCTGCTGGGGAATGTTGACAATCTGATCTCAAGAGGTAGAATTAAAAGAAGTCTCTTGAATGGTGTTTTGGCTTTTGTTTACTAAGTGGCAGACAAGGAGGGGATATTTAACATTGTCAGTGGACAGCAAGTCCAGAGACCTAGACCAAAGGCATTGTAGCTGCTGGGTTGAGGAGTCTCCAAAGCAGAAACCAGTGGTGTGTGCCATGACAGTAAAGAGCTTTGTGGGTGAAAAGCAATGGCTGAGCCATGAGAGCCTCCAGGTCATGCACAATAGAAACCAAGAGTGCCTTCTTTAGTGGCGTGGAGCTGCTTTCTCCTTTTCTGACCTCTGTCTTTCCCATTCCTGTTGCTCAATTTCACATGTTTTAAGGAAAAGATGATTAGAATGGAGCTGAGGACTCTCTGTTCCCCCAAATCACCAAAGGTCATATTCTACCATCACAGTATACCAGAAAACTTTGGGAAGGGGCAGGATGCTGTGGGTCGAGCTTCAGACTCATGTGTTGTACTGTTGCCGTCATTTCTACATCTCCAAGTTAACAGAAGTGTTGACGGGTTCCGTACCAGGGAAGGCTCTCCATCCGGAAATGATACAGGTAAGGAAGTGGTGGTGGGAAAAGAACAGCTTCCATTAGCCCAGGTTGGGGAGGAGGGAGCTGGGGTAGGTGGGGGGATTTAGAATGCATGCCTCTTTCCATGATATAGATGATGTCTTGTCTGTTGGCAAGTCAGAAGTTTATTCTAAATTTTCCTGACTTTAACATTATCATACCTCTGCCCACTGGGGTGGATGACAAACACTTACAAAATTCAGAGTCCTGCTTGCCAAATTGTTTATTAGAATTATGTGGATGAAGTTACAAATTAGCTTGATCCCTCTGGGAGGCAAGGGAAAACTGCTGTATCTTCAATCTCCCCCAGCACATTATTGGATTTTTTAGGGCTTGGACCCGGTGTGACTCTCTTGAGCATTCTGCTTTCTTATTTGTACTAGCCAGCCCTGATGCCAGCATGTTTGAATGGCAGCTGAACCAACAGACTGGAGTTTTGGAGGCTAATAATAAAATTGGAAAATGAATGAGAAAAATTGTGATAAGTAGTTAAAACGGTCACTTATTTAATAGCTCCTCCTGTGAGAGATCACGTCTATTTCCCTCACACTTGAATCTGAGCCAAAACAGTGACTTGCTTTGACCAGTGCAATACATTGGAATGCAGAGTGTACAGGTCCCAAGCTTCCTCTTTTGGAACCAAGACCACTCTATAATGAAGCAGCCTGAGCTAGTCTGCCAGCTGATGAAAGACATGGCATCCCAGTCACTCGGATTGCCAGACGTGCCACTGAAGCCATCCTAGACCAACCTGTTGAGCCCGATGATTGTACACAAGAGAAACTTCTCCCAGCAGAGACCAGCCAAGCCAGCCCTGATCAGAATTGCTTACAACATAAATGTTGCTTTAAGCTGTTAGGTAGTGAGGTCGCTTATTAGGCCAGAAAAGCTAACTGACACAGGGCTGTTTTTAACAAATTGTGAATTATAGAAGCCAGTAACTACACATGGGCTGCACTGCACGTACAAATGCATCGTGATCTTTGAACAAATATGACAACAGACTTCAGTGGCTTATCTGCTCTAGAAAATGTTATGATGGAATATCGACAGCAAGATTGCACATTGACAATTGAAGAAAATGAAATCGCTTATGTTTGCTTAGGAAAAGAAAGGTTATAAATCCCAACATTGTAGAAACAATGAAATTTCATTGGTTGATTATATCATGGCAGTGTTTAACTGAATACTTAAGGTTTAGCTTAATACTAAAAGATACATTGTAAATAGCCACTCATTCAAGGCAAGCAAAGGTTGAGCCTAGAAAGCATTAATAGTTGTTTTATTTATTTTTACTAATTTCTAATTTTAGTGAATTTTCTTCTGTACATTTTGAGAAATTGGAAACAACTTCATTAAAGGAAATAAAAATATCTGGAACCCAAACTACATTTGTTTGAGTTCTGTTTTACCCATTTATGTGACCTTGAACTAGTTTCTTTTCATTTCCGCACTTATGAATTGAGGATCATGCAATCTATTTAACGGGATTAAGTAAGGATTAAATAAGATAATGTACTTTAAAGGGGCCATAAATATTTAATGAATATTTACTACTACCTTGCAATGTTAAAATTCTAAAACCTCTTCCTTAACTGCCTCTGGACCAAGAAAAAAATAAGGGGTGAAAAAATGTCAGAACATTATTAAACTGATAATTATATATTAAAGAAGCAAAAGCACCTGAATTCAGATTTTTATATTATTTTTTCTCCAATAGTATTCCATTGAAATTAGCAAATGTTGACATTTTTGCAGAATGCTTTGATCCATGAAACAATTATGCAATTTTATTACTGTACATTAGCTATGATGCAATTAGATATCACTTCATGGTCTTCAAAAGGCTGTAATACCCTGTATGTTCCTTGGCTATATCTTCAACACTCTGATATATGTAGAGCAGATCTTGTTGACTCATGTTCTTTAGCAGGAAATCAAGATGCCATTAAACTAGATACTGACACATGGTCACTCAATCATAGAAGAACCTAAACATTCTTCCTGATCCCATTGTTATATATCAAGTATCTACATACAAATCAATTCATATATTTGCACTTGTGGATGAGGGTACTATATTTTGTAGTTATTTTAAGTTTATTTTCACCTGGTGCTTTCTGCTTATTTTGGAGAGGAAAATCTGTCTTATTAAAGTTTCGTTAGACACAACACAGTTGACAGGTTTGGTGGTTGAACTTAAGATGGAAACTTTGGGTGTGTAACATTTATTTACTCTTGGCAAACCACGGCTTCCTGTTATTTAGCCTTTTCTTAGGAGTGACTTTTTTTTTTCTGGAAAGTACTTTTAAACATTCATTTTAAAAAACTTCTTGAACATTAGATAACTACGAAATAAACCAATTTTTAAATGATTGAACTGTAAATGAATCAAAAACATATGGATGAAATTTTCTTTAAAACACACATGGGTTTTAAAACAAAATAAAATTGTTCAGAGCCAAATACATCTGGAATTGTATTGAACCCCAAACATTTGGAAAGAAGTCTGTGACCTTCAAAAGATGTTACCAGAGCCAGTTCTGTACTCCCCTTGCACATGTTCAGTGAATCCCAGGTCAAGGGTGATTTGCTATCAGAGTCAGTTTGAGGGTCTTGAAATGATGCCCCCTGGCCCCAAATGTCCTAGGGGTAGCTGACTCCAGGACCTGAAATTTCACTGGTATAAGCACTCTTTTCTAAAGAGATTTATCATCTGTGAAATCCAGATTCCTGCTAAAAGGTAAGTAACATTAAGAAAGAATAATTTTAAAAAAATTAACCCTCTATAATTAATAAACTCTTCACACACATAAGCACTCAGCTGCTATTTCATTTTCGCCCCTCCCCCAGATCTACTTTTATAGTTTATGAAACAGGCTCATGTACTTTAAATGAGGCTCAGGGGGAGAAGTGATTCATAGAGGATGCAGAGGGATTGAGTCCGGACAAGAGCCAAGCACTTCTTCACCATGCCCCTCCTTCTCAGATAATATGTGTTCTCTCTCACTCACCAAACTCTCACTTGGTTTAGTTTCTCTGCTTATAAGCTGGCACCTTGAAAAACATAGAACAAAGACCTGAAAATACAGGCCTTGCAAAAAGTAAATGGACTGGAATTGGAGGACAGCAGATGGATTGGTGGGTCTTGTGACAACAGATACCACGTTGGGCACACAACACGCCAAGAACTGTATTGTTAATGTTCTCAGCAACTTTCAACATAGCCATCATCATTCTCCTTTTACAGCAAACCAGGTGCATAAACAAAACAAACCTCAAGCAATGGATATTTTTTTTTTCCTAGCTAATGAAGTCTAGGATCAAGATTTTACCCAGGTTTTTTGGACTCTGAATCCCGTGGTTGTTTACATCTGTTTCCTCATTTGTTTCTGTGATTTTTTTTTTTTTTTTTTTTTTTTTTTTTTTTTTGTCATGGTGACCAAAAGATCCAACAAAGCAAGTTAAAGAAGGACAGGTTTATTTTGGTTCATGATTTTCAGAGGTTAAGTCCATGATCAGCTGATTCTGTAGCTCTGGGTCCCAGGTGAGGGAGAGCATCATGGCTGAACACGTGGAGGGCAGTAGCTCAGGACAAGGCAACCCGGAATGCAAGAAGGAGAGAGAAAGGAGAGGAGGGAGGGGAGGGGAGGAGAGGGAAGAGAAGGCTCTTCACACTAGGGACAAATACAAACTCCAAAGGCATGCCTCCAGTGACCCACCTCCTCCAGCCACACCCTACCTGCCTACAGTTACCACCCAGTTAATCCACACATTGATCAGTGTATTAATTCACTGATTGAATTAAAGCCTAATAATTTCACCTCTAAAAATTCTTTTTTTTTCTTTCAACAACGTTATTCACATGAAATCATAATTAACACAAAATTATTATATTTGTATAACATGAGTAGGTAAGCCATTATTACAATTAAAACAAAAAAATTTGAAGCCCTTCATATTTAAAAAATCTTATTATGTTATTAAATCCAGATGTGAATCTGGGAAGATTTCAAATACGTTTGAGAGGGAGCAATGTTTTAGCAAGTCTAGTTGCTTTGTTTTCCTCACATTTTTAAATTGGTGCGTTATAGTTGTACATACTGATGGAATTTATTTACATATTTGTACATGCATGAAATACACTGTGTAATAGTATAATTTGGCCAATATCATGCCCCAGCATCCCCCAACCCCTTGGTCCCTTTTCTTTAATGGTTTCCCTTTGATTTTTATGAGATCCGTCTCCATCTATCTTTTCCTTTTCCTCTCTAGCTTTTGCATATGAGAAAAAAATACGACCCTTAACCTTCTGAGTTTGACTTATTTATAATGGTCTCTAGTTACATTCATTTTTCTGCAAATGAGATAATTTCATTTTTCTTTATGACTAAATAAAACTCTATTATGTATATACACCACAGTTTCTTTATTCAGTCATTCATTGATAGATCTGGGCTGGTTCACAGTTTGGATGTTGAAAATTGGGCTTTTATAAACATGGGTATGTATATATCACTGTATTATGATGACTTTAATTTTTCAGGATACATACCAAGGAGTGGTATAGCTGGGTCATATGATAGCCTTTTGAGGAACTTCCATACTGATTTCCATAGTGGTTGTCATAAATTACCATGAAAACCAACAGTGTAAAAGTGTTCCTTTTCCTTCACATCCTCTCCAGCATTTGTTTTTAATGGATATTTTTGATGACTGCCATTCTGACTAGTGTGAGATGAAATCTCAGTGTAGCTTGGATTCACATTTCCTTAATTGCTAATGATGCTGAACCTTTTTCATATATTTGCTGGCCAAGCATCTATTTAACTCATGTGCCCATTAATTTATTAATTAGGTTATTTGATTTTTTTTTCTTTTGGTGTATAGGTTTTTGAGTTCTTTATGTAATCTAGATATTAATCCTCTGTCAGAAGAGTAGCTACCAAAGATTTTCTCCCATTCTTTAGGTTCTCCTTTCACATTCCTAATTGTTTCCTTTGCTGTGCAGTGCGGCATTTTCTCAACCAGGGATTGAGCTGGATTTCCACTCTGTTAGTTCGGGGCTGTGAATCTGGGTTCTTCCTTGGTTATGCAAATGAGTTTGAGCCCAAGCTCCTTCCAAATGCCTGGAAGTTTGAACTTGGCTCCTCTTTGCTGATGAGATGCCACTTTTATGTGACTATATAGGAATTAACTTTGTCTGTATATGCTCTTGATGTATTTCTGCTGCTCTTGATGTATTTCTGCTGCATGGCCACCAGGTTTTAATACATTTAATTCTCAAAAATAAAACCAGTTCTATGGCCCTGTGGAATCTAGCCAGAAGCTGGCTAAACTAGCAAGATAGGTTTTTCAGCTAAAGATTAGCTCTTGCTAATAGCCCCTCCCTAGAGGGCATAGCATTACCCATTGAAAAGCTAATGGCCTTTTTGTATGTCTGTAAAAGACTCTCCCTTATCCTTCAGCAAATCTAGGATAGATAAGATTAATCAATAGTATTTATTTAGGATAACTATTTTGTTTTTTCCCTGATTGACACTGGAGTGTCCTGAAATTCTTTAAAGTAACCTTCTATAGTTAATTACTGGAATTCTTTATTGTAACCTCCCTTACTGGAATTCTTTAATGTAACCTATAGTTGAAACGGAAATTCCTGAGATTCCTAAATGTAACCTCCCAAACTTGGAATGTGAACTGCTGTGTTTGCTGGAATGTATAAAAACTATTGCTGGGAAAAGTAAAGGATAGAAGGATTTCTGCAACCTGTCTCGTGTGTGTATCATTCCCATTCACCGATGTTTCCCCTCCAGCATCGGTTGGGCTCACCTTGACATCTTTGCTGAAGCCGGCCTTCAGCAGTGCAGAAGTTTTAAAATTTTATCCCATTCCATTTATTAACTCTTAGCATTATTTCCTGAGTTTTAGGGATCTTATTGAGAAAGTCTTTGCCTGTGCAGGAATGTTGACTCTACATTTTCTAACTAGGAGTTGTGTAGTTTCTGGATGTAATTCCTAGGTCTTTTGAGTAGATTTTTGTGCAGGGTGAGAGATAAGGGTCTAGTTTCATCCTTCGATATATGGACAACCAGTTTTCCAAGCACCAGTTGATTAAAAGGTTGTCTTTTTTGTAATATATGTTTTTAGCACCTTTGTCAAGGATCAGATAAGTGTAGATGTGTTGGTTTGTCTCTGTGTCTTCTATTATGTACCATTGGTCTGTGCCTGCTTTTAAGTAATGCAGTTTTTGTTACTATAGCTTTGTAGTATAACTTGAAGTCAGGTATTGTGAAACCTTGCTTTTGGCTTTAGAATTGCTTTGGCTATTCTGTATCTTTTATTCTTTTCTTCTTCAAAATAAATTTTAGGACTTTTTTTTCTAGTTCTATGAAGAATGTCATTAGTACTTGGATTGAGATTGTATTGAATCTGTATACTGCTTTTGGTAATATGGCTATTTAGCAGTATGAATTCTTCCTATCCTTGAACATAGGAAGCTTTTCCATCTTCTGAAATATTCTTCAATGTTCTGTAGTTTTCATTGTAGAGGTGTTTTTCCTCCTTGGTTAGATTTATTTCTAGGTATTTTTTGAAGCTATTGGGAATGGAATTGTTTGTTCTTAATTCTATCTATGAGATGAATTACATTTATTGATTTGCATATGTTAAACCATCTTTGCATCTCTGGAATAAAACCAAGTTGTTCATAGTGTATAGTCATTTTATCATGTTGTTGAACATGATTTGCTAATATTTTATTTATTTTTGAATTTGAGTTTATCAGGGATATTGATCTGTAGTTTGCTTTCCTTGATGTGTCCTTATCTGGATTTGGTATGAATGTCATACTGACTTTATAGAATGAATTTGGAAGTGCTCCATCCCTTTATATTTCATGGAGCAATTAGAGGAGTATTGGCATTAGTTTTTCTTTAAAGGTTTGGTAGAATCCAACTAAGAATCCATCTGGCCCTGGGTTTTTATTTGTTGGAAGGCTTTTTATTTTATTTCTTTCATCTCATTGCTATTTATTGGTCTCTTTAGGTTTTCTATGTCCTCTTGATTTAGTTTTGGCAAATCATACTTGTTTAAAAATGTATCCATTACTTCTAGGCATTCTAATTTATTGGAGTATAAATTTTCAAAATAGTCCACTGGATTTCTGTGATGTCTGTAGTGATTCCTCATTTTTCATCTCTAATTTTATTAATTTGGGTTTTCTCTCTTTTTCTTTTGGCTAATTTGGCTGAGGGCTTATCAGTCTTGCTTATGTTTTAAAAGAATTAACTCATTATTTCATCATCCTTTGTGTTGATTTTTAATTCTTAATTTCATTGATTTTGGCTCTGATCTTTTTTCTTATTTGTTCTAATTAGTTATACATGACAGTATAATGCACTTTGATACATCATACATAGATGGAGTAGAACATTCTCAAAGTCAGTATATGGGCAGCAAAATTTTGGGGGGATTTTATATACATGCAAATATCTCCAATCTGTCTTCCTAGAATAATGAATGAGAATAAGTTACGCTGGGAAAAAAATTTCTTGATGAAAAAATACTATTTTCTTCAAACACCTTTCAGGGCATTAGTTCACTACCACCAAAGGGTTGGTGTTGGTGGTGGGAACCTGGTGCACAATTCTTTGCAGGTGATGTGTTTGTCCATTTCTGGGAACTTTGAGGAAACTCTCTTTATGCTTGGTTTTCTGAGATGTATTTATGTCTGAGGCAATTTTCCTTTATTTTGCTTTAGAAATTTCTCTTCTATTTTTTTTTTTAATAACCTGCCTTCTCATGTTTCCTCTCTTCTTTTCCTCTAGAAGAGAAGGCATTGGACATCAGGAATTGATGCTCTTGGTCTTATTCTCTTAAAATCATATTTTCAAATTTTCACCTTCTGCATAAACCACCTTCAGGGAGATTTTTTTTTTTTTTACTTTATCTCCTTAACTCTTCAATTGAAACTCCTAGAAATTGTAGGAATAATCATGTGTACTTTAAAGTGTTGCAATGTTTTATTAATACACAGAGCATTAGTTTTTGGTGAGAAATTAGCACAGCAACCATCACTTACCAAGGACCCAGTAAATGGCAGATATTTATTAGGAAATAGTGAAAAAGAAGAACCCATGTAAGAAAACCAATTTAAAGGGAAATTTCATCCATTTAGTTCATCCATATGGAATGCATTGAAAGGAAATTATTCAAATATAATGTCAATATTTTTAAAAGGAATAGCAGTTAAGTAATATTAAAATTAAGAATTGAGCAGTGCAAGTAACACTGAGGTGGTAGGGATGGAGAAATGGACGTTTTGGGGATGTGGAGTTAGAAGTATTTTAAGATGTCTGAAATATCTCTTAGGTAGTTGGAAATGGAAAGCTGACATTGGGATGAGAGCATAATACAATCAGACATCTGCATGGAAGATGAGATCAGTGCCTCCAGAAAATACCTCGAGACAAAATGAGAACATGCACTCCATACACATGAATACTTTCTGCACTTTGTCTTCCTCTTCTTGTGTTGCCCTGCTGCTCTCACAAGTTAGAAGTGCAGAGGAAGTTTTGGAAGAGTTGCCCTTTTCTTGGCAGGAGTGAGGATACTTGGAGCATAAGATCATCCTAATGTGAGTGTGGCATCTATTTTCTCTCATCAATTACTGGTATATTTGCTTAGGGAAATATCTTCATGTTGATAGTTGACAACTGGTCTCCTTCAGCCTTTAGTTTATAGCTTGCATAACACCTGGGCTACGTCTTGTTTGGACATAGGATAAAATAACTGCATTCACAAACACAGATGCTACCATTTTCCATCCGTAGGCAAACTGAGATTTATTTATTCACAGCAAAAAAAAAAAAAAAAAAAAAAAAAAAACTGATAGATATAGACATAGAGATGCAGACTGGAACCAGCTCGTACAATACATTATTTATTAAAATTACAATTTAAAAATTATGTTATTTTAGATTCACAGGATGGAGAGATTTCCTTAAATTTTATATATAGGGTGAATTATTTTAAGGATGTGTAGATTAATTAATTCAAACATATTTATTAGGGCATGTTATAGATTGGATTACGTTCTTCTCTACTCCCTATCCACCACCCCCAAAAAGGGTACGTTAAAGTGTTAAAGTGCTAGTCCTTGGTACCTCCTAATGTGGCCTTATCTGGAAACAGGCTTTCAGAGATAATCAAGGTCAAACGAGGTCGTTAGGGTGGGAATCAATCTAATATGAGCAGTATTCTTATAAGAAAGACACACAGAGAAGGAAGAAAGCATGGAGATACACAGCTGGCCATGCCCTAGGCTGCAGCCACAAACCAGGGAGTGCCAAGGATTGCTGGAAAATACCAAAGTTAGAGGGGCAAGGAAGAATCGTCTCCATCGCTTAAGCCACCCAGGTTTTGAACTTCGTTGCAGCAGCCCTAGGAAACTAAGACAGGGGGCCACTGTGCTTCTCAGGCAAGGTGAGGTGAAGAGAGGAGTAGATCAAGCAGGTTACATAATGTGGAGAGGCAATGACTAGAAGGGGTCCTGCCGGCAATCTGAGGTCCAACTCTGCCTGCCAGAATCTGAGTGGGGCCGTGGGCTCACCAAGGTCTCAGAAGACGAGTTCTGCAATCTTCATTGTAGTCCTCAGTGTTTATGTGACTATTATCTACATTTCCCATCTCTGCTTTCCTTCCACGACTCATTGGCTTCCATATCTCCTGGTCTGCAACTCTCTTTCTCTTAACATTCCCCTTATGCTTAGATTTTTGCCATTGTCTAACTGAAGACCATTCTTAGTTCCCACTGATCACTAATTTGCTCATTGCTTTTCTCTTTGTGCCTGTTTTAAGCTTCAGCTCCTACTCAAAGCTGCCTGTCCTCTGTCTCTCTTTTCTATAGAACCCAGGGGAGTTCTACCACTGAGCTACATCCCCAGTCCTTTTTCAACTTTGAGACAGGGTCTCACTAATTGCTTAGGGTCTTGCTAAATTGCTGAGGCTGGCCTTAAACTTCTGATCCTCCTGCCTCTACCTCTTGAGTCACTGGATTACTATGTGCAGCATCTGTTTCACAACTCATTCTCAGGAGCTGTCACTTGATTGGCTTAGCATCTCCATTTGGCCAGATGTTTTGTTATAGTCCTTGGAAAATGGATACCATTAATGCCTGGTACTGGCCCCAAACATCTATGAAACTCCTTATCAAATTGGGCTGAGCCAGGCATTAGACACAAAGGTCTTTTATTTCTAAATTAAAGACAGGCAAATAGGCATAGGCAGTATGAACCATGTTCCATTTGTCTTGATTTTAGCATTTTCCCTTAGTAGTAATGGAGCTGCCTTTTGCTATGTGTGCATCCTCTAGTGTTACATCTGAAATGAGAAGTAAGGGAATAAAAAAGATCTAAAAAAATGTCACCCATGTAACCCATATTTTCAAAATCCCAGCACGTTTTGACACTAACTAATATCCCAGTGTTTCTAAGTGGTGCTTTAAAAAAATGTATGGAAGGCCCCAAATGAATCCTAGAAACAAAGATGACCAATACAGTAACATAAAATAGAAGCACAATTATTTTAGATCAGTTCTTCAAAAAGCTAGTGTTTCAAAAAGTTCTACCTGATTTACTATTTTCATATTTGCTGTTCTGAACTGTACACTCAAGCAAATATTTTGAACTATAGCCTCAAGTAAATGTTTACTAAATCAGAAAGGATTGGTAGACCAAAAAATGTTCACCTCATAGGGGAAAATTGCATATGAATGTAAAACAACACATTGTCTAGACCTAAGATGTTCCCATCCAGATGATCCAACTCTATGGAAGTGATTTTATAGCAAAGCAAATAATTTTTTTCAGAAATATGCAAATTCTGTCCTGTCTGGTACAGGTTCAATGGATACCCCTCTTCTCTGTAAGAAAAGCTAGTTTTGCCTCCACTTACATACTCATTTCATGATTTCTTTACTTCAGGTAACTATGTGGTTTTTTGTTTGTTTGTTTGTTTGTTTGTTTGGTTGGTTGGTTTTTATCTTTTTTTTTTTTTTTTTTTTTTTTGGTACCAGGGATTGAACTCAGGGGCACTCGACCACTGGGCCACATCCCCAGCCCTTTTTTTTTTTTTTTTTGTATTTAATTAGAGACAGAGTCTCACTGAGTTACTAAGTGCCTCGCCATTGCTGAGGCTGGCTTTGAACTTTCGATCCTCCTGCCTCAGCCTCCCAAGTGCAGGGATTATATGCATGCGCCACCACGCCTGGCTTAACTATGTGTTTTATTGATCTCTCCTTGAAGTGTTTATAATCTACCTGTTTCCTTTATTACTGAATGACTTCAATAAGTTTTTAACACATGTTCAAAGTATGTTTTATATAATTTTTTAATTTAAAAATATCTTTTATGCCTGGTACAGTGGCACAGGCCTGTAATCCCAGTGGTTTGGGAGGCTGAGGCAGGAGGATCGCAGGTTTAAAGCCAGCCTCAGAACTTGGTGAGGCTATGAGTAAACCTAGCGAGACCCAGCCTCAAAATAAAATGTAGAAAAAGGCTGGGGATGTGGCTCAGTGGTTCGGTGCCCCTGGGTTCAATCCCTGGTACCAAAAATAAGTAAGTAAATAAAATAAATAAATAAAGTGATCTTTTAACACATTTCAGAGAGTGCTTGTCAATGCACGGTAATAACATCGATAGCTCACTTACCATGGACCGAGTGTCTTTATATATCCTAACTCAGCTTAAGTTTTGTATCTTCCCTATGAATGATACTATGATTAGCCCCATTTGATAGGGAGAAACCTGAAGAATAAAGAGATTTTACGTCATTTCAAGGATCACAAAGCAGTAAATGCCCAGAATAGAGTTTGAAACCCAAATTGATTGCTTCCACAGCTGATGCTTTTAATTCTTCTCTCTCTCTCTCTCTCTCTCTCTCTCTCTCTCTCTCTCATGCCAGATACCTAGAGACTATCACTTTGTAATTCAAAATTAAGTGACATTATGTTCCCTTGTTTGTGTGTGTGTGGGGGGGGTGGGGAGTTGCCCACCAACTTGGCCAATTCTACCTTTTCTCAGAAAATGACTTCTGAAACATTCCAGTATTCTTCGAAACATTAGAACAGACAATGGTCATTTCTCTGGTTCCTGGTTCTTTACTGAGAATCTAATTTCCTGCCTGATTTTTTAAAGAAGTTACTGTGTCTTTATATCTTCTTTCTGCCCCTGACTTGCTAGCACCAGAGTACTGAGTGGAATGTCTGTTCCCACCTTCTATGTTGGGTTAGACTCTTTTGATCCCCTGCATTCCATTTGCTCAACTTGGAACCAGGCGATGGACACGATCTGTGGTGTCTGATCCCAAGTGTCCCTAAACTTAGGTTCAGCTTTGCATCCTGTTTGGTTTCTAAAATGTGTGAGGGAGCAAGTGAAGGGGAAATGGCCACTTCCAAACACAAGGGAAAAGCCTTGGGCCTTCTCATTATACCCATTGTGCAGAGAAATGAAACACTCAGAATGAAACTATGCAAAAAAGAGAGAGATTTCCTGAAGAACAAACATTTTCTTCCAGGGGTTACAACAGCAGTTGGCCTCTCCATAACTCTGTGACTCTCACTTCAGCTCAGTTACCAGCCCATGAGCAGGACCAGGGGCATTGATCCATGCATCGGAGGTGATCGACCCCTATCAGTTTAGACAGTGGCACCAAAATGAGAAGGTCTCTGGTAACACGTTGGCTCCAAGGTTCTACCTTGAGTCATCTAAGCAGGCAGTTGACTTCAAGATCCAGAAACACGGCCCACGCAGGGGGTCGCAGGTCAAGGTAAATAGAGAAGAGCAGAGAGGGTTGGCGAGTCCAGGAAGCAGCTATCTGAGAGACCAAAAGGCGAGTGAGAGAGCAATGGCCGGGGGAACTGCACGGAAATACCTGTAGGACATACCCAAAATGAAAGGGATGCAAATTCAAATGTTTTACATAAAATATAAATTAGATCAAAGAGAAGATCATTATCAATGGCTACAAGGCACAGCGAATCAGGAGCTTGCCATGCTCTCCTTACAAGGCCACAAGGCCCCCTGAACGAGCATCCCACCCTGCTCACTTCCTTATTAGGGCAAAAGCTCCCACTGAACAGGCAGGCTATCCTGATAAGTTGAGCAGGGTGGGCTGCTGGTTCAGGGGACATGTGACCTTATAAGGAAAGTAGCACTTGTGCCCTTATAAGGCAGGCAGGGTGGGCTGCTGGTTCACTGTGCCTCATCCACTTATGATGATCTTCTCTTTCATCTGATTGATTTCCTTCTCTGACATTTCTTTTACCATGGTGTTAATGGATTCTGTTATTGGAATATCTTGGTTTGTTTGGGGGCAATTTGTTCCCTTGCTTTATCATGTTGTTTTTGTGTTTACCCAACAAACAGTGTGGATCTGAGACAGTAGAGTTTCCACCCTGGGGACTTACAGTGTTCCTGAAGATTTCTAGTATCTCACCATTTAGGGGAAGACAAATAATAACAACAACAAGTAATGCGAACAATATACAGCATTAAACCAGATGTTTCCTACTTAATGTCTGCAATCTTAATTGTCACAATAATCAGAAAAGATATGAGCAGTAGGTGCTTGCTTCATAAGTGTTTGCTGGAGTAGAAGTTCTTTTGTAAAGGTTTTATTTGGACTGTGTGAGCTGTCTTCTGAATTGGAACTAGTTAATGAGAAGCTAATTTATAGGAATATTGCAATAATTCAGATGAGAGATGATAGGAATCCAGTCTATAAAGAGATCTATGTGGAAATAAAGGAACTAATTATACAGATAAATTTCTGTAAAAAGTAACATGAATTGTTGGGTAATTTAGATGTAAGTGGAGAGTCATAAATGACACTGATGTTTCTAGCTTGGGAAAAATTGTGAACGAAATTACCATGAGGTAGTGGAAGCAGAAGGATCAGGTTTGGAGAGTGAAAGGATTAAAAAAATTAGTGTGATTGGGCTGGGGATGTGGCTCAGTGGTAGAGTACTTACCTCTCATGTGCAAGGCCCTGGGTTGGCTCCTCAGAACCAAAACAAAAAGAGCTTTTGAGCATCCATTTGAAAATGCAATAGTGAGTTGACAGAATAGATGTGAAGCAAAAGAGAAAGGGGAATGTGGTAACTGGTGAAATCAATGGTAAATAACTTGGGAGTTGGATAAAACTTGCTAGAGAATGCATAAAGTGGGAAGAAAAGGTGGTCTGGATCCACTTTATGTAGAAGGAACAGATGAAAGAAGGTGAAAAAGCAAAGAGAGAACAAGCCTGCTCAGAGGCAGGAAGGAAACCAAAACCATATCAGAAACCAATGGGATACACTTTCAAGATGGAAGAGTTAGTTAGCACTGGAAAGCCCTCAAAGAGATGAAACGGATGAGGATGAGAACTGGAACTTTGCATTACCCACTTCAGTTCTCTGGCCAAGGAAGAAGCCAATGACAAAGCTTTAATTTGGGTATATCATTTGTCTGTATACATTTATTTACTTTTAATTAATTTTTACATCCATTTCTACTGCTGGAACAGAATACTGCAAACCTGGTAAGGTAAAATAGACGTTTATTTGCTTTACTATTCTACTGGCTGGAAAGTATGAGAACAAGAAGCCACCTCTAGTGAGGGCATTCCATATATATATTAGTTATACATGGGCACAATATCTTTATTTTGTTTATTTATTTTTATTATGTGGTGCTGAGGATCAAACCCAGTGCCTTACATGTGTGAGGCAAGCTAGGGCATTCTTTTTGCATCCAAACACACAGAAGTCATCACAAGACACTGTCGTGCAGGTGTGAGAGAGGAAAAGGGGCTCTTTCTTTCACTAATTTACTCCATAGTTAAAGCATTAACCCATACATGAAGACCTAAAAACCTCTTAAAGATCTCACCTCCCAATACCATCATAGTTGCAGTTGAATGTTTGGAGGTAACAAACATTCAAACACTAGCAGCATTCTTTTCAGAAACTTGGGATATCAGGAAGCAGGGAGAGTACATTAGAATTGAGGCAGTTACTCTAAACTTTTTTTGTTTTTGGAAGAAGAAAGAATCAAGCATGCTTTTACAATCTAAAGAAAAGAAAATCCACAACAGTTATAATTATATAGAAAGGATAAAGTTGGGAGTTATCTTGTAAACTATAATTAACCAGGTTAGGGTGAGCGTTAGCTCACTTCAAAAATAATTCATGTATTTGGCATATATTTATCATGAAGATGCAACAGTGAACAAAATAGACTAAGTCCCTGCTCTCACAGGGTTTATAGTCTAAAGGAAGACAGACAAATATTTCTTTTTAAAATGTCAATTCTTAATATTTTAAAATTGTATCCTCTTTAAATTAACAAAGCTGTATGTATTTATCATGTACAATATGAAGGTTTGAAATATATATATTCATATGTATACATATATACACACATATTCACATACATACTGTGGATTGACTAAATCTAGCTAGTTAACATTCTATATCTTATATTGTAATTATTTTTTGTGGGAAGAATACTTAATATTCACTTAGTATTTTTCAAGGATATGGCATGTTATTAACTATAGTAAAATGTTGCACTGTAGAACTCTTGAACGGATTCCTCCTATCTAGCTGAAGTTCTGTATCCTTTGACCAACATCTCCCATCCCTCCCTTCCCAAGGATCCCAGCCCCTGGTAGCCCCCATTCTCAACTTCTATGAGATCAACATTTTTTTTAAAATTCCACATATAAGTGAGGTCATGCTTCATTTGTCGTCTTGTGTCTGGCTTATTTTACTTAACATAATATCTTGCAAGTGCATCCATATTGTAAACAATGGCAGGATCTCATTCTTTTTATGGCAATATTCCATTGTGTATGTATACCACATTTTATTTAACCATTCATACATTGATGAACCTGTCTTGGCTGACTCCACGTCTTGATTATTGTAACAATTCTGTAGTAAATTAGGGAGTGTAGATATCGCTTCAATGTACTGATTTCATTTCTTTTTGGTTATATACCCAGAAGTAAGATTGTTAAATTATATGGTAATTGTGTTTTTTACTTTTTGAGGAATGTCCATACAGTTTTCCATTATGGCTATAGCAATTTTCATTCCCACCAAAAGTAAGCAAGAGTTCCCTTTTCTCAACATTCTCTCCAAAACTTATTTTTGTCTTATGATATGAGCCATTCTAACAGGTACGAGGTGATAGTTCCTTGGGTTTTGATTTACATTTTTTCTGGTGATTAGTGATGAGCATTTTCTAATACCCCTGTTAGTAATTTGTATGCCTTTTTTGGAGAAATGTCTATTCAAATGTTTTTTTTTTTTCTTTTCATTTTTAATTGGGTTGTTTTCTTACTATTGTGTTGCAATAGTACAATATTTTGTACAATAAGCCCTATCAGATGTATAGTTTGCAAATATTTTCTCCCATTCCACCTCTTTTCCCTGTTGATTGCTTCCTTTGATGAGCAAAAACTATTTAGTTTGATGTAATCCCATTAATCTATTTTCGCTTTTGTTGCCTATACAAAAAAGAAAAAAAAAAACTCTTAAAACTCAATGATATGATTCGAATGTAGTTTGTTTTCCAAGGATTCATGTGTTAGGAGCTTGGTTTCTAGTGTGGGATGTGAGAAGTGATGGAACGTCCAAGAGGTGAGGCCCAGTGGAAAGTGATTAGATCACCAGGGGGGACTATCATCAGAGGGGATTAATGCTGATTTTACAGAGCAAGTATTGTTCCCATAAAAGTTGTGTATTATAAAAGAGCAAGTCTGACCCCTGAATTTCTTTGGCTTTGTCTTGCCCTATGGTCACTCCTTCTGTCACTTGCTCCCACCATGATGCCATTTTCCATGTTGTGATGCAGGAAGGAGGACTTCACAAGAGCTCAAGAGAAGCCAGTGCTATACTCTTAAACTTCTGGAACTGTGAGCTAATTAAACCTCTTTTCTTTATATATTATCCATCCTCAGGTATTTTGTTATATCAATGGAAAATGAACTAATACACACAACAATAAGACACAAACAAGCTGATTTAATAAGGTCAAAGATCTTAACCAATTTCACCAGAGAAGATATATACATGGCAAATAAGCATATGAAAAGAAGAGACACATCATATACTATTATGGAAATGCAAATTAAAGCAATGGGATACCACTATGTACCTAGTAGAATAACCAAAATTCAAAACTTTGCCAATACCAAATTCTGGAAAGGTTGTAGAGCAACAAGAACTCTCATTCATTGTTAGTAGACAGCTGGACAGTTTCTTACAAAACTAAACATAATTTTACCATTTACATTAGACTTTCCCAGAGGAGCACAATATGTATTTATATTTATATGCACATCAAAATTGTAGAAGATGATTGACTAGACTATATTATTTAGTCAGAGGCTGGATAGGCCCATGATGGCTTTCTGTAGGCTGGAGAGTTGGGAAACCAGTAGCTGCTCAGTGCAAGACGCTGGTGCCCCAGAATAAGAAGGACTAAAGTCCAGGAAGACACTGTGGAGTCACTGGTGCAACTCTACTTTCAAATGCTAAAGAATCTGGAGTCTGATGCTTCGGATTCTTCCACAGCAACATGAAAAAAATAAAAAATGCACCTGCTGCAGGACCAAGTGTACATGCGTGTGAGCTTCCCCCTTCTTCTGTTCTTTTATTAAATCTGGGACCACAGTTTGTTAGGTGCTATTTCCACATACAGGGTAGTCTTCCCCCCGGGATGACTGTCCCCACACAATGATATTCTCTGAAAACACCCTCACAGACACATCCGAAATGTTGCTTTTCTAATATTCTTACTACAAATTGACAACCAAGTTCTCAGATAAAGAATTCTTGGACTATATGCAGTTTAAATCATCACCCCATGTGGCTGGCCCAAGATTTTTGCTCCCAGGTATTTACCCAAGGGAGTTGAAAACTTATATTCACACAAAGGCCTAAGGACAGATGCTCACAGAAGACCTATTTTTAATGGCCCAAACTTGGAAGCAAACAAGATTTATTTCAGTGTTTACGTAGAAAATGTGGTTCATCTTAACAGTATAATAGTATTCAGTGGTAATATATATGAAGAAGAAGAAGAAGAAGAAGAAGAAGAAGAAGAAGAAGAAGAAGAAGAAGAAGAAGAAGAAAAAACCTACCTGTAAAACCATGAAAAGACATGGAATAAATGTAACTCTATCTTTCTGAATAAAAGAACCCAGTAAAGAAAGGCTATATTGTGTATAATTCCAACAATTACATGATACTTTGGAAAAGGCAAAACTATGAAGACAGTAAAAATATCAGTGACTTCCAGGAATTAGGGGGTAGGGAAGGAAAATAGGAGGAGCACAGAAAATGTTTAAGGCAGCTAAGCTACTGTGTGTGATGCTGTAGCGGTGGACACCGTTGTCCAAACCATTGGAATATACAACAGCAAGAGTGAAACCCAGGGTAAACTATGGACTCTGGGTAATGAGGATGCATTGATGTAGGTCCATCAATTGTAAGAAATGTACTATTCTAGTGAGAGACACTCATAGCAGGGTAGGCTACAGTGTGGGGGTGTAGGAGAATATGGAAAATGCCTGTACCTTCTGTTCAATTTTCCTGTCAAATTATAATTGCTCTGAAGAGCAAAATCTTTTAAAACTCTTTGTGGCTGCTGAGTGGAAATTTGATGCTATGAAGATAGATGGGTGTGTCACTGTAATATGCTGTTTTTAAGTCCTTTGGGAACAGACCCAGGAGCAGGATGGCTAGGACATAGGGTGGTTCCATTCCCAGTTTTCCAAGAAATCTCCATACTGCCTTCCATAACGGTTGCACCATTTTGCAGTCCCACCAGCAATGTATGAGTGTGCCTTTTCCCCCCACATCCTCTCCAACATTTATTGTTGTTTGTGTTTTTAATAGCTGCCATTCTTACTGGAGTGAAATGAAATAAACAGCATATTACAGTGACACAGCCATTTCAATGTTTATAGCAGCACAATTCACAATAGCTAGATTGTGGAACCAACCTAGATGTCCCTCAGTAGATAAATGGATAAAGAAAATGTGGTACATATACACAATGGAATTTTACTCAGCAATAAAAGAAAATAAAATAATGGCATTCACAGGTAAATGGATGAAGTTGGAGATTATAATGCTAAGTGAAGTTAGTCAATCTAAAATATCTAAATACCGAATGTTTTCTCTGATATAAGGAGGCTGACTCACAGTGGTGTGGAGTCTGGGTACATAGGAGGATTAGAGGAATGCTAGAAAGGTCAAAGGGGAGGGAGGGGAAGGGAGAGAGCAAGGGGGGATGGGAGGGGAAAAAAAGAAAAGGTGGTTGAATAAGATGGATGTCTTTATCCTAAATGCATGATTGAAGTTTGAATGGTACCAATGTACATTGTATACAAACAGTGTTTTGTAAAAAGATGCTCTATATGTTTATTATGAATTATAATGCATACTACTATTATAAATACAACAGCTTTGAATAAAAATTAAAAAATAAATGGCAACTTAAAAAAAAAGAAGATAGATGGGGGAACTAGAGCACCATTTAGGAGTCTGTTACTGGGGTCCTAGGATCAGGTGTGGTTGGTAGGGAGATAGAATGGTACACTTAAGAATGCATTTTAAATCTATTGTGAAGTATATATAATATAGCATTTAACATTTTCAATGTACAATTCAGTGGTATTTATAATGTTCTACAATGACGCCACTACTCATTTCCAGAAATTTTTCATCCCAAACAGAAAGTCTGTGACTGTTAAACAGTGAATTTCCATTTCTGCCTTCCCCAGCCCCTGTAGTTTCTATTCTCCTTATTGCATCTCTGAATTTGCTTATTCTTGATAGCTCAAGTAAGTGAAATTAATATTTGTCTTTTAGAGTCTGACTTGTGTCATTTAGCAAAATGTATTCAAGAATCTCCTGAGTCTAAATTATTAATTGTACTTCTTAGTTCTATAGCTTCTTTGTTCAGTTTTGTTTGGAAGATCTATCCAGTGGTAAGAGGGATGTGTTAATGTCACCCAGTAATATTGTGTTGTGGTCTATTGGATTCTTGAAATTAAGAAGGGTTTGTTTGATGTATGTAGGTGCTCCATTGTTTGGGGAACAACTATTTACAATTGTTATGTCTTGTTAATGTATAATTCCATTAAGCAGTATAAAATGACCTTCTTGGTCCCTTCTGATTAAGTTTGGTTTGAAATCCACTTTATTCAGTCTTTTGATAGTGTCCTTTGATGTTCTAAAGTTTTTAATTGGTTATTTTTGGTATCCTATCCAAGAAATCATTGCTAGATCCAATGTCATAAAGATTTTCCCATATGTTTTAGTCTAGGTGTTTCAGTGTTTTAGCTTTTAAGTTTAGGCCTTTGATCTATTTTGAGTTAATTTTCACGTATGGAGGTAAGGAGTGACTCATATTAACTCTTTTGCATTTGGATATCCAGTTTTACCTAAAACATTTGTTGAAAAGACTGTCCTTTCTTTAGTGAATGATCTTGGCACCCTTATTGACCAATTGAGCTCATTTTTAAACAGTTTACCACTTCTGAGAAGCATAGAAAAATTTTATTTTTACGTATTTGACCAAAAGGATTGAATCCAAAGTGTTAGTCACATAGAATTGGCGTGTATCCAGTCAGACCCTGGATCTAATCTTCAGAATCAAGGTTATAAGGATAGGGATTGAGCTTTAATAGTTTCTAAAAATATAAGTATTTTCATATATGTATTAATCTGCTCAGGCTGTAATAACAAAATACCATAGGTTGGGTAGTTTTAACAGCAGAAATCTGAAAGTGCCAGCAGGATGTGTCTGATGAAGCCTGTCCCTTTGGGCTGCAGATGGTCACCTTCTTGCTGTGTCCTCACATGGTGGGCATAGAGAGAGAAAGAGAGATGGGGAGAGGGAGAAAGTATGTGCTGTGTTGTCTCCTTTTGTGTGTGTGTGGTGCTGGGGATTGAACTCAGGGCCTTGTGCATGCAAGGCAAGCACTCTACCAATGGAGCTATATCCCCAGCCTGTTGTCTCTCATAATAAGACTTTGGGGAGGAAACCAACATTTGGTCCACAATGAAGCAGAAGGGTCATCTCTTTGGGTCTTCCTAAGTATGTCTTCCTGCTAACATTGCATAGAAGAAGAAAGACCAGTTTTCCCAGTGCTGTGAATAACCGTTAGGGATCTCAAAATTCAGCAGACCAAAGGAGTACCCAATACACTCATCCCATTGGGTGGGGCAAGGCAATTTCATGCCTGGAGGTTGAAGTACTTATCACAAAGTCATACAGATAATAACTTAGAATCAATTTTGAGCTAGTTTTTCTAACCCTATATTTATTTCTCTTTCCAGACAGAGAGCATTAAAAAATTCTTCCTTTCCTATAAGAAATCCTGTGGAGTTATTTTTGCCTTAGTGGCATGTGGCATGTTCAAAGAGGTAGAAGGGGTCTTTGAATGTCATCAAGCCATTACTTTTATATGAATACTTCTCACAGATGGAAGAGCTGGAGATGGACGATGCATCCTCTTCCCTGTCAGCAAGAGATTCAGTCTTGACTTCCAGTTGCATATGAACAGGTGTCAAAATTGCCATCAGAATCAAGAAAAGAGGACAACTGCAAAGAAATAGGGAGGGGTATTTCATGGAACCTTGTAAAATCAATGTTGAGATGCCACCATCTTGATCCATGCTTTTTAATAAAGCATGCCTTTACTTATTAGTTTGAAATTTTGGGTTCCATGAAGATGTTTTTATGCTAGAAAGAGCAGAAAAGGAAGGTGTTTCATTATAGACCATTTTCTGTGTGGTACCCATTTTGGGGTCTCCGAGCAGGTCCATAAAGTAGCAGGGTTTTATCACAGCATCACTATGGAAACGATCTGACATATTTCCATGCACTTTCTCCTCATGTCTATTGCAAATAATGTATAGGTGAATATCCTAGTTAAGATCAGAGATTCCTTGGCAGCTATTAAGAACACAAACAACAATAAATGTTGGAGAGGATGTGGAGAAAAAGGCACACTCATACATTGTTGGTGGGACTGCAAAATGGTGCAGCCAATATGGAAAGCAGTATGGAGATACCTTGGAAAACTTGGAATGGAACCACCTTATGACCCAGCTATCCCACTCCTTGGTCTTTACCCAAAAGACCTGAAAACAGCATACTACAGGGACACAGCCACATCAGTGTTTATAACAGTACAATTCACAATAGCTAAACTGTGGAACCAACCTAGATGCCCTTCAGTAGATGAATGGATAAAGAAAATGTGGTATATACACACAATGGAATATTACTCAGCAATAAGAGAGAATAAAATCATGGCATTTGCAGGAAAATGGATAGAGTTAGAGAATATAATGCTAAGTGAAGTTAGCCAATCCCCAACAGCCAAATGCCAAATGTTTTCTCTGATATAAGGAGGCCAATTCACAGACGGGTTGGGATGGGGAGCATAGGAGGATTAGAGGAACACTAGAATCGCCAATGGGGAGGGAGGGGAAGGGAGGGG
The DNA here is from genome assembly GCA_025594165.1 of Tamias sibiricus. Classification (NCBI taxonomy): domain Eukaryota; kingdom Metazoa; phylum Chordata; class Mammalia; order Rodentia; family Sciuridae; genus Tamias; species Tamias sibiricus. Next base: position 159,325,069 of record CM046662.1, on the reverse strand, counting down.
GCAAAAGGGTGAAAAAAAAAGATGGTAGAATGAGATGGATATCATTACCTTAAGTGCATGTATGAAGTCACGAATGGTGTGAATATACTTTGTATACAACCAGAGATTTGTAAAAAAGTGCTCTATATGTGTAATATGAAAGGTAATGCATTCTGCTGTCATTTATAACATCTTAGAATAAAAATAAATTAATTTAAAAAAAGAATAAAAAAATAAATATTTCATCTGATATTAAAAACAAAGATCAGAGATTCTTTAAGACTACTCAATTTGAGGCAAATACACAACTCATCTGTTAGCTGGAGTGGATGGGTTTATGCACTTTCCCCTGATGTATAAGAATCCCACCCTCTTCATCTTCCTGGCACTTGATGATTCTGAACCTCTGCAGCCTGGTGTGGGGACGGCTGATGTCATTCCAGCACATGGGCGAAGCCCACTTAGCATACATTATGGAAAGGAGCTTGTGTTAGTATTTAAATGCAACCGGCCTCCCTGCCAAGGGAAGTGGAGGGCCTCTAATAAGCCCCATGTGTTGGGGAAACTTATTTGGAAGTTTGGAATTTGCCAGTCCCCATAGAGGAATTCTGTATGAAAATACAGATTTGTGTTTGTCACTATGCCACCACCTTGTCACAACCCAAATGCAGTTGGGGGTTTAGTGTATCTTTGAGGAATGTCTTCTTCCTCACACTTTTTAGTATCAAGCCCATCTTGGCAATTCAATGACCAGCACAGCCTGGTTTGCTAAGGAATCCTAGTCTTAGAACCTCACTGGACCCTAGCTTCTTTGCCCAAATCCTCTCGGGAAAGAGAGTCTTTATGCTTTGTTAGCCATCAGTGTCCCCAACAGTTTCACTAATCTTCACTTTTAAAACTTTCAGTTCTTATGTTTACTTATACTGCCTTGTTTGTCCACCTTCAGTTCGTGATGAAATAATGCCTTCTACTCTTTCACTGCTTTGCCCCACAATTTTTGCCTGTTGATAGAGAAAGCTATTGCACCTGGCTGGTGGTTCCATTGTCAATTCACCTTCCCTGACCTCTAAGCCCTGCCACTCTTTGGGATACACGAAGATTTCTTATTCCTGAATGAGCCTTTTTAACTTCACAAACAACTATGCTCAGCTTAGAAGTTTTTTAGGGAGAAAATGATGTAGGATAAAAAAAAAAAAAAATCCCCCTTCACTACCACCACTGATTGGCAAAGACTCTATGGAATAGAGAGAGAAGTATAAAGCTAACACAACACAGGACAGATAGTCTGGAGTCAGTTCCAGACAATAAAACAAAAGAGGCATTTTTGCAGAATGCACACACAGGAAGAATGTTCCACTACTTCCCTCAAGAGGAAGGATTTAAGATAATATTAGCATCTGTTGTGGTTTGGATATGAGGTGTCCCCCCAAAACTCCTGGGTTAATGCAAGAATATTGAGAGGTAAAATGATTGGATGGTGAGAGCTGTGACCTAATCAACCCATCCTAGCTGATGGGGCTAGGTAGTAACTGTAGGCAGGTTGGGTGTGCAGGAAAAGTGAGTCACTGGGAGTATACCCTGGAGAGTTGTTCTTCCCCTGTGGCCCCTTCTCCTTTCCTTCTCTCTGCTCTCTGGCTGCCATGAGGTGAGCAGCTTCCCTCCACCACGTCCTTCCAGCATGACCTGCTGACTCACCTTGGGCCCCAAGCTAAAGCCTGAGTCTGAGCATGGACTGATCCTCTTGAGCCATGAGCCCGTATAAACTTTCCCTCCTCTAAGTTGTTCTTATCAGGTGTTTTGGTCACAGCAGTGAAGAGCTATTTAACATAGCATCACCTATATTGTTTGCTATTTGTCATAGGTAGATTTACAATTAAATTAACCAGTGATCATGTTGCATGTTAAGTTCTAAGCAATCCACATTGATATTGTTTTCATTAACAATTCTAGTTTGGAAATTTGTTTTTAATATTTTTAAATTTTATCAAGCATGTACTATGCACAAGACAGTCATATAAGACAAATACGAGTAAAGATCTCTTGGAGGTTAGGGTTGAAGAACAGGGAGAAGTGAAAAAAATCTCATTCTTTTAGTTTTGTTACTAGCTGTGACCAATAACCCATTCAAACATGTAGGAGTGTGCGGTGCATTTTTAGGAAGGTGATGAGTTCCTGTTTGAGCATGTTGAGACTTCTCATGAGAATGAGGTCTTAGTGGGACAAAGGGATGGAGATATCAAGAGAATAATTACAGTTCGGATGAGTGTGAAACTTGAAGAAGAGGTTAAGAGGGAGATTTGAAAAAGATTTGCATAAAAGTGTTAACTAAATGCTGGGATCAGAGAAGGTCATTTCAAATGAGTGCCACAGGAAAAAGAAATGGAGGAAATCTTGGAACCCTGAGGTAGTCAACATTTAAAAGGACTCTATGAAGGAGTCAAGGAGAGATGGCACAAAGAGAGAGAGAGAGAGAGAGAGAGAGAGAGAGATGTCTGGAGAGATGAAGAAATATTCTGTCAGGCACAGAGAAGGACAAAGGATTACAATATAAAGTGCTTTAGAATAGTTCCAAAACAAAATTAACTGGTACCACGAATTGGGCTACTGGATCACACCAGTGGGGATACCTTTGACAGAGAAGTGGCTGCCGTATTGCAAGGAGTTTGGGGTGAACAGAAGTAATGGAAGGGATTGGCAAATACAGAATGCTATTAAAAAGAGTTTGGCTGCAAGGTAAAGTCAATGACAGAGGATCCAGGGAGAGATTTTATTTTTAAGATGAGAGGTATGCTGAGTATTTATGGATTGAAGCACATTTCTTATTTGATGATGTCCAGACGTCGGATGTAAGTGATAGAATGTACACTGAATGGTTTTTGGAATTAAGAAGACAGTATGAGGTTCTAGATATACTTTCCAACTGGCATCACTAGTCAGGATTAAAAAGAGAGGTCATATTTTAGTCAGCTTTGTCATTGCTGTACCAAAATACCTGACAAGAATAACACAGAGGAGGAAAAGTTTATTTTGACTCAGAAATTTGATCCATTGTTGGCTGACTCCATGACTCTAGGCCTGAGGTAAGAACATCATGGCGGAAGGGCATGGTAAAGAATAGCAGCTCTGGACACCGTAGCCAGGAAGCCAAGAGAGTTCTGCTAACCAGGGACAAAGTATAAACTGCCAATGACCTACTTTCTCCAATCACACCCTACCTGCCTACAGTTACCACTCAGTTGATCCATATTAGTGGATTAATCCACAGATGAGGTTACAGCTCTCATAATCTAATCATTTTATCTCTGAACATTCTTGCAATGTTTCACGCATGAGCTTTTGGGGGACACTTCATATCTAAACTATAACAGGTAAAGAGAGGATGGTATATCAGGTGTTAAAGTAATCAGTGTACAAATGGAATTGGCCATGAGTCAGTAGACTACAGTGAGGAAGGAACACAGAGCATGATTGATAACTAGATGTTTTGAGCTTCATAGGACCAAGGGCTCTTGAATGAAGGTGCACTGCCTTGGTTGGTGGAGTCCTCCAGAATTCCTGTGTTGGAAACTTAATCCCCAGTCATACGTTGATGGCATTTGGAGGTTGGGCCTTTGGGAGGTAGTTAGGATTAGATAAGGTGATGGTGTGGGACCTCCATGGTATCATTAGCATCACTCTAAAAGGCAGAGTGAGCTGAGCTAGCAGGCTCACTGTCTCCCTGTGAAGCCCTCTGCCATGGGGTGATGCCAAAGAAGTCCTTCATCTCACCTGGCACTGTGCTATTAGACTCCCCAGTGTCCAGAACCATGAGCCCAAGAAACCTCTAATATTTATAAAGTTCCCAGTCTTAAGAATTTTGTTATAGCAACAACACCAAAAGAAAAAAAAAAAAAAAAAAAAAAAAAAAACAACTAAGAGAGTGAACCAAAGGAAGGAAGAGGCTGTAGGCCCTTAGACAAATAACTACCCTAACTTCTCCCTCCTCCCCGCTGACCAGGGCCTTTTGTTCAGGGTGACTGGTGTCTGTCCAGGGAAAAATGGTTGAACAAGGCACAGGAACACTTCATTCATCATTTAGTGATTTGGAATTCATTTATAAAACATTTTCGGGCTTCCAGAAAGAAAAAAAAAAAAAAAAAAAAAAACACGCGATCACAATGTATTTTTGGATAGCTTTAAACTAAAAACGTTCTGCATTATGGACTAGAGCAAATATTTTAGATTTTTCTACTCACTCATTCTGAATAAGAAAAACCTGAATGGTCTATGCTTCTAGTGGAGATACTGAAGATTTCTACTATACATTTTATTTTCCCTGGAACCTTTCTGACAAGAGTAAGAATACTATGATAATTACCAACACAGGGCAGATTCAATTTGATTTGAGGGGAGAACTTAAAAACCCAATCTCAGCAGGCCAAACCTCACAAAAGATTTAAATCTTGAAATAAAGGCCCAAGCCTGCAGTCATCTCACTAATGCCCATGGACTGTTGGCTTGTGCGTACTTCTCGGGGACGAGCCCTGTGAAATCAGCTATAAGCTTCCACCATTAACCTTTGTGCCCGGGTATTTCTCTTGAGGGAAAACTGTAAGAGACGGCTGGGTTTCCAAAAGTCAATAAAGCAGGTGTTTCCAAAGGGAGAACTGACAGTGGAATTGTGAGGCACAGGAGCATTCTTGAAACTGACATGTCCCCAGGGGTACAGGACAAAACAACTCAGGAGAGAGAATTCTCCCATGGTGATTTTGCATGAATTACACGGCACCTTAAATGTTCCTAGGGCACCCGAGGAAAAGAATTATTCATGCCTCCCTGATCAATTCAGCCTAATGGCATGAGCCAGTACAAAGTGGGGGGAGGGGCCCAGCACAAGCTGCTGGCCTGCAATGCTTGCAGGGCACTTTCTTCCCAAGAGAGTCTCTAAAGGGAGCTGGGGGTGGGGAAAGTTGTTGTACATATGTTGCAAAGCGGTCCCAAGAACTAGGATTAGCATGCAGGCAGAGGAGGTGGGGAGGTGCCTACGTTGGGGTGGGGGATGGAGGAAAGGAGGGTATAAAAGCCAGGATGTGCCAAAGGGTTCATCGAGGGGCCAGGAGCCCTGAAAGTGAGAAAAAGATGCATTATCAAGGTAGAAAATCACTTAGATACTGAGAGCAAAGAATGCACGCCATTCAAAACCTAAAGGAACTTTGCTGGTAGAGGTACAAGAACAACTGGTACCCATTCAAATTGTTTTTATGTATGGCGAATAAACATGGAGCCTTTTTATTGACAGCTGCCTCTATCATTGCCTTTTAGGCAAATCCACCTCAGTGTTTCAACTCCAGTGCTTTCTTTTTTCTTTTCTTTTTTTTTTTTTTTGTGTGTGTGTGTGTGAATATTTTTTAAATTTTTTTATTCTAATTTGTTATGTATGACAGCAGAATGCATTACAATTCATATTATACATATAAAGCACAGTTTTTCATATCTCTTGTTGTATACAAAGTAGAGTCACACCATTCATGTCTTCATACATGTACTTAGGGTAATGATGTCCATCTCATTCCACCATCTTTTCTACCCCCATGCTCCCTCCCTTCCCTTCCCACCTCTTTCCTTATCTAGAGTTCATCTAATCATCCCAAGCTCCCCCTCCAAACTCCACTATGAATCAGCCTCCTTATTTCAGAGAAAACATTCAACATTTGGTTTTTTGGGGTTGGGAGGGTAACTTTATTTAGCATTATATTCTCCAACTTCATCCATTTGCCTTCAAATGCCATCATTTTATTCTCTTTTATTGCTGAGTAATATTGTGTATATATATCACATTTTCTTTATCCATTCATCAAATGAAGGGCATCCAGGTTGGTTCCACAGTTTAGCTATTGTGAATTGTGCTGCTATAAACAATTGATGTGTCTGTGTCTCTGTAGCATGTTGTTTTTATGTCCTTTGGGTATAGACTGAGGAGTGGGATAACTGGGTCAAAAGGTGGTTCCATTCCCAGTTTTCCAAGAAATCTCCATACTACTTTCCATATTGGCTGCACCATTTTGCAGTCCCACCAGCAATGTATGAGTGTGCCTTTCTCCCCACATCCTTGCCAACACTTATTGTTGTTTGTATTCTTAATAGCTGCCATTCTGTCTGGAGTGAAATGAAATCTTAGAGTAGTTTTGATTTGCATTTCTCTAAGTGCTAGAGATGTTGAATATCTTTCATATACTTGTTGATTGATTGTATATCACCTTCTGAGAAGTGTCTGTTCAGTTCCTTGGCTCATTTATTGATTGGGTTATTTGTTTTTTTTGTTGTTGTTGTTTATTTTTAAGCTGCTTTTACTACTACCTGATGCTCAAGAGACTTGTCTGTCAAATATTACGTTCAGAGAAGATCTAGTCTTTGGAATGGTTTAAAAATATTTTAGCTTTCTAGGAATGATATCTTGTAGTTATATTTTATGTGCTTTCAAAACAATTTTCATTACAAAAAATAGAGCACATGAGAACCAATTGTACTGATAATCAAATCAGACAGCTTCTATTTGGAGAACAAATAGTTTTTAGAGTGAAGTTAGAGGAAATAAAAAAACTTCATATATATTAATATTCTTACAACAAAAATAAATTAAGCTTAAGTTTTTCAAGCACATTTTCCCAACAAAATACAACAAGAAAATATTGGTGTTTTAATCACACATTTGACTTTGGAGAAGCAAAATCAAATAAAACGGTGACAGCAGTGAAATTTGGCCTGCTTCCTCTGTCTCCTACCCCAAGGTACTCACCTGCCTCTGCTCTGCATCCTGGTCCTTTAGAGCTCAGATTTTCCCGCTTTCCTATGAAGCTGCTCTTTGTAATCCCTGCCTCTATGATCCATCAAAGTCATATCATTTATCTTCTGTGTAGTCATTTAATGTTTTATAAATAAGTGTGTTGTCTTCATGTCTAAAAAAAAGCCCTTTATGGAAAGAGAAATGCTGATTATTTATTACACAGTAGCTGGATTGCTAACATAATTTCTTTGAAAAAGTATAAACTGAAGTTTATTATCAGTCAAAATACATGTTTCTATCTATATAATTCATTTCATTGCCTGAGGTCAGAAAAGCCCTTATTACTCCTTCCCTGGGGAAGTCACTGAATAAGAGGGACTTTAAAGTCTCGTGAACATAAGGTGCACCATACCTATCTCCTTTGCTCTAAATATTGGGGACATTTTGCAAGTCTGCATTGGTTTTCACTCAAAGAAACTGAATGAGTTTGGAGCCACCCAGAGCTAGCCAGAGCACTTTTTACTTTGCAAATTGCACTTGCTCCTCACTTCAGATGATATTGTACTCTGTCCTCCTTACCTAAGGATGAATTTAGAAGATTACATAACAACAAAGATACCATCATAACCCCAAAGTATTGACTAACAAACTGAGAAATATTTTTTTGTGTGTGTAGCTTTCTTTTGGAAGTCACTTACCTCCGATTATGTCAGTATCTTTGCAGCTGATAGGAAGCTGCTATACAGTGTTAAAAATGCAAAAATTAGCAAATCAATTTTAGTGACAATTGTTGTGGTTCTTGCAAAAGAGTCAAGTATTCACACAGTCTGTGAACACAATGTTGGAGAAAATATGATGCAATCCCTACCTCACACCACACAGCAAAATTAATTCTACTTGAATTTAATGTATAAATTGAAAATTAAGAAACTTAAGTTAGGGAGAAAATACAGGATATTCTTTTATAATTTGGAAGTAGTAAAGTTCTCAGTGAAACACAAAATTGAGGATCCATAAAGATTAAGATATTTAATCACACTAAATGAAAGCAAATCCAAAATGCAATCAAAGACACAAAAATAAAATGCTGTGGGGCAGGTCAGCATAGAAGGTGAGTTATTAAAGGATAACTTATGATTTCAGCACCTTTATGCAGTGTTTTTGGAGAGAAGCCATTTTCTCTCCTCTTCCTAAAGTTTAGGGAGAAAGACACTAAAATATCCATTTGTAAAATTATAAGAGATATCTGCAAAAGGAGAGACATATCTGCTTTTCTGGCTGGATGTGGGTTCAGTCATCATGTTTGCCAGTCTTCAGATGTTACCCCTGCAGCAGAACCTGAACTAGCAAGTAGTGGTGTGGCGGCATGGCCAGATGGCAAAGGAGCAAAATGACTCCACTAGCTCCTTGATCTTGAAATTTCTGTAAGATGGTTCCTGCCTATTGTTGGTAGTACAGAGCTAGAGACTGGGATAGTGGACAAGAGCTGGATTTAGCAATCCTCATTCAGTATGCATTTCTATCATAGAATAATTAAATGCTATATGAAATAGATTTTTTAATGTCCTTGGATGATGTTGAAAGCAAGTAATGCAAAGTCCTCAGAAAATAAACAGTGGTTGGTAAAAAGAGCTTTTTAGAGTTGTTGAAACTAATTTCTCTGTGACCATTAGCCCTTTCTGTGAGATAATAACGAAAGAAAATGTGTGGGGAATTATTTTTTAACACTCTTATCTTAGACCATCATCCTAAGCCTGAAATGTCCATCAGAAACATGGTTAACACATGGAGACAGGAGATAGGTAGGGTCATGCTATCTATGCAGGAAATTGTGACGCACCAGAAACTAAGGTATTTTCCAGTGATAGAACAGCTGCCCTGGGAGAAAAGACATTTGAACCTTGGCTGACCCATCCTAACAGGAATCTGCAAGAATGGTGATGAGTGGAACAAGGGAATGATAGGACTAGTGGAAGGCTTCAAGGGGCTGCTCTGCAGGTCATCAAGTTTCCCGAGGTAGTTAGAAATATTAAAGAATAAAAAAGAGGGGCAGAGATTATAGCTCAGTGGTAGAGCGCTTTCTTTGCATGTGTGAGGCACTGGGTTCAATCCTCAGCACCACATAAAAATAAATAAAATTTATTAAAAAAAAGGATAAGAAAGAAAGCAACAGTCTTTCAAAGGCTTGTTTCCAGACCATTTTAGAAAACATTGCTCTCACAAAGCTAGAGTGCAGATCATTCATCACTGGACCACTACTCTCAGTGCTAATGTTGTTGTGCAAATTTAGGGAGCAAAACTCTTTCCTGTGCTTCCCATCGTGGAAAGAAATGCTTACACTATTATCTGGAACTTGGGAGCCAACTTGCCTGTCACTTAGCTGTTCTGACCACTGTTCATTTCTAACGTTGGAAAGGTCTTTCATCATGAGCAGACTCACCATCCTGCCATGAAAATGTTATATTCCTAAGATAACTGCTGGGAGTTTGGGGAAACAAAAATGCCCATTGTATTGTTTTGCTTCTGAAGAAGATTTTTTTTTTTTTTTCCCTAAGTTGTCCATAGGAGACCACTGCTAATGACAGAAAAACTGAAGTGAGCCTCAGAACTGCATCCAATGAGAGGGGCTCAAGAAGAAACGTCTTGGTTTCACAATTAGCTTCAGCAATACAAAGGTCCCCAATGTACAATGATTCTGCCTAAAAGTTTCAGCCTTACTATGTGCATGTGTGATCAGAACCTGTTTTCCACAGCAGGGGTTGGGACTCCCCACAGGAGACAGAGCTGTCCATTTCCTGTTGACACTATTGGGCCTGTCACTCCATGGTAATTCTGACTTTGATTAAGAAGAGGAGGGAGACAGACAGAGACCAACCCACTCTGCTGGACACAGCTAAAACTTTAACTTGGTAAATTTAAGCTCACTCTCTGGTCTTCCTTGGCTATCAAAATCTTTCACTCCATTAGGGAAATCAAAGCAGAAATTAAGGCTCTTTGAGGCTAAAGAAGAAGTCAGAAATGGAATTGAAGAGACTGCAAAGGAGGATCTGCTGACACAAAATCAGATGCTGCACCTAGTGGGGAGATGCAAAGCCTTTGGGAAAGGGCTCTCTGGGAGAAGTAGTGGAGAATCCGTTTTAGATTTATTTTTAGTCTTTATTAACATGCATATTACTCATGAATAATTTTGGATTTCGATTTCTCTGGCAAGTATAATACAATGCTGAGCCTTGGTCATATCAGAGTTATATTTATATGGTGCAAATTTTTAAATTCTAAAGTGATGCTTCTCTTATGCCTGCTTTAAATGCACATTTGCCGACTCATGTAAAAATAAAGAAATGTTGGCAAACATTTTACTTTTTAATGTAATATTTAAATAACATGTGTTTGTCGATGGATGAATGGGTGAAGAAATGTATGTACATAAGAGGAACATTATTTAGCCTTAAAAAGAAGGAGAACCTGTCATTTGCTAGGGCATGGATGAAGCTGGAGGACATTATGCTGAGTGAAATGAGTCAGGCACAAAAAGACAGATGCCTCGTGCTCTCACAAATGTAGTACCTAAAAAGTTGGATTCACAGCCAGGCCTGGTTGCACACGCCTGTAATCCCAGCACTTGGGAGGCTGAGGCAGGAGGATCATGAAGCCAAAGCCAGCCTCAGCAATGGTGAGGCACTTAGCAACTCAGTGAGACCCTGTCTCTAAATAAAACACAAAAAATATACTTTGTATACAAGCAGTTGTATGTAAAAAGATGATATACTTGCACATTATGAATAAATAAATAAATAACAACAACAACAACAAAAAAGGGCTGGGGATGTGGCCCAGTGGTCGAGTGCCCCTGAGTTCAATCCCCGGTACCAAAAAATTAAAAAATAAAAAATAATAATAATAATTGGACTCATAGAAGGAGAAAACGGAATGTGGATTTCCGGGAGCTGAGGAGAGGGAAATTGGTCAAAATATTGGTCAAAGGGCACAAATTTTCAGTGATAAGATAGATCAGTTCTGAGGATCTAATGTGCTGTATGGTGACTAAAGTTAACACTACATTGTTTACTTAAAAACGGATGGAAGAGCCAGGTTCTGTGGGGCACACCTGTAATCCTAGCAACTGAGGAGACTGAGAAAGAAGGATTTTGAGTTCAAAGCCAGCCTCAGCAACTTAGTGAGGCTCTAAGCAACTTAGCGAGACCCTGTCTCTAAATTAAAAAAAAAATATTTTAAAAGGGCTGGGGTTGTGATTAAGTGGTTAAGTGCCCCTGGGTTCAATCCCCAGTACTAAACAAACAAAAAAACAACAACCGATGAAACATATTTGAAGTGTCCTTTGCATGTACACATATACAATGGTACTAAGTGAGGTGCTGGATGTGTTCACTAATTTGATTATGGTAATCAATATATCATATACATGTATAGCAAATCATCACATTGCACACCTTGAACATACTTATTATTTTGTTAGTTATATCTTAATAAACCTGGAAAAAAGTAATGTTCATGTTTCCAACCCTTCTTTTTTTAAATATTTATTGAGAATTCAAAATTTTTAAATGGTTAATTTTTTGTTTGGGTCTTTTTGCCTCCACTTGTTTGTTTTAAGTTGCTCACACCAGTCTGTACAAACATCGCATGATTCCTGGGGCTATGTATTTCTGTCTCCCTCTGGGAGCCAAGGTATCCCAGAAGCCAAGATTTGGGTCAAAGTCACTTTGTGCTTCCTTTGTGTATATGGATCAGCCTTCTGTGAAACAAACTAATGGTCCCACCAGACATTCCTCATTTCCTATTTTCAAACTGCAGTGTGCTTACGTGTTTTGGGAGCTTTGGCACACCTATATTAATAATCAAATGAAGCATTCTCTGTATAAGTCAACCACCATTTGCATTTGAAGCAGGAAGAAATCACTGACCCAAGTGTGGTGTGTGGACTTTGCACACCCTCCAGAGGCCAATTTCTTCTCTATGAAATAGATTCCTAGTGCATATTGTCACCACAGTTTCTGTGTTTTCACAGAATCAAAGATAGGCATAGCAGCCGTCAAGGAAATAGGATAAAGCAAACACACAAATCCTAAAATAAAAATCCAAGAATGAAGAAAAAAGACAAAGGCAGGGAGAGGGAGAGCAAGGAAAAGAAAATCTGAGCTTTTTTTTGTTCTTTTAAACAGAGGTTGACAAAACTATTTCAAATTTCAGGAGTAAAATACCAGTATAGAAATAAACAGATGTAAAAAGTACGCCGTTCTACCTCAACACTGAAAGCAGTGGATTCCAACCACAGCTGGAAAGACGTGGTTTCTGACATTGGAAGGATTCAAGTTTACAGAATGATAAATCTAATTGCTAAACATACTTGCTCAAGAAGCTGGAAACGGAGCAAAACACACAGGAGGTGGCATCCCATAGAATAAACCAGTTGAGGTGTATCAACTACAAGAGGCTGAGTTTTGATAAATTATGGTTAGAACCAGGCTGACAAATTCAGGGCGTTCTGATCTATTCTTGGGGAAGATCTCAAAAGATCCAAGTGGCAGCCCGGGTCAAGCAGTTACATCGTAGTTTGTAACCACCAAGAAGGAAAGCCTCCAGTGATAATGATGACCAAAATGGAAAGTTTATAAAAGAAAAACCTACCTTGAGGTGGTGGTCATACTTATTTGTTCCTTTCCTTGTTCCCTGCTTCATCTCCACCAGATCCAATAAGCAGCCAAAGCCCTTGAACCATCTCCAGATGAGAAGCTCAGAATAACCTGGAAGGTTTTACTGAGAACAAAGTATTTCAGCCCCTTCTATGAGGAGTGGACTTTAGTGGGTGCTGTGCATGAGGGGAGGCAGGTTATGAGGCCCAGCCGCACACTTTCCAGGTCTGATCTACAAAACCAGATGAGTACACTGTGCACATCCATCTTTACTGCACAGCAGAGCCCTTCAGCACCAAATGCCCTGTGAGTTCTGGAAATTCTTAATCTCCCCAGGCAAGAGTAATTTTAGTCTTCTAAGGCCCCTTATTACTTTGTGCTTGTCTTAGATCTCTTGATCTAGAAGTGGAAAAGCACAGCGCCCTCCCACAACAGGATGATATGTGACGTGCGTCTGTGGAAAATATTCTTTAAGAAATTGGGATATGAATGCAATCAGTATTAGTTTACCAGATTTATCATGGGAGTGTCTGCCATCTGCCAGGCACTGACTGGGGACTGGGCATGACCTGAGTTTTCCTGTGCATCTTGTTGACAGTCTTTTAATAAAATGTGACTTTAATGATCCACACTAATCCCAAGCTAGGAACAGGAACAAGCACTTAAGCTGGTGACAGTATTCTTTTTTTTAATTTATTTTTTATTTATAATAATTACAATTCATAGTGAACATATATATAGCATCTTTTTACATACAACTGTTTGTATACAAAGTATATTCGTACCATTCAGGTCTTCAATCATGCATTTAGGATAATGATATCCATCTCATTCAACCACTTTTTCTTTTTTTTTCCTTTTCTCCCCCTCCCTCCCCCCTTGCTCTCCCCTTCCCCTCCCTTCCCTTTGACCATTCTGGTGTTCCTCTAATCCTCCTATGTACCCCCATCCAACAACACTGTGAACCAGCTTCCTTATATCAGAGAAAACATTCGGTATTTGGATTTTTGAGATTGACTAATTTCACTTAGCATTATATTCTCCAACTTCATCCATTTACCTGCAAATGCCATTATTTTATTCTCTTTTATTGCTGAGTAAAATTCCATTTTGTATATATACCACATTTTCTTTATCCACTCGTCTACTGAGGGACATCTAGGTTGGTTCCATATTCTTTTTATCAACAGCAAGTAGTTCCTTTCTGGTAGCAGGATCTTCCTTTGCCACCGAAGCCACCCAGATGGTGCTTCCAGACTGAGTTCCAATCCCCCCAGAGCTTGAAAATTAAGAACAGTGGCCAGATACTGGTTTTCTGATATTGTTTTCTGTACTTGATAATGTTTAAGATTATACATGTACCCACTACCATAGGGTTTCTCAGATTCTTACTGGGAGTTCATAAAGGTTGGGAGGACCTACCAATCCATGAGATAGTCATTTAATGTGGAAATGAATTGTTTCCAAGTGCAGTTTGATTGACTACACATTTCAACCACCACTGGTATTATAGAACAATTTGACCTCCATGGAGAACGGGCAAGGACACCTGCAGGAAAGTAAGTTTAGGAGTGATCATATTAGCTTTCTAGGGCTGCTGCAAATTCTCAGAAAACTTGGTGGCTTCTCGCAACAGAAATTTATTCTTTCCCAGTTATAGAAAGCAGAAGTATATTTCACTCTCTCCAGAAGCTCAAGGGCAGAAAACTTCCTTACTTCTTCCTAGTGGCTGCTGGAATTTCTTGGCTTGTGATTCCATCACTCCAATCTCTACCCCTGCTACTAGTGGCTGCCTTCTCTGTTTTGTTTCCTCAGTCTAAGAACCCTTGTCGTCAGATTTAGGGTCTGCCCATATAATGTAAAATGACTTCACCTTGAGGTCATGACATAATTGCATCTGCAGATAACTTTTTTCCAACTAAGGTTAGGACAGGACGTATCCTTTGGAGGGCCACCATTCAGCACTCTACCCGGGACCAAAGTACCTTTGGGAAATAACTCATCCTATGAATGGGGATAATTCAGGTTTCTAAATTTGGCTTCAGGACAATGGGTTAGATATACAGCTTACTTAATAACAACAGTCTGTGTCTGATATAATTAATCTTGGTTTCTTCAGTTCTGGATCTTTGAAATTTCTGTAGTGACATTTTAAAGTTGCGTTAAAGCTTAAAGGACATTTGTCTTCCCATAAAATGTTCAAGCTTGGAATCCACTGACTCTCAGCTTAGAGTATCTGGTATCTTTGTATTCCCGAGACCCTGGTTAGATCCTGACAAGCAGAAGTGGAAGGTGGGTACATTAACAAATGACCAAATCTATATCCTAAGCTCAGCACTATTTCCAGGCAGTTATGGAACCACAGTCTTCAGAGCCATTGGGAAGGAGGACATGACTGTGTAGATGGAAGATTCCTGGAACCAGCACTTATTAATGTCAGGTTTTTTGCAGTCTTCTATTCACAGAATGTCATGTTCTTTATCTTATGTCTTAGGATGTTCTAGAATGATATGCTATGTTCATGTTCTTCCACAGTACTGGAACTCAAGTGACAAGGGACCTGGTCACATGTATTTCTATTATGCCACTTTGAGAAAGCACTACCCTCAAGGTCAATGGATCTGCCAGTCCACAGTCAGGGGAAACACACCTGAGACCTTCCTCCTATAAGTGCTAGCAGCAGAGCCATAATACCACCCTTCCTGTTGGTTGTCCAGGGTTTTTTTTCTGAGTGGTTAGTCCAGGTTTTTTTTTTTTTTTTTGTAGTGTCTTGAGGTCAGAATTTGTCCTATTTCTAGTCTAAACATCTATTTTAATTATGGAGAAGATTGGTGGAAGCTCATTTGGTTCTATGCTGATGAGTGGTATCTTCAACTTGGAATGAGTTAATGCCCCCAAGAAACCCATTGTTAAGTTGAGAACATTGTAAGTTGAAAATGAATTTAACACTGAATTTACCAAACATTAAAGTGTCTATCATCTAGCCAACCTTAAACTAGCTCAAAACACTGACACTAGACCACAGCATCTCAAGAGAGTTATAACACTGTACAACATTAGTTGAAGAAAAGATTTCAAAATTTGAAGCTCAATTTCATCAAATGAATATTTCTTTCATATCATCATAAAGATGTAAACTTGTAAGTTTAATTATTGTTGAGGGCCAACTTTTACAATGGGCAGAGGAGTTGGCACATTTGATCTCTTGTGTTAAAGGTGGACACTACTCACCTTTGGATGGAAGCAGAACCCATGGTAGATACTGGGTTCTCTTTTCTGTCTGTTCCCAATGCAACAACCTGCAGTAGCTCCCCCCCCCCCCCAGTTTACCTGCACAGCAATGTTCTGACATGCAAAGTGGGACAAGATTTCAGAATCATCCCTACCAACATTCTCCTCCCTTTGGTTTACCTAGCAATCCCCAGAGACACTGTAGAGTTTCCTATTAGGTTTTTAGAACAAATGGGATGTTCAAGTGTGTTCCTCCAGTAACAGGTCACTCACTCTGCATCTGCCTTTCCAAACTGGGCTGAAAACCATGATGTGGCAATATCAGTTGCTTAAACACTAAAAGACTTCCTTGTTGCTTGGTCTGCATGGCTTCTGCCTCGTGTTTCCCAAGGCCTGTTTCTCATTACTCCATCCTCTCCCTCACTCCCACACACCTCTCCATTATTAGTAGGCAAAATTCAGTGGCCAGCAAAGGAGGTATTCAGAACCAACATCAGCTGTGTGGCCAATGTTTGTTCTGCCTGGCCAGTGCGTTTCCCATACCAATTGTTAATGTTTTGAATGTCACCTCTGCATCTGTGATCTCTGGGCATCTTTTTCTCCCCAGTTCTCAAGGGGTGGTATGGTGCTTCCCAGCATGGTTTCATGACACATTCCTTGTTGATGAAAAGAGATTGGGGGAGAAAAAAAAGTACACACACACACACACACACACACACACACACACACACTGGGCACTGTATCTTCAATGAAATCATTTATCTACTCTTGATCTCAGATTCTTCATCTGCAGAGTTTAGGTGTTGAACTGTGATCTTGCAGCTCACCCAAGCCTGAAAGCTTATGATTCTATGATTTTTCTTGGAAAAAAGACAAGACTCTTCCTAGTGATATTGAATGGATGACGGAACAATAATCAGTACAAATACAAAGCTGATGGTCACTGGTACCTACAACACATCCTTGGAACCACTGGACAATGGAATTCTGAACATGTAGATAGGCGACCCATCCTAGTGTTTGCCATTCTGTGGATGGTTCCAAAGGGCAGGAGTAAAGCATTTGATTTGGGAAGCTCTTCCCATTTACATCACACCATGACTTAGCAGGAAGTTATAAAGTCAGGGCCTGGCAGCCTCAGCAAAAAGCACTAGCACACAGAGAATGCTTCCAAATGATACTGTACCAATGGTGGTTTGTTCAGCAATTTCTAGCTCTGTCTCTTTTGACTGCTTTCTCTTCTTTGCTCATAGCCCAATTCACTTGAACACAAGTGGCCAATAATGGGAGGTTTTCATCAGGAAAGAAAAATGAGAGGACTCAGAGCATCTCGGTGCCACCTGCGTCTCTCTGCTTCTGCAGTAGTGGTAGCTTGCACAAAGACGGCCTGACTCCAAAATGTCAAGTGCTCTTTGAAATGAAGAACCTAGCATCATGGAGGCTGTTTTTACTTAAAGGCTTGACTGAGATCCCAGGGATCCCTTTCCATTATTTAACTGATGGGGAGTGACATGGAAACCAAAAAGAAGCAAAACCTTGTAATAAAATCAAATGCCTCTCTTATGTGCTTCTCTTAATTTTGCAATTCCTTAGCTCCTGCACATAGCAAGACAGCTGGGAAGGAGAAGTTAGTTGGTATCCTTTACTGTCCATGTCTCTGATACATTTGTTGCCATAGTGGTTTTTCATTATGAAAAAAAGAACAAGAGAAATATATTAGTGTCCTGTCATTGCTAACAAGGGTTGCATATGCAGCTGGTACCTGAGTTGGAATTTGAGGAACAGCTCACTGACTCAAAGTATTTGCAGAACCACATTTATGTTGGTTTCATATGTGATCAGCAGTCAATGGGTTTGAGTTATCAAATAACAACTGGATAGGCATAGAGGGATTAGATGCCTTAAGTTAAAGTTTACTGAATTGGACTTTTTAAACTAGTCTGGTTTTCCCTTGCCTTCTGCTAGTGCCGGATACTCTGGGTTCTATCCAGCAAGGGTGTTGTAAGAATTACTGCATGTAGAACAATGCTGGCAACTGCAGAGCCCTCAACAGTCCCCAGAAGAACAAATAAGACACTTTTTCATTTTTAAAAATGGATACCAAGTAACACATTCCAGATGAAGGTGGCATTTTACTGAACAACAGTACAGCAGCATCTTCAATGTTTTTTCCATTTTTGGAGGGTTCATTTTAGGGTGGAGAGAGCTGAGATTGAAGAAGTCCAGAAAAAAGACATTGGAGTTATTATAAAGCAGTATGTGTTCTGTATTATTATGTTCAAGTCTGTGACATTCAACAGAACCATATTTGTTTTGGTTTAATGTATAATTAGCTGTCAGTGGGGAATAATTTTACAATCTTCATAGGGAATGTCTCACTTTTTTCCTTTGGTAAGCAATTTTTGGTGCTTTTCCCAAACAGTAAGGTGACAATATTTCAGGTTTCAGGTGCTCGGTGACCTTCCTTCTCTTTCCAGTCTGGGATAGAACAGTGTGTGGCTTGCAAAGAGTTAAAGCAATTCATAGAATCTCTCTGGCAGTAATGCTATGGTGCTGAGCTCAGGTAGAATTAAGCTGAGAAAGACTTGTCTTTTTATTGCAGGCCTAGTACATAAGATGTTCCTGTTATGGTATAGATAGTAGGTGTCCCCCAAAAGCTGAAGTCTGAGACACTGCCAGGAGGTTCAGAGGTGAAATGATTGACTTATGAGATCCTTAACCCATTCAGGCACAGGGATTCGCTGGGTGGTAACTGGGCAGGTAGAGAGTGGCTGGAGGAGGTAGGTCATTGGGGATTCACCTTTGGGGCATGTATTTTGTCTCTGGTAAGCCAATCTGCTTTCTGATTGTCATGTCCTGAGCAGCTTTCCTCTATCACACCTTTACATCTTAATGTTTTGCCTTATCTCCAGCACAGAGCAACAGAATTGGCCATCTATGGACTGAGACTTCTGAAACTATGAGTGCCAAATAAACTCTTCCTCCTCTAAAATTGTTCTTTTCAGGTCTTTTGTCATGGAAAAAGAGCTGATTAAAACAGTCCCACATATGTTAAGAAAAGCAGTATCATAATTTTAAATGAATAATTGACAAATAGCAATTATATATATTTATAGGGTACCATGTGATGTTTTTGCTATATGCGTATATTATAGAATGACTAAATCAAGCTTATTATCCTACCTATCATCTCATCTATTTATCATTTTTTGTGGTGACAACATTTAAAACATACTCAGCAATTTGCAAATATGTAATACGTTATTATTAACTACAGTGGACCATGTGGTATAATAGGTCACTGACACTCATTCCTCCTGTTCAGCTGAAACTCTACACCCAAAACTCCCCTTCCCCATCCCTGGTCTCCAGTGGCCATCATTCTACTCTCTACTTCTAGGAGTTTGGCTTTTTTTTTTTTTTTTTTTTTTTTTTTTTTTAATTCTACGTGTAAGTAAAATTCATGCAGTATTTGTCTTTCTGTGCATGGTTTTTCCCACATACCATAATATCCTTCATATTGTTCCAACTGACAGAATTTCTTTCTTTCTTTCTTTCTTTCTTTCTTTCTTTCTTTCTTTTTCTTTCTTTCTTCCTTCCTTCCTTCCTTCCTTCCTTCCTTCCTTCTTTCTTTCTTTCTACTCTCTCTGTGTACATACTCATAAATATTCTGGTAAATTGTGCTTGTAGCTGTATCACAGAGACATATTCAGTGAATTTAGTGTCTTCTGGAAAAGGGATCCCCAAACGTATTCAGTAGGGACAAATAAATAGGTTAGACTCTATGGGCCACCCTTTTAAAAGACTCCTACCTTAGGTAAAGCAAGTATATTCCTCAAGGGGCCCTCACTTAACTGTTTCTCCTGAGATTCAGCAGCACAAAGGAGACATTTTGAATGCATTGTCAGTTCTTCTCTGTGATCATCTCACCTGCCCACACCCAGTTCTTTCTAGCCTTATTAACCTTCCTTATTAATGGCAGGCCCTTCCACCCACCTTTCAGAAACTTCAAGATTCTATGGGAGGGTGTTCTCCATCTTGCCACAATGTCCCTCCACCCTTGCAATGGACTTTGTGAATGAAATCTTCCCTCATCTAAATTCAGTTGTGATTTTGGACAGGTTGCTGGCTTTAGAAAAAGAGATCAGAAGGTTTGCTAATCAACCCACAGCTGAAGCCTCCAGGTCTAACTGACAAATCAAGAGTTCTCTGACCCAGGGAACGGAAGTATGTACTCCAATGACACTGAGGAAAACTGTGAAAAGAAATCAAGATATGCCAAAAGCTAGCTTCTTCTCAGCTTTATAAATGTTAACAATGTATATTTTAAAATTTTATGCAACAACATTGTGTTGTGTGTGTGTGTGTAGCAGTCTAGTTCCAGTTAAGCTCCAGCATCATTTTGAGATCATTTAGAATTTAAGGAAAAAGTGATTTTTTGTTTTAAGTGTAGACATAAGCTCTTTAAAGCCAAACATTGTGGCTTTTCAAAAGACAAATGGAAGCCACTAAAGTATCCTACAAGTTTTAATTTTTACTAAGATAAATGCTGCTAAGCATATATAAAAATGCTCTTTGAGGTGTTTGATGCATTATAAAAGAAAAAGTTTCTTGAGGCCAAAAGGGTGGGGATAAACTTGGTTGTAAACAAAACTTGGGATGATCATGCCTCGTCCTAATTGCTTGATTCTTTGATTTGCCTCATAAGGAACAATCCTGTTTTAGTCAATTTTTTTGTCTCTGTGACCAAAGACCTGACAAGAACAACTTAGAGAAGGAAAAGTTCAGTTCAGCTCATGGTTTCAGAGGTTCAGTCCATGGTCAGTTGGCTCCATTGCCCTGGGCCCACGATGAAGGAGAAGAACATCATGGCAGGAGGGCATGGCAGAGGAAGAAGCTCAGGACATGGAAGAATAAACTGATCATGGCAACAAAGAGAGAGCTTGAGTGCAGGAGCCAGGGATAATACAATACCCCAAAGCATGTCCCCAGTGACCTAACTCCTCTCACCACACCTATCTATAGCCCATAGTTACGACCCATTAATCCATTCAAATGAGCAATCCACCGATGAGGTTACAGCTCTCATAATCTGATCCTTCTACCTCTGCATAGTCCTGCATGTCTCACACATGAGATTTCAGGGGACACCTCATATCCACACCATAACAAGTCCCTAGCTGGCTTCTGGGGGGCATCACACAATCACTGCCTAGGTTTGTAATCTTCTAGCTCAGGTAGCTGCTTGTCAGCTACCTGTGGGAGGTGACTGAAATTTACTTGTTTATTCCTTTGAATATATCACATTGACATCACAGGACTATTGTTGTTTTTATTTTGTAATTATGTATTATTTTCTTTTATTTCATCACTATTTTTTTAAATTTGTCCTGTTTGTCTTTATTCTTTTATTTCTCTCACTCTGTATTTATTCTTGTCTATTTTATTTTTCTTATTCCTTCTTTACTCTTTCCATTTTATTCCTCAGTTTTTTTTCTTTATGCTTTTTCTCTTTTCATCTGTATTCTTTCATTTTCTTAATTTTAAACATCTATTTTCTTTTTGTTCTTTGTTTTCCTCCTTCCACTTCTGTTTTTTCTTTTTCTCATCTTATTTCTTATGTTTTCTTTCTCCATAGGAAGAGGTGGGAAGGTACTGAGCTTCCCCTTGGTACTCTGTTGCACCAAATATGTAGGCTAAGAATTAATTACTATTAAAAAGAAAAAAAAATCTCCTTGCCATATTTCCTCTCTGTCAGGCCAGATGGGATCATGGAGTCTGCCATGAGGGTGGTGATAGATAGGCTTGGGCCAACGGGCCACCTCCCCCATGGAAATTTCCATGAGGAGCAACTGGTTTCATTTTCCCCAGGCAGGAGCCAATCAGCTTAAAGGTTGCTCTGTTCCCCAGGCAGGAGCCAATCAGCTTAAAGGTCACCCTGTTCCCTGGGAAAAGAGCCAATAGCGTTAAAGGTCACTCTGGTACACCCCCACCAGAAATCCCTACTTAAGTCCCTGCCTGCCCGGAGCTCAGGCACAACAGCTCGTCCCTGCTGAGAGGAAGCAGCCGCTGCACCAGCTCCAGACTCACCGTCTCCAACCCGAAGGCAGCTGCCCCAGCCAACAGCTCCAGAGACCACAGCTGGCACGACCAGGCACCCGCCCTCCATCCAGAGCTCACACACACCCCTCTCCCTGACTCCTCTCTTCCACCAGAGCTTGCACACTTCCCTCTCCCTGACTTCTCTCTCCCCGTACTTCTTCTACCTACGACCAGCCATAAAGGCTGGTGAATAAATCTGTTGGCTGCACAGCTGTCTCCAGTGTGATTTTTGCCCTTCAGGTGGCCTGCCTACCCTCAGGCGCAGGTGGTGGAGCTCCTTGGTCTGCCTTGGGCCAGGCCCACTTCTGCTCTCTACCTTCTCACCCCACCCCTCAGGTCAACCACCAGAGGAGGCTGCAGGGGCTTGAGTTCTGGTTGGTGGGGCCAGAAGTAGTAGGGGCTGCTCCCGGGCTGTGAAGGTGAGGTTGAGGTCACTGTTCTACCTTTTCCTCCAGAGCTGAACTTTCCCTTTCACAACTGCCATGTACGTATTTACTCCTTTCCTCAAAAGTGGGCACCATCTCCTCCCCCACACTGACCCAGGGCTGGGAGTAGGGAAGGAACAGCCGAGACGGGTGACTGGAACCCACCGTCAGGTCTTGTATGGCTACCAGCTAAACCCATCCCATCCCATGTCCCCACTCCCCACCCTTCTCTTTCCTGGCCTTGTCCTCTGTTCCTGACATGGTCATCCCTCCACAGGGGTGGGGGCGGGGTGCAGCCAGGGCTGAGTGACTCTTAGCTGCTCACCTCTATGGCCTTGGGAGGGGGAGGTTATGGGCCCTTGGATAGGGACCTCCTCTGCATGTCTTTGTTGATGTCTCTGCTGTTTCTCTTCTTGAGAAGCTGACAGAGGAAGTCACACACAGGGGGTTCCCACCCTCACCTGAGTTGTACTATTTTTGGTGATGAGCTCTGCTTATTTTACTACTTCATTCCTTTGATTTATGACGACTCTGTCCTTATATATCAACTCTGCTTCCAGCCCAGGGTCAGCTGCTAATAGAGCTCTCAGGTCTCAGGAAAGGGTCTCACCAACCACAACCCTCTTGGCCTACATGCTGGCCTGGGGTTCAGAGCAGACCCTCTTCCCCCTTTGCATTCCTGCCTCCAAACAGTCCAATCCTCCAAAGGAGATTAGCTGGGTTAGGATCCCCCCCCACCCTACTCCACTAGATCCTGAACTTGGTTTCTCCTCTGGAACAAACAATTAATCAAGTGATTACTGAGAGGGGAGATACCCATGATATATGGATCTTAGGGGGTGCAGGAGAGTGAACAGCTATGCCAGTTAGAAGGCAGTTATAGTCCAAAGGAAAGGAGGGGCTGAACTGGAATATCCAAGAGAGTCTTGGAAGAAGAGTGAACAGAACTTGCTGGATGCGGAGCGTGATGGAGAGTCTAGATTAGCTCCCAGACAACCAGCTAGAGCCCCTGGGTAGATGGGGAAGACCTGCATAGGCACAGATTTACAAGAGAAAAACCAACATTTGGTTTAGGCTATGTGGAAACCGAGAGGAGTGAGCAGCCACACTGGCATCTGCCTATGTGATGCTGCCCTTGGAGGAGAGGTGGGTGATGGCAAAGTGGGGAGGCTTCAGCTGGGAGAGGGTTTAAAGCTGTGGGGAATGAGGAGGCTGTCTAAAAAGAGAGGGAGAGGAAAGACAAGAGACTGTAGATTCCTGAGGAGTTCCAACCACTGAAGATGAGGAAAAGAAATGGAAAGGCCAGGAGAGGTGGAACAGAAGGCAGGCAGGAAAGGAGCAGTGTGGTTTCAGCAGGGTCCTCCTGAGAAGCAGGCAGGGAAAAGGCTCTGGATTCAAGGTTAGGTTTGGGGAGATGGCTCTGCAGGGAAGGGCACACACAGCAGGCTGGAGCAAGGAGAGGACCTCCCTTTGTTCCACAAGGAGGAAGAAAGGAGACTGGTTTAAATCAGGGACCAGCAAACCTGTGGAGGGCTCTAGAGTACTGTATATTGCGGCATAATCATTACTAACACATTAACATACACCCACGAATATTCTGTGTATCATAACTATGTACCAAAGACAGTTTAGTAATAAATGATTTTTAAGTAACACCAGCACAATTTAAAAAAAAAAAAAAAAAACTTTGCATAATGGTCACACCCTACTTTTTTGTTAAAATGGTTGGCATAAATCTGTAATGATTATGTGATGAAATGCTGGGCAAATATTTTAAGTTTCCTGGGACATTGGTTTCTGCCTTAATGCTGCTTTTACAGAAGTGAAGCCATAGACAGTAAGTAAAATAATGAGGATGGCTGGCTTCCAGTAAGACTTTATTTATGGGCACTGAAATTTGAATTTCATAGAACATTCATATGTCATGAAATATTATTCATCTTCCCCCCCCCAATTATTCAAAAATCTCAGAACTATTGTAAGCTGATGGGTCATATAAAAGCAGGCAGATGGCCAGCTTTGGCTCGTGGGTGCTGGTTTGCTGTGTCCTGGTCTAGATGCTGAAAGGAATGTAGAAATGTTTATATAAAACGTGTGCAGGGGGTTTGTGGGGGTGGAGAAGCAGCAAGTCCTGCTCACAGGATTCCGTTCCTTCAAGGAAATCCAAAACAAGGTCTTCAGCTAAGGGTGGCTTTGAATTGCCAAAGACAGAGAATTCTGGGGGAGCTGGGGGAGCTGGTTAACAGGAATAACACAGCAGTGTGCACAGCATGGTGGAAATTCCACAGGGGGTTGACAGCGTCCACCAAAGGAAAGAACCCTGGACACTTCCTGGACACTCTGACGTCCATTCAAGGAGGCTCAGAAACTAATTCATTTACAAGGGGGAAACAATGTTGAAATACTGTAGAGACGAGACGCGATGGCATGCCACGACTTGGGCCATTTTCAAGTGACATTTGATAATTTCCATTTTAGGTGAATTTCCTCTGAGTGATCCTAAAACAGAGACTGGCTACAGTGTAAATGTCCAGACGTCCCCCAACAGGCCAATGGGTTGCAGTACACACACATCTGGTCGGCATCTGGAGTGCACACAGGAGAAAATTCATCATATTTGCTCTGTATGTTAAAGTTGGATGCAGTCAGAGAAGTTCATGTTCATTTCAGGTTAGGCAAACCTGGTCAGTTTGGGAACAGAAAGCAAGTCTTAATGACAATTTCTGTGGGGTCTGCTGGAGCATGACTCTACCTTTAACCCAGCCCAGATTTTGTTTCTTCTGGAATGGTGCAAAAAAAAAAAAAAAAAAAAAAAGTTGAATTTTGCACAGGTAGAAATTTCAGAGTAGTTATTCACAATTTTCTTTTTAAATTTATATTTACATTTAAAAGTGTGTGTAATTATTCTCAGCCTTATGATAACGTTTGAAAATAGCATCCCACTGGGGTTCATTTTAAGCTATAAAAGTAATGCAGTCAGCTTACTATTAGGAGGGTATGAAGGTTCTGGGGTAGCACATGTGTTTTGCAATGGGAAAAGCAACTGAATTGGTTAGGAAGAGAAATGAGTTTAGAATTTCTCTTGCTTCTTACCTCATATCAGAATAAACCCAGAACTCCTTCTCTGGCTTATGTGTTTGACCCAGAGAAAGGTCTATTATTGCCTCATCCTTATAATCAACTGGTTTTTAGTTCTTTTCTCCTCCTCCTTTTACTTTTCTGTCTTCATCTCCTCTTCTCCCTCCTCCTCTTCTTCTCCTTCTCTGCATAGAACTAATAGACTTAAGTTTTGTAGACTTCCGCCACCAAAATATCTATAATAAATTAATTAAAACTTTACAACAGGATGCAGATGCCAGGTATCTGAGTGGCAGATGCTAATGGGTTAGGTGTGACTGGCAGGTCAGAGTGACTGAGATTGGAAGGAATTACTATATGATAACTAGTTAGTCTCAGAGATGTACAACCCTCACGTGAGATCCCCCTTTTACAAACCACTTAAACAAAGGTGAGAGATGTTTTGTGTTTCTTTAAGCTTTTTAAAAATGCTTTATTCAATGTTTGGACAAATTAAAATAAATAAAACAAACCAGAATAAAGAGAAGAAATTCTCCATGAGCACAGATGTTGCAGCTGAATCTGGAAAGTGTAACTCCTTTCCCCAATGTCCTCACAGAATGAGGGAGACACAGGGGATGAAAATGAGAATCCTTACTTCCTGCACTAGTCTTCAACCCTGGGACAGACAGCTTCCCAGTGAGCAAACCCAACAGGATTTTGACAAATGTCTTTGTTTTAAATTTTCTCGACACTGGAACATTAAAATAGCTTTCTGCTCATTTTTATTTCTGGCAAAGAGAAACTGGTTTGGCTAAAGAGTTATTTTGGTGGGCATTGGCATGTTCATATGTATAGCATTTGCCTTTTAGCTCAAGCTAAATGAAAAGTCCGACAATTATGGTTTAGGCTTCTCTTCCAGGAGGCAAATCAATATTTTTTTTAATGGCAACATGTAGGCTCTAGTTATTAAAAGATTTGTTCAAGAACATTCATATTCCATAACCTCATGTCAGAAAAATTCAAGCAGTAAGACATCTAAAGAGTAGGGTTTTGCAGTTTTACCCTTTCCCTTGTTAGCACTTCATAAAAAGTGACAACTCAAATATCCTATGGCCTTCTTGCATCGACTTCAAACTGCCTCCTGGTAGTTTTCCTCTTCAGATGAGTTCTCATTTCTGCTTTCCACTGCTCTGTATTCAAGAATGTTTGAAACCTAACTTTCGTTGTAAGACTCACCATTACTCTTCAGACGTAAAGGAAGAAATGAATGATTTTTTTTTCCACAGAGATAGTACATAAGGTCAAAGAATTACAACACTTTCCTTGATTCTTCTACACTTTGTACAAACTGATGGCGATGAATTTCTTTGATTTAGTAATCACAATATTAAGGGGACACTCAATTTAATTTTAAGAGCCAATGAGTTCATTTGTCACAAAGTAAAGTTTTGCTTTTGTTAAAAAACAAACAAACAAACAAACAAAAACACCAAAAAACACCATTGGGAAGGAAGAGATATTTTAATGCTATTAGAAAGTAGCACTTCTTGACATTTAGGGGAAGATATGGCTGGGAGGTAAAGGGGAGGAGGAGCTCAAGTACCCTTACCAACTTTTATTTAACATTTCTAACACATGAAGTGTTTAGTGTGTAGTCCTATCGGACTAAAATAGTTAATCACTCTCACTGAAAGGTCAAAGAGTCAATTTTCATGTATAATTGAATATGCTCTGAGATGTGTAGTGGTGTTGGCCAAATGAGAAATATAATTAAACTTTCACTGGGGTGCAGGAGGTCTTTCTTTGGGATAAGGGAGGAAGGCAAGGGAAGGTCATACCATTTTATTTATAATAAACAAGTAATAAAATTAAATAAAGATTAGACAACCAGCTTGGGGGGAGGGTGGTCAAAGAATAATATATTTCTAACTTTCTCTAGCTACAGGGATTCATTGATTCTTTGGGGTTTTCATGCCGATTCAAAGCCAACTCCCATAGAAGCAACATCGCATAAGGAGATGAAATATTTTATACCAGAAGAAAAACACGTTGAGTGTTTCCATATTTTGTTGCTGTAGCATGCTGCTTCTTTCTTTCTTTCTTTCTTTCTTTCTTTTTTAAAGCTGTTTTTTTTTTTTTTTTTTGGGGGGGGGGTGTTTGTCCAAACTTCCAAGCAGGCACATCTAAGCATCAAGGAAAGAGAATGTTTTTTTTAAAAACTGAAAAGATTAACTAAGCTAGTCTAATTTTTTTAATTAAAAATAAAAAAGTCCCAGTATGGATGGCTGTGTTGGTTTTTAGAGATAATTTCTCACTTTTATGTTTCTATTGGCAGCCTGAGGCCTGGCCAGGGTGCTGCCTAGGAGCACGGCAGGAGCTGTGAGGAAACATGGCCTTAGCATTCCTTGGGAGATTCCCTGGTGCTGGGAATTCTTTAGGCAGTGATATTACAGTCCTGACTTTTGAACTGTGCATCTGGCAAAGGACCTTCTATTCATTTTTCAATGAGGAGAGCCCAAAATAGTGATGGAAACTGCATCAGTATGAGAGAAGATATTGAGGGTTAGTGACAATCTTTTATTTTTAGGAATCATTTATTTGAGCTTTATTTTCTTGAAAGCACATAGATAAAGAAACTACTTCTATCTTTTGTGCTTGGAGAAAAAAAATAGGTCTTCCTAACTACCCCGATGTCACCCTTCTCAGAATACACTCATTAGTCCTTTGAGGACAGCTTTATATTAAAGTTTGCTATCTTGCTCAAGCAAGAAAGAAACCATTTTTAACATAAAATAATTTAGTTCATAAGTTTAACATTTATTAATAGAATAGTAAATGTGAATAAGTAAACAAATCACCCCAGAATTAGTACTTTTTCTCTTTTATTTACAGAAGCAACTTCTGTACTCAGAAAAATATCTGGCACATGAAAAGCTTTCAATAAATATTTTCATGTTTAAAGAAAAAATGAATATTGAGATTTGTCTTGCATAAAAATAGCAGATTTGTAGGCCCCAAACTATTCTGTATTGGGATTACTAGCTTAGTCTTAACTACAACATATAATGTGTTATTGTCATTACATTTTATTCAATAGACAGCTTTCCTTTCTGCCCTCCCTACTTGGTGTTTTGTTCTGCTTTGATGTTATATGATTTTTCCGTGGCCATGCCAATACTCACAATGAACAGAAATCTTTGACTTGCGTAAGCCAAGCTCTGGGTTTGTTTTGTTCCATTTTGTCTTTCCTGTCTATTTCTCATCAAGCAGTGTCTTCTTGGAGACACCTCTGTATTTTTTATTTTATTATCACCCTCATTTTTGTCTATGCTCCTGTTTCTGGCAATTTTATTCATAACTATTTCTTTTTTTTATTTTTTTCATTTTCCTTCCATGTTCACTATCTCAAGTGTATATTTCTCATATCTAATCTTTCTATCTTTGTTTCAGGGTAAATGTGAGAACTTTTCCATAAGAAAAATTCACATTCTTTCTTTCCACTTATTGTTTTGAGTATTTCAAATAGTCCAAGCTCTTTTCCATCTTTCTTGGTTCAAATTTTCAATTGCTGTTTGCATTTGCAAATATTTGTGCTGCTCTTGACAACTCCCATTACATAGATATTTATTAGTGCATGATAGTCTCACATAATAGTGGGGTTCATTTTGACATTATCATAAATGCATGTGGCATGGTTTGCTTCATTTCAACCCCAGTGCTTCCTCTTTCCCAACCCTTCTCCCTCCCCTCAACTCTTTTCTTCTGTGGCATATTTTTATATATTAAAAAACTTTATTGAGATATGATTTACATAAAATAAACTGAGTGTATTTATTTATCCTTTTTTTTCTTCCTACAGTGACACAGGGCCTCCTCATGACAGGCAAGTGCTCTACCACTGACATAAATCTCCAGTTCCAAACTGAGCATTTTTAACCTGTGCAATCTGATGAGTTTTGAAATGTAATCATGATAATTAGCATATTCATCAACCTTAGATATTTTCTGGTGACCCCTGCATCTCTTTGTTGGGACACTCTAAAGGCCCCCAGTCTGTCCCCAGGTAACTACTGATCTGTTTTCTCTCACTACAGATTAGTTTGCAGTTACCAGAAATTATTATAAATGGAATAATACAGTGTGTATTCTTTTAATCCTCTGGCTTTTTTCACCCAGAATATTTATTTTGAGATTCATCTGTGTGTGTTTATCAATAATTCAGTTCTTTTTATTACCAAATAGCATTCTACCATAGGGATGTACCACATTTGTTTATATATTCACCTGTTAATGGACATGTGGTTTGTTTCCGGATTTGGGCTATTACAAATAATGCTGCTATGAACATTTATGTTATTAGTCTTTGCCTAGACATAAGTTCTTGACTAAATACCAAACAGTGAAGTGAATGAATCAAATGATACAGTATGTTACCTTTGTAAAGAAACTGGCAAACTGTTTCCCAAAATGCTTGTAGAATTTGCATCTCTACCAGCTGTGTTTGAAAATTTCAGGTCCTGCACATTCTACAACACTAGTGTGATCAGTCTGTTTAGTTTTAGCCATTCCAATGAGTTTTCAGCAGCATATTCTAGTTTTAATTTGAATTTCTAAAACTTCTAATGATGTTGAACATCGTTTCATATGCTTGTTTGACATCATTATATTTTCTTTGGTGAAGTGACTTTCAAATCACTTCCTCATTTTTCATTGAATTGTTTGTTTTCTTATT
The DNA here is from genome assembly GCA_025594165.1 of Tamias sibiricus. Lineage (NCBI taxonomy): Eukaryota > Metazoa > Chordata > Mammalia > Rodentia > Sciuridae > Tamias > Tamias sibiricus. The sequence goes on along the minus strand of CM046662.1, from coordinate 159,295,123 downwards.
ATTGCCTTGGAAATTTCTTTATATATTCCAGAAATAAGTCTCTTGTCAAATGAAATGTTTGCAAATAATTACTTTTATCTCTTCTTTTCCTTAACAGTGGCTTTTGAAGAGCAGAACTATTTAACTGTACTAAATTACAACTTATCAGGGTTTTCTTTTATGCATTATATTTTTGGTGCTCTACAGAAAATGCTAAAGAAATCACAGAGAAACTAATAAATTTAATAAATGAATTTTAAAAAACTTCAGAACATAAGATCAGCATGCTAAAGCCAGTTTTATTTCCAGACTCTAGCAATGAAAACTCAAAAAGGAAATTAAGAAAAAATTCCATTTACAGTGGTATCTAAATGAACAAAATCCCTAGGAATAAGCATAATGAAGGAGATATGAGGTTTGTACACAGGATATTATAAAATTTTGCTGAAAGAAATTGTGATGATCTAAGTCAATGGAAAGATAGTCTGTGTTTATGGACGTGAAGACTTTAAATAGTCTTAATAATGAAAATACCAAAGTGATCTACAGATTCAATGCAGTTCCTCTCAAAACTCTAATGACCTTTTTTTTTTTCAGAAATGAAAATTCTCCTCAAGTTCATATGGAATTAAAAAGAACTCTATATAGCCAAAACAATATTGAGAAAAAACAAAGTTGGAAGACTCATATTTCTGATTTCAAAACTTACTACAAAACTGTGGCTATCAAAACTGTGCAATAATAGCATAAGGATAGACATATAGACCGACAGAATAAAATTTAGAGTCTAGAATTAAGTACATACCTTTAGGGCCAATTGATTTTCTACAGGAATGTTAATAAGACCATTTGGTAGCAAAAGAGTAGTTTATGGTTCTAGAACAGTTGGATATCTCCGTACAAAAGAATGAAGTCAGACTCTGTACCTCACACCATACACAAAAGTTAACTTAACAATATGTCAGCAACCTAGAGTTAAAATTATAAAACTATTTTAAAAATTATGATCAATCCCCATGAATTTGGACTTGGCAAATGGGTGCTTAGCATGATACTGAAGGCATGAACAACAGAAGAAAACTGAATAAACTAGACTTCTTTTGTGAATCAAAGACCTTTTGTTTTGTTTTGTTTCATTTTGTTTTACCATGTATTTAAATTACTTGGAAGCCAGGCGCCGTGGCACACGCCTGTAATCCCAGCACTTGGGAGGCTGAGGCAGGAGGATTGTGAGTTCAAAGCCAGCCTCAGCAATGGCGAGGCACTTAGCAACTCAGTGAGACCCTGTCTCTAAATAAAATACAAAAAAGGGCTGGGGATGTGGCCCAGGGGTCGAGTGCCTCTGAGTTCAATCCTGAGAACCACCAAAAACAAACAAATAAATAAATAAATAACTTGGAAATAGTTCAATTATTTAGAATCTTGCCTTTTCCCCCCTACTCCCTTTGATACCAGGGATTTTGAACCCAGGGGCATTTAACCACTAAGCCACATCCTCAGCCTTTTTTAAAATATATTTTACTTTGAGACAGGATCTCACTAAGTTGCTTAGGGCCTTTCTGAGTTGCTGAGGCTGGCTTTGAACTTGCAATCCTCCTGCCTCAGCCTCCAGAGCTGCCGTAATTACAGGCCTGCACCAATGTGCCCAGCTAGGATTTTGCTTTCAAGGTTTGTTATTTAGGGAAGGGGCAAGATGGAAGATTAGAGTGAGGCAGCTTTTCTCCTAGTTCAGCTACCAGAGCTCAAGTAGTGGGAATACTGCTTCTCCCTAGTCTTGGAGTGAAAAGTCCTGGCACTGCACTGGCAGTCTGCCCCAGCAGGACCAGAGACTGTTCTGCTCATTAAGCAGATCTAAAGAGAATTAAAAAAAAAAAAAAAAAAAAAGTTTCTGTGAGTTTATCAATCGTCCGCAGAGAGCCCATCCAGGAATCCTCTTAGGACGACAGCATGGTGGTGCAAACAGGAACTGGAAACCCAGATTGAGGAGTTCAAGGCCAGGTCCCCGTAAACCTATCTGAGCACAGCAAATACTTAACCAAGCCTAACAAACCCGTGGAAAATCAGAAACAGAGAGCATTTCCCCACAGGCGAGAGAGAACCCAGCTCTCCTCAACCCTGTGAGTTCTGAGGCTCCCAGGGTTAACCAGGAAGTTGGAAGGGTGGGTGTGAGAGTACTTGGCTCTCAAGTTGCCCAGCTGACCTGTCCCAGTGACTGATGGTCCAGCATCCTCCGAGTCTCCAGGGCCTACCTGGGCAGGCCACCCACCAAGTCCCCAAGTCCCGGGCACCCCCTGGGTCTGGCACTAGTCAGGCCATGCCAGATTCCCCAGCCCCCAGGCACCAACCCCTTGGCCCCCATCCTGGCCCAACACTCTGCCTACTAGTCCTTGCAGCTTTGCTGCCACCCCATAGCCCAGTCTGCTAGACCACCACTTAGCAGCCAGGCCTGCCCAGCCCAGTCTACACCTTTGCCACTGGTTTGAAAGGCCCAGGATCATCCCTGATCCACGCCTGGCCCAGGCCAGCTAGGCCTGCCAGACATAACCAACTATTTTGCTACCAGCCTACCCACACAAATCTCCCAAGAAGGGAAGTTGGGAAGTCTTAAAGCCCATCATCAACTTGGCGAATACCACAATAAAAAGGAAGGGCTTGGGCTGGGGTTGTGGCTCAGCGGCAGAGCGCTCACCTCGCACATGCACGGCCGGGGTTCAATCCTCAGCACCATGTAAACATAAATGCATTGCATTGTGTACAACTAAAGTAAATAAATAAATATTAAAAAAAAAAAAAAAAAAAAGGAAGGGCTTGGGGCTGGGGTTGCGGCTCAGCGGTAAGAGTGCTCGCCTAGCACGTGCGCAGCCTGGGTTCGATCCTCAGCACCATGTAAAAATAAAGGCATTGTGTACAACTAAAACAAATAAATAAATATTTTTAAAAAGGGGGGGGGGGCTTGACAGCCCACAGCCCACACTCCCATACCTAAAAAAAGAACAAAAAGAAAATCAGTTGGGAAGGGAGAGCAAATGCATATGTTCACTGACTAGTCTGTCCACCATAGTGAGAATGGCTCCTTAATTTCTTAACTGTTCACAAGAGCCACCCCTGAACACCTCTTTTGTCTGTTATTGCTGTTTTGTTTTGCCTTTTGTTTTTGTTTTTCTATATTTGGTGTTTGTTTTATTTGAATGTGTATCGATTGATTCAAGGACTCGTATACATATACATATTTGTTTCCCTCTCCTCATTTCTAGCCTTTATTTTTTTCTTTTGAAGGTGTTATTTTCCCATGCTCTGTATTTTGAGAGTTAGAGGTTTTGATTAGCATGTTTTGATTGTTTTGCATAGGCTCTGCCACTAGTTTATGCCATTATTTCTCCTCTATTTTTTCTATTGCTGACAGCCAAATTTCATTTGCTCTCCCCTCCTTTACATTCTTATTTCTATTTTTTCATACCCTTTCTCACTAACAATGTGTCCACTACATCATCTCTATTCACCCTTTGAAATTACAAATACTTTTCTACCCTCCTATCTCTTCTGCTTTCCTCATACTCAACTTTATCCTCAACAACTCTTAATACTAATTGAGGTGTATAACAACTGCCCCTACCACCAATGTCACAGCAATAATTAATATTGCAGAAGTCATGGACAACACCTATTGTTTGATTTTATGCCAGACATAATTCATGATTATTTACAGTTTTTTACTGATGGAAATTGCTGATCCTATTATTTCTGCATATTGCACCAATTAACAGTGTAGGAAGTAAGTACCTAGTCTACTGCTATATATTGTTTGCTTAGATTGTTGCTTTTATTGTGTTCCCCCACCCCACCCCCCGATCTGTGAGGTACTAGTAACATAGAGGGACACTATAAACTTTAAGGTAGAAACTACAGCTTCAGATCCATCCAGATATATGGGTGGACACACAAAAATGTGAAAAAGCAAGGGAACAAACCATCCTGAACAGCACAGAACACCTCAACAACAGACTCCATTGACATCACAGTGGAGGAAATGTCAGAGATGGAATTCAGAAAGTTCATGGTGACACCGATCTATGAGGTGAAAGATGACATAAGAAATGAAACCAGAGAGAAAGTACATAAAGTGAAAGATCACTTCAATAAGGAGATAGAGATTTTGAAGAATTGTCAGAAATCCTTGAATTGAAGGAATCAATAAACCAAATTAAAAATTCATTGGAAAGTATCATTAGCAAGACTAGACCACATGGAAGACAAAGTTTCAGGCAATGAAGACAAAATATATAATCTTGAAAATAAAGTTGACCACAGGAAAAAAAAAGATGTTAAGAGACCATGAACAGAACTTCCAAGAAATATGGTATAACATGAAAAGACCAAACTTTTAAGATTTATTGGGATAGATGAAGGCTTGGAAAAACAAACCATGGAAAAAGTGATCTTGCAGTGCCAGAAAGAAAGTTCTAGCTAAAGATCTTGCAATGTGCCTAAAGCTTGTCACTCATTGTAAGAAAAATCCTGAGTGATCTTTTAGGATAATGTAGAATATTTTGAAATTTAATGTAATGATATTTGTGCCATTTTGTGATTATACTAACAGTCATCAAAATGTAACAATTACATGGGTAAATTGTATATGAAATGTGCATTAATAAAGCTGCTACAAAAAAGAAACAAAACTAAAACCTTAGGAAAATTTCTAGTCCACAGAGCACGTTGTCACCATGGCAGATTTTAGCAGACTTACTAGGTGGGAAAACAGGTCTAAGTCTGGGGAGATCAGACATTGGGGTGTAATGGACTGAGTATCAGGGATGAGAAGATGAGAGGGTTCAGTGATAATAAAGAACTCTAAAAATCTGCAATGGCTCCTTGAGTATTTAGCAGAGTATTAAACAGTGTATGCCACAGAAAGAACTACATAAAGGGACTACAGGAAACAGTAGTTGAACACACACAGGTGTAGAAATAAGACTTTCTTTCCACCAGCAGGGTTGGAAACCTCATTCATAAGGTACTGAGTATGGTAACTAGAAGAGACTTGTCTCAATAGTGGAAACAAATTATTCCCAGACTAAATGTTGATCTGATTCTATCTAACAAATCTTCTTTTTATTTTAAAAATTTGTTCCTTTTAGATATCCATAACAAAAGAGTATATTTTGACATACATACATTAAGTCTAACTTTTTCTAATTAGGATCCTATTCTTGCAGTTGTCCATGATGTGGAGTTTCACTGGTCATATAGTCTTATAAGAATATAGGAAAGTTATATCCACATCTTTCCACTGTCATTCCTATTCTTATCCCCTCACCCTTCCCTTCACGCTCTATTGTCTAATCCAATGAACTTTTATTCTTTCCTGCCCCGACACACAGTGTGTTTTAGCATTTGCCAATCAGAGAAAATGTTTGGCCTTTGGTTTTTTTGGGGATTGGTATTTCACCTAGCATGATAGTTGCCATTCATGTACTGGCAGAGGTCCTTATTTTATTCTTCTTTATGGCTAGCTAATACAGCATTGTGTATACGTGCCACATTTTCTTCAACCATTTAAAATGAAATTCAAAGGGTACCCTAAGATTCCACCAGGGAAAACTGGTGGTAAACTGGGAAACCTGTCTTGCAGAGTAGGGTATGTGTGCAGGCCCTGATGTGACAAGGACCACGGGAAGTTTGAGGAACTGAAAGATTGGTGAAGAAGGTCAGGCAAAGAAGAGGTAACAAGAGCCAGCTTGTGGACCAACAAATGATATCAGTGGCTCATGTCTTTTTCTCCTCTTTTTGTCTCATTGTTTTTCCCAAAGTAAAAGAACTTACAATTTTCATGTAAACTACTTCAGGAAGGCCTTCGTTGAAAATCACTGTTGGTAAATAACGTGAGTGATTTGGAAGCTTACTGTGAACGTTTTAGAAAATTAGATTAAACAAGGATCCTAAACTCACGGGCCTCCAAAAGTTCCCTAGACATTTGAGCATGAGTATCCGGTTAACTTGGAGGCAGGGCTCAGAGCTAATCTGAGGGAAGAGTCCTGTCTGCTTCTGTTAGATTCCCCCATCATTGACATGAGATGAAATGTCACTTCATTCCTGCTGCAAACCATTCACAGTGCTGTTCCACACTATGGAACTGTGCGTGTCCCTCACCCCAGAGTGGAACCTGTGGGTAGTGGGTGGGGACCAGAGATCCAGGCATTGCGGTGCGGTGGGAGTCACGTCAGTGTGAAGTTGTGAATAAAGTGCGTCACAGGGAAGGACGCCCTGTAAAGGAGAACCCAGAGGTGTTCAAACTAAACAAAATCCAATTTGAAGCTTCTGATGGATATTTTGGGAAATTCCATCCTAGAGATGATATTTCTACATGTATTATCCAAGTCTTGACTATTTTAACATATTTTAATGCTTGAAAAATAAATTAATCAAAGTCCTAAACATTTAATCCTTTTCACTGGCCAACCATCTTGGAAGTTTCAGGAAAATGAAGATTAGCAAGAGAGGGTTTGCCTTGGAGGGTCCTTATAAGCGGAGAGAAAATGATGAAGGCATGCCTTTCTTTTTCCCTTTTTCCTCTCTCCCTCTTCTTTGGTGGCAGCTGCAGAATCTCATCCCTTCTTTTTAATCATCCCTGCCTCATTCCAGAAATCACTCATGATTGCTTATATAGTTACATTTGATAAACCATTTAATGAGGAAATTGTAGAAAAGGGAGAAAAGGAAAGAAAAATAAACCAGGGACCAAATTAACAGCCTCCCCCATACTTCTGTGTTGGCCCTGATTTCCCGCACCTAATATAACTCAGGCTAGCTGGCAAGGCCATCCCTAGCTCAAGGAAACTTGTCTTGCTGTGTGGTAGGTGGATGGGGCCACACAAAGGAAAACCTTAGAGAACGCACGAAGGCCTTGGTAAAATGCTTTACAACATTATCATAAATGCAATCGTAAGTGTTGACCTATTTTGATCCAGTGTCTGATGTCCAACAATGGCGTGAAGGTCAAGTACAGTTTGCGTTAAGGCCACCCTTCAGAGGTCAGAAGGGCCTGCTCTGGATCTGCAGTCTTCTGGAGGCAAGCAGTTCCAAAGGACCTGTTTATTGAATTTTGAGGAATGAGTGTATCGATGTACCTCCTCTCCATTACCCTCCAACACAGCCTTTGCCAAAACCGAAGAGCAGTCAGGGAAAAGGGTGTCGTTAAGACGTAAACATGAAGAAACAATGAAAGTTGAAGAAATGAAAGTAAGACCCCAAGAAAGAAAAGCCATTATGGTATTAGTAGAAAATGTCTTATCAGTCAAAGAAGACAGGAGGATAAACAATAAACATTTGGATCAGTGATAAGTTCTGACATCAGAGTGCCACCTACTGCAGTGGTCAAATGGTCTTTCATTCCTGCCCACCTTTGACAACTTCAAGTTCTCAGTAAATTAAGTAGAGTACAATGTGGGATTCTCAATGCCAGGCTAAGTGCAAGCAGAGTCCTGGAAAAAAAAATTATTAATGGCCAATTTCTATGTTGGTTCATTAGTTTTAGCAAGTACTAAGTGATAAAGTTTATTAGAGAATGTATAGGTGCAGGATTGTTTCAAGTTTAACTAATCCATAATTTTTCATGATCTTGTTTATTTTGTAGTTTGAAAAATAATACTTTGCTTTCCCATACAATGTTAGGCTTTGCTATTTCCATAGATGCATCTCTGAGGGTCACCATGGGGAAATGGAATGCTCAACTCAAAGGTGTGATCATAGTTATATTGATAGAAAATGAGAAGTAAGAATAACATGAGAATTTATATGCTCACAAAATGCTAGGCACATATTAGACATTTTGTTAAAAGACTCTTAAGAAGTCACACACATTGTCGCCAACACCGTAGCCACCTGACTATGTGCATTGCAGGTGTGTGTGTGTGTGTGTGTGTGTGTGTGTGTGTGTATACAGAAATACATATCAAAGAGAAACATATATGGAATAGAACTTACAGAAACAGAAGAATTTGTGCCTGAATTGCCAGGTTTCAGTCTCCCTCTAGACCACTTCAGAACAGTAAGTCAGTACACAAAACTGTTTTGACAGATGCCCCAGAATCATTTTAGATAGAAAGGGAATTATATTTATGCTTCACAATATTTATGATTTTCATTAAGATAAAATTTTTTTAATTTATTTATTTATTATTCTAAGTTGTTATAAATGACAGCAGAATGCATTACATTTCATGTTATACTTATAGAGCACATTTTTACATATCTCTGGTTGTATGCAAAGTATATTCACACCATTTGGGACTTCATACATGCACTTAGGGAAATAATATCCATCTCATACTACCAACTTTGTTTTTTCTCTTCACCCTTTTGTTCTCTCCCTTCCCCTCCCTACACATTGGCCATTCTAGTGTTCTTCTAATCCTCCTATGCTCCCCATCTTATCATCACTGAGAATCAGCCTCCTTATATCAGAGAAAACATTCAGCATTTGGCTTTTGGGGATTGGCTAACTTCATCTAGCATTATATTCTCCAACTTCATCCATTTACCTGCGAATGCCATGATTTTATTCTCTTTTATTGCTGAGTAATACTCCAATGGGTATATATACCACATTTTCTTTATCCATTCATCTACTGAAGGGCATCTAGTTTGGTTCCATAGTTTAGCTATTGTGAATTGTGCTGATATAAACATTGACGTGGCTGTGTCCCTGTAGTATGCTGTTTTTAAGTCCTTTGGGTATAGACTGAGGATTGGGATAGCTGGGTCAAATGGTGGTTCCATTCCCAGTTTTCCAAGGAATCTCCATACTGCTTTCCATATTGTCTGCACCATTTTGTAGTCCCACCAGCAATGTATGAGCATGCCTTTTTCCCCACATCCTCTCCAACATTTATTGTTGTTTGTGTTCTTAATAGCTGCAATTCTGACTGGTGTGAGATGAAATCTTAGAGTGGTTTTGATTTACATTTCTCTAATTGCCAGAAAGGTTGAACATTTTTTCATGTATTTGTTGATTGATTGTATATCTTCTTCTGAGAAGTGTCTGTTCAGTTCCTTGGTCCATTAATTTATTGAGTTATTTGGGGTTTTTTTGGTGTTAAGATTTTTGAGTTCTTCAAACTATCACTATTTGCAGATGATATGATTCTATACATAGAAGATCCAAAAAACTCTACCAGAAATCTTCTAGTTCTAATAAACAAATTCAGGAAAGTGGCTGGGTATAAAATCAATACCCATAAATCTAAGGCATTTCTGTACATTGTAAGAGCCTTGAATGAGGAAGTAGCTAAGATGGCAGCTGGCTGAGAGCCAAAGAGGAGACGTTTAGTTGTTTACACCTGACATTAATGCAATTAACTAAGAATCTTTCTGTGCCCTTGAACACTGTGTGACGCACCTGTAAGTTGAGCTTGTGACATGTGTATACTTGTTAAAGAGTACTTAAACAGACGGTAGAGAGGAACGGGGGCAGAATCAGGAGGAGAATACAGAGGAGAAAGCAGAGAAGAAGCAAGAATAAAGAACCTACTCATTTCCAGTCTGCCTCCGATTTCTTTCCCACGGTATCGTTGCTGCAGGCAGCAATAGCTGCAGGCGGCGACAAGTGGTGGCCCATACAGGGAGTTCGGAATCAGCAGGTAAGAACTGAGGAACCTCACAGGAGTCTCTAGTCAGAGTGGTTAAAATGGGTTTGAAAATAACTAAGATCCGAGTGGGCAAGGCTATTGAAAATTTGTTAGATATAGCTGAGTCAGTTATTAGTGAGGAGGATTTGGAAGTAAGTGAAAGTGATCATGAGAGCACAGCCTCCGCTGAGTCAGTTAGGACCAGTAAGGATATTATTAGTGAGGAGGAATTAAGTAAAAGTGATCCTGAAAGCACAATCTCTGATAAGAAGAGCAAAAGGAAATTAAAGAGGACCCAGATAAAGGACCATCAAGTGGAGGAACCACTTGTGCCCTCTGCTCCCTCATGGGTTGAATCAATTATAGAGACTATGAAGGGTCTTTCTAGGTGTTTGCGTGCCCTTGAAGCAGAGATTAAGGGTCTTTCTAAGCGCTTGCATGCCCTTGAGTGTCAAAATTCACAGGGACATTGGGATCTGCCAGTGTTTGAAAATCAAAATGAACAGAGATACCATCAATCTTTAGATTTCAAAATTATAAAAAATTTTAAAGAAGCAACAATGACATATGGGCCCCAAGCTCCTTTCACCATAAGCATGTTAGAATCTCTTAATACTTTGAATTTAACTCCTTCAGATTGGAAAGGCTTATGTAAAGCAGTATTGAGCGGGGGACAATACTTGGTTTGGAGGTCTCAATTCCAAGAGTTCTGTGTTGAAACAACTAGAAGAAATGCGGCTGCAGGATTTCCAGACCGTAACGTAGACATGTTAACTGGAGAAAGGCAATATGCTGATTTATAGGTTCAGATTCAGTACAATCCTGGAGTTTACGCTCAAATATACGCTGCAGCTGTTAAGGCATGGAAAACTTTACAAGGATCTGGTGACTTACAGGGTAGCTTGTCTAAAGTAATTCAGGGACCTAATGAGCCATATGCTGACTTTGCTGATCGACTTTTGTGAACTGCAGGTAGAGTGTTTGGAGACGTTGATCAAGCCATGCCATTAGTTGTTCAGCTGGCATATGAAAATGCCAACAAATATTGTCAAGACGCTATCAGACCTTGGGAATCTAAAAAGGACCTTTTTGTTTATATAAAGCTTTGCAGGGACATAAATGATGCATTTATTACAGGTAGTGTAATCACAGCAGCCATGAGAGGTGCTTCTCCTCTTAATTTTACAAGAAGGGCTCGACCTAAAAATTATTATCAGTATAGTCAACCAGGTTATTTTAAAAAACAATGTCCCCAAAGAAGGCGAGAGACAATAGAAATAAAACCAAGCTCGTTTCATGCCCCAGGCCGCTGCCCCAGGTATAAAAAAGGAAACCATTGGGCTAGTGAGCGCAGATCCCAAACTGATATGGATGGTAACATTTTGTCTGGTAATTCAAAAAATGGAGCATGGGGCCCAATGCCTTGGGGCCCACAAATATACAAGGCACTAGAGAAGGAGTATCCTCAAACACCTATCCAGATGATTCCTCGACACAATACCTTTTACCCATTAACTCCCTTGTCAGGGGGACAAAGGAAGTGCAGGGCTGGACCTCTGTTCCACCGCCTGAATAGTGCTAACACCTGAGATGGGGGTTCAACTGATTCCCACGGGAGTCAGGGGACCTCTTCCCTTAGGGACTGTAGGACTTCTCCTGGGGCAAAGTTCTAAAAGCTTATCCAGGCTTCAAGTTACTCCAGGTGTGATAGATTCTGACTATCAAGGAGAAATCAAGATTATGCTCAGTTCACCTCGAGGCATTAGCTCTGTTAACCAAGGTGATAGAATTTCTCAGCTGCTTCTTCTTCCCAGTCTACATGACTCATTTAAGAGTATGCCTCAAAATAGGAAGAATAGGGGATTTGGTTCCACTGGCTCAGGATCTATGGCTTGCTGGGTTCAGGACTGTTCACAGAGGCCTATGTGCAAAATAAAAATTCAGGGGATAGAGATGGAAGGGTAATTGACACTGGGGCTGACGCTTCCATTATTAACTTACAACAATGGCCCAAACACTGGCCTTTACAAAAAGCTTCAACTAGTTTGAGAGGCTTGGGATATTCAAATAGCCCAGAACAAAGTGCAACAGTCTTAAAGTGGGAGGATGATGAAGGGCATCAAGGAACATTTCAGCCTTATGTTTTGTCCAGCTTGCCAGTTACCTTATGGGGAAGAGATATATTAAAACAAATGGGAGTACATCTCGCAACCAAACCCGTAGGTATTATAAATAAAAGTTGGAGTCTCATGGAAAAACAGGGATATTTTCCAGGTAAAGGACTAGGAAAAATCTACAGGGTGATCCTAACCCTATTGAGCTTAAAGGAAATCATCATCGAAAAAGTATAAGATATTTTTTTTAGGGGCGACTGAGAAAACAATTTTAAAAAAAACCATGGCTTTCTGATAAGCCAGTTTGAGTCCCTCAGTGGCGCCTATCTAGAGAGAAATTACAAGCAGCCCACTTAGTAGTCCAAGAACAACTAGAGGCAGGACATATAGAACCTTCCACCTCTTCCTGGAATTCCCCCATATTCGTGATTAGGAAAAAATCAGGAAAATGGCAATTGTTACATGATCTTAGAAAAATCAATTAAACCATGCAAATTATGGGCCCTACCCAACCTGGACTTCCTAATCTTATAGCTATTCCTAAAAATTTCCATCTTATAACCCTTGATATAAAGGATTATTTTTTTTCTATTCCTTTACATCCTTTGGATGCCCCCAGGTTTGCTTTTTCAGTTCCCTCTATTAGTAATGATGGACCTGATCAAAGATTTCAGTGGGAAGTTTTACCCCAGGGTATGGCTAATAGCCCCACTATGTGTCAAATCTATGTGGATAAAGTTATTCAACCTATCAAGAACAAATACCCAGAGCTTATGTGCCTCCATTATATGGATGATGTTTTGCTTGCTCATCCTAATCAAGAAGTCTTATTCACCATATTTAGCGATATATCAGAAAACTTGAAATGATATGGACTAAATATTGCTGTAGAAAAGGTTCAAACTAGATCTTCAATATAGTATCTAGGATTCCAAATTATGGATACTTTTATTAGGCCTCAAAAAATCTTGATAAATAAGGAACATCTAGCTACTCTTAATGATTTTCAAAAATTGCTAGGAGACATTAATTGGCTTCACCCTACACTAGGCCTCACTACTGGCCAATTAAAACTCTTATTTGATATCCTTCATGGGAACCCTAATCCATCTTCACCACGAACATTGACTCCTGATGCTAGGGAAGCTTTAAAGTTGGTAGAAAAGGCCATCAAAGGATCCCATTGTGATAGAATTGATTTTGCTCGACTGCTGATATTGATCATTATTTCTTCACAATATGCACCCACGGGAGTTTTTTGGCAACAGGGGCCTTTATTATGGATACATTTGCCCATCTCTCCTAAAAGTACAATTGAGTCTTACACCTCCATGGTGGCTAAACTTATTCTTCAAGGACTTAAGACTTCTACTAAAATATTTGGCATTCACCCCACTACTATTATTACTCCCTATTCAATGTCACAGGTTGAATATTTATGCTTCAATGATAATGATTGGGCTATAGCCAGATGCTCTACTTCTGCAAATTTTGATAACCATCTTCCTAAGTCTCCTAAACTATCTTTTTGTATCAATCATCCCATTATATTTCCACAGGTAATGAAAAATCAACCTATTCCTAAGGCATTAAATGTATTTACAGATGGGTCCTCTAATGGCACTGCTGCAGTAGTAACTCAAAAAGAAAATATGATTCATATTACTGCCCATAAATCAACTCAATTGGTAGAGCTAGAAGCTGTTATTATAGCTCTTAAAAGTTTTAGAAAACAGCCCATAAATATTTTTTCTGATAGCTACTATATTGTACATGCTGTCCCTAAATTAGAGCTAGCAGGTCCAATAGCACCTCATACTCCAGCCTTTAAATTGTTTTTTCAAATTCAAAACCTTCTATGGGAACGTAAAGAACCTTTGTTTATTGGACATATCAGAGCTCATACTAATTTACCTGGTAAAGGTAGTAGAGACTTGAAGGTAATCAGAAGGCCGATGCCCTTACTCAAACAATCTTTATATTTTCAGCAGTCCAACAAGCTTCCTCGTTCCATTTTCAGTTTCATGTTAATAGTACTACTTTACAACAAAGGTTCAAAATAACTGAAGATCAAGCTCGAACAATTGTGAAGGCTTGTCAATCTTGTGTGACACATTTGCTCAATCCTCATTATGGGGTTAACCCAAGAGGATTAATGCCCAATCATTTGTGGCAGATGGATGTCACTCATGAACCAAGTATTGCAAAATTGAAATTTATTCATGTGACCATCGATACATGCTCAGGCATGATTTTTGCTTCCTCACATGCTGGAGAAAAAGTTAAGCATGTTACATCTCATTGTTTACAAGCTTTTGCTGCATTGGGCATTCCCAAAATGCTTAAAACAGACAATGGCCCTGCATATATGTCCTCATCTTTTACAGTTTTGCTCCAAATTCAGTATACTTCATAAGACTGGTATTCCATATAATCCTCAAGGCCAAGGTGTAATTGAACAAGCTAATCGCACACTCAAGCTTATGCTTTTGAAACAAAATAAGGAAATTGGACAAATCCTAAAGATAGATTAGCCGTTGCCCTTTTTACTTTAAATTTTTTAACTTTGGATTCCAAAGGATATTCGGCTGGAGACAGACACTGGAATCCACACCAACAACATAAACCTTTGGTTTACTGGAAGGATGTTCTTTCAGGGACATGGAAGGGCCCAGACCCAGTATTAATTTGGGGGAGAGGATCTGTTTGTGTTTTTCCACAGCATGGGTCCTCGCCAGTATGGATACCATCAAGATTAATAAAACAGGTACCAAATCAAAAGGGCCAAGATGAAGTTGTTGCAGAATCAAGATTAACAAAACAAGTGCCAAATCAAAAGGGCCAAGATGAAGTTGTTGAAGTGGAATGATTCCCTTAAAAGAGGTATCAATCCGTGCACCTGCGCAAGTTTGTATCTTTTCCGACAAGGGAACCTCATCTTTGCCTTTTCAGCTAAGAAACTTTTAAGCTGCACGCTTTTTCCTTCAATAAATTCACAACTTAAGTCTCATTCCTCCCGGCCGGGACGAGAGGATCTCTCTTTAGTGTGCGCACAATTGTGTTTTTCTATTTTATATATGTCTTTATGTCTGTTCGTCTGTCTAGATTTCATGTAAATGTGACGTCACAAATAACAAAAACCGAGTGCTCATGAAAATTTAAAAAAAAAAAAGGAATGGATCCAAATACCTTTAATTTATTTAAGTCAAAAATATTAAATTGGGTAAACAAATAAAAAATGAAGGTACCTTCAAACTTAATTTATAAGTATCTCTAGGACTTCTCTTTAGCAAGGAATATGACTAATACTGTTCAACCTGATATTTTGGTATTTGACATGGGATTGTTTATTTGTAATTAACTTTAGTTGTTAAACAGATGATTAATTTAAATTGTTTCAACAGGTATATTCATAAAAGGTTGCTGTGTATGCAGAGGCTCAAAAGTTCCAGCTAACAAAATATTTCTCTAAAATGCTCTTTCTTTAATCTACCTTAAATGTAATATTTTGTCAGCTAAATACTCTCAGTCTTTCTTTAATCCTTTCTGAATGTGATATTTTGCCAGCTAGTGTTTGTGGGAGCTCAAGCATCAATGTATGTGAGCAGAGATCAACTTCAGAACTCAGTGCTGGAATGGCACTGCCTTTCCTCTAATGATTGTTTCTTGAGTTTTTAGGTACATCCCTATGC
The DNA here is from genome assembly GCA_025594165.1 of Tamias sibiricus. Taxonomy (NCBI): domain Eukaryota; kingdom Metazoa; phylum Chordata; class Mammalia; order Rodentia; family Sciuridae; genus Tamias; species Tamias sibiricus. The sequence goes on along the minus strand of CM046662.1, from coordinate 159,279,715 downwards.
CAGCCTTAGTGGGCCCTGAAGATTTGCAGGTGGCATTGTCTAGACATAAAAGAGACGGCTGCTGCTGCTACAGCTGCAGGGGTCGCAATCACTACAAGCATTCCTACTGCTCAAGCATTAAACAACTTCACCAGCAGTGTGGCCTCTGCTGTGCATGCACGGGGCCTCCTAGATCAGCATCTACATTTTGAAATTGTCAATCAACGTGTTGATCTCCTCCAAGAGTGAGTGGACATTTTGGCAGATCTTTCTACTATAGGATGTTTAGGACATTACACAGGACAATACCTTATGGGTATCCTTTTTCTTAACCCTAATAGGGCAGCTAATTTGTCTGAAGAACTCAGTACGTTACTTAATGGAACTTAGGGAAGCTGACTTGTCTAGAGAACTTAGTATGCTATTTAATGGAACTTAACTCGTCAACGCAAAGCTTGCCACCTTAGAACCGGAGCATCTCCTCATGATTGGTTGGCTCGATTGGATGGCTGGTAGTCAATGACGGGAAAGTCTCATGTGACCAACATATCAACCTAAGACAGGAGTCAAGGGCACAGCCTTGATTATCCGATGATGGGAAAGAATGTTGATTGCACATGTAGACGCCTAAGACAGGCACAGTCGATCCTGATGTGGTGAGGGTCGTCACCCATCCATTTAAGCTATCCCTCTTTTAAAACAAAAGGGGGGAAATGTAAGAGCCTTGAATGAGGAAGTAGCTAAGATGGCAGCTGGCTGAGAGCCAAAGAGGAGACGTTTAATTGTTTACACCTGACATTAATGCAATTAACTAAGAATCTTTCTGTGCCCGTGAACACTGTGTGACACACCTGTAAGTTGAGCTTGTGACACATGTATACTTGTTAAGGTAAAGAGTATGCAAACAGATGGTAGAGAGGAATGGGGGCAGAATGAGGAGGAGAATACAGAGGAGAAAGCAGAGAAGAAGCAAGAATAAAGAACCTACTCATTTCCAGTCTGCCTCCGATTTCTTTCCCGTGGTATTGTTGCTGCAGGCGGCAATAGCTGCAGGCAGCAACAGTATATCAGCAACAAATCCTCAGAAAGAGAAACTAAGAAAATCACCCCATTTACTATAACATCAAAAAAATAAAATAAAATGCCTGGGAATCAACCTAACAAAAGAAGTGAAAGACCTGTACAATGAAAACTACAACACACTGAAGAAATAAATTAAAGAAAATCTTAGAAGATGGAAAGATTTACCTTGTTCATGGGTAGGTAGAACTAATATTGTCAAAATGACTATTCTACCAAAAGCACTATACAATTTCAATGCAATACCAATCAAAATCCCAATGTCATTCCTCATAGAAATAGAAAAAGAAATCATGAAATTCATTTGGAAAAATAAGAGACCCAGAATAGCCAAAGCAATTCTTAGCAAGAAGAGTGAAGCTGGTGGCATTACTATTCCAGACCTTAAATTGTATCACAAAGCAATAGTAACTAAAACAGCATGGTATTGGCACCAAAATAGACCAGTAGACCAATGGTACAGAATAGAAGACTCAGAGACTAACCCACACATCTCTTCAACAAATGGTTTTGGGAAAACTGGAAATCCTTATGTAATAAAATGAAATTAAACCTCTATCTCTCTCCATGCACAAAACTCAATTCAAAGTGAATCAAGGAAATCAACCTAGGAATTAAACCAGAGACCTTGCACCTTATAGAGGAAAAAATAGGCCCAAATCTCCAACATGTTGGATTAGGCCCAAACTTATTCAATAAGACCCCTATAATGCAAGAACTAAAACCAAACATTAATAAATGAGATGGATTCAAACTAAAAGCTTCCTCTCAACAAAAGAAGTAATCAGTGAGGTAAACAGAGAACCTACAGAATGGGAGAAGATCTTTACCACATGCACATCAGACGGAACATTAACTTCAAGGATATATAAAGCTCTCATAAACCTTTACCCCCCAAAACAAAACAAAACAACAAACAACCCAATCAATAAATGGGCTAAGGAACTGAACAGACACTTCTCAGAAGAAGATACACAACCAACAAATATATGAAAAAATGTTCAACATCTCTAGCAATTAGAGAAATGCAAATCAAAACTATTCTAAGATTTCATCTCACACCAGTCAGAATGGCAGCTATCAAAAACACAAACAATAAATGCTGGCGAGGATGTGGGGAAAAGGGCACATTCTTACATTGCTAGTGGGGCTGCAAATTGGTGCAGCCAATTTGAAAAGCAGTATGGAGATTCCTAGGAAAATTGGAAATGGAACCACAATTTGACCCAGCTATCCCACTCCTCGGTCTATACCCAAAGGACTTAAAAATAGCATACTATAGGGACACAGCAACATCAATGTTCATAGCAGCATAATTCACAATAGCTAAATTGTGGAACCAATCCCGATGCCCATCAATAGATGAATGGATAGGGAAACTTTGGTATATATACACAATGGAACACTACTCAGCACTGAAAGAGAATAAAATCATGGCATTTGTAGGTAAATGGATGGAGTTGGAGAGAATAATGCTAAGTGAAGTCAGCCAATCCCAGAAAACCAAAGGTTGATTGATTCCTTTGCTATGATGACACTGAATTATAGTGGCAAGGGAGGGGGGATGAGAGGAATGAAGGAATGTTAAATAGAAAAAAGGGGGGAGGGGAGGGAAAGTGGCAAGGGAATAGAAACAATGGCAGAAGGATTTGGATATCATTATACTAAGTTCATGTATAAAAACTCAAATGGTATGAAAATACTTTTTGTAAAACAATGACTTGGAAAACTGTGCTCTTTATATGTAATATGAAAGCAATTGCACTCTAAAAGCATGTATAACAAGTTAAATTAAATTTTAAAAGATTTTTGCATTCTTTATATATTCTAGAGATTAGTGCTCTATCTGATGTGCATGTGGTTAAAATTTGTTCCCAATTAGTAGGCTCTCTATTCACCTCACTGGTTGTTTCTTTTGCTGAGAAGAAGCTTTTTAGTTTGAATCCATCCCATTTATTGATTCTTGATATTAATTCTTGCACTACGGGAGTCTAAGGAACTTAAGGAACTTGGGGCCTAATCTGACATGTTGGAGATTAGAGCTTACTTTTTCTTCTATTAGGCGTAGTGTCTCTGGTCTAATTCCTAGATCCTTGATCCACTTTGAGTTGAGTTTTGTGCATGGTGAGATATAAAGGTTTAATTTCATTTTATTGCATATGGATTTCCAGTTTTCCCAGAACCATCTTTTCTTCAATGTACATTTTTGGCACCTTTGTCTAATATAAGATACCTGAAATTATATGCGTTAGTCTCTGTGTCCTCTATTCTGTACCATTGGTCTACCAGTCTATTTTGATGCCAATATCATGCTCTTTTTGTTACTATTGGTCTGTAGTATAATTTAAGGTCTGGTATAGTGATGCTACCTGCTTCACTCTTTTTGCTAAGGATTGCTTTAGCTGTTCTGAGTCTCTTATTTTTCTAGATGAATTTCATGACTGCTTTTTCTATTTCTGTGAGGAATGTCATTTGGATTTTTTTTAATATTTATTTATTTGCTTTAGTTGTACACAATGTGTTTATTTGTACATGGTGCTGAGGATCGAACCGGGGCCGCGCACGTGCTAGGCGAGCGCTCTACTGCTGAGCCACAATCCCAGCCCCTGTCATTTGGATTTTGATTGGAATTGCATTAAATCTGTATAGCACTTTTGGTAGTATGGTCATTTTGACAATATTAGTTCTGCCTATCCAAGAGCAAGGTAGATCTTTCCATCTTCTAGGGTCTTCCATAATTTCTTTCTTTAGTGTTCTGTAGTTTTCGTTATAGAGGTCTTTCACATCTTTGGTTGATTCCCAAATATTTTATTTTATTTTTTGATGCTATTATAAATGGGGTAGTTTTCCTCATTTCCCTTTCGGAGGATATTTTATTGATATATAGAAATGCCTTAGATTTATGGGTGTTGATTTTGTATCCTGTTACTTTGCTGAATTCATTTATGAGTTCTAGAAGTTTCCTGGTGGAGTTTGTTGGGTCTTCTAGGTATAAAATCATATCATCAGCAAATAGTGATAATTTGAGTTCTACTTTCCCTATCTGTATCCCTTTAATTTCTTTCATCTATCTTATTGCTCTGGCCAGTGTTTCAATTACTATATTAGATAGAAGTGGTGAAAGAGGGCATTCCTATCTTGTTCCAGTTTTTAGAGAGAACACTTTTAATTTTTCTCCATTTAGAATGATGTTTGCCTGGGACTTAGCATACATAGCTTTTATGATGTTGAGCTATGTTCCTGTTATCCCTAGTTTTTCTAGTGTTTTGAACATGAAGGGGTGCTGTATTTTGTCAAATGCTTTTTCTGCATAAGATAATAATGTGGTTCTTGTCTTTAAGTCTATTAATGTAATGAATTACATTTATTGATTTCCATGTGTTGAACCATCCTTGCATCTCTGGAATGGACCCCACTTGATCGTGGTGTACTATATTTTTTATATGTTTTTGCACCCGTTTTGCAAGAATTTTATTGAGAATTTTTGCATCTATGTTTATTAGAGATATTGGTCTGAAGTTTTCTTTTTTTGATGTGTCTTTGCCTTCTTTTTGGGATCAGGGTGATTTGGCCTGATAGAATGAGTTTGTAAGTGCTCCCTCTTTTTCTATTTCCTGAAATAAATTGAAGAGTATTGGTATCAGTTCTTCTTTAAAGGTCTTGTAGAACTCGGCTGTGTATCCATCTGGCCCTGGGCTTTTCTTGGTTGGTAGGCTTCTGATGGCATCTTCTATTTCATTGCTTGAAATTGGTCTGTTTAAATTGTGTATATCATCCTGCTTTAATTTGGGGAGATCATATGACTCTAAAAATTTGTCGATGCCTTTGGTGTTTATTGGAGTACAAGTTTTCAAAATAATTTCGAATTATGCCCTGTATTTCCGTAGTGTCTGTTGTGATATTTCCTTTTTCATAGTGTATGTTAATAATTTGAGTTTTCTCTCTTCTTCTCTTTGTTACCGTGGCTAAGGGTCTGTCCATTTTATTTATTTTTTCTAAGAACCAACTTTTTGTTTTGTCAATTTTTTCAATTATTTCTTTTGTTTCAATTTCATTGATTTCAGCTCTGATTTTAATTATTTCCTGTCTTCTACTGCTTTTGGTGTTGGATTGTTCCTCTTTTTCTAAAGCTTTGGGATGTAATGTTAAGTCATTTATTTGTTGACTTTTTCTTCTTTTGAGGAATGAACTCAATGCAATGAACTTTCCTCTTAGAACTGCCTTCATGGTGTCCCAGAGATTTCACTATATTGTGTCTGTGTTCTCATTCACCTCTAAGAATTTTTTAATCTCCTCTTTGATGTCATCTGCAACCCATTGTTCATTCAATAGCATATTATTTAGTCTCCAGGTGTTGGAGTAACTTTTATTTCTTATTTTATCATTGATTTCTAATTTCATTCCATTATGGTCTAATAGAATGCAGGGTAGTATCTCTATTATTTTATATTTCCTTAGAGTCATTTTGTGGTATAGTATATGGTCTATCTTAAAGAAGGATCCATGTGCTGCTGAGAAGAACATTTATTCACTTGTTGAAAGATGAAATATTCTATATAAGTCATTCAAGTCTAAGTTGTTTATTGTATTTTTGAGTTCTATAGTTTCTTTGTTCAGCTTTTGTTTGGAAGATCTATCCAGTGGTGAAAGGGGTGTGTTAAAGTCTCCAAGAATTATTGTGTTGTGGTCAATTCGACTCTTGAACTTGAGAAGAGTTTGTTTGATGAACATGGATGCTCCATTGTTTGGGGCATATATATTTATAATTGTTAAGTCTTGTTGGTGTATGGTTCCCTTGAGCAGTATGTAGTGTCCTTCTTTATCCCTTTTGATTGACTTTAGCTTGAAGTCTACTTTATTTGATATGAGAATGGAAAACCCTGCTATTTCCTCAGTCCATGTGAGTTGTAGGATTTCTCCCAACTTTTCACCCTTGGCCTGTGGATGTCTTTTCCTATAAGAGAGTCTCTTGGAGGCAGCATATTGTTGGGTCTGTTCTTTTGATCCAATCTGCTAGTCTATGTCTTTTGATTGGTGAGTTTAGGCCATTAACATTCAGAGTTATTATTGAGACATGATTTGTATTCCCAGCCATTTTTGTTTATTTTTGGTATTTAACTTGACATGGTTTCTCCTCTGATTGGTTTTTCCTTTAGGTATAATACCTCCCTCTGCTGATTTTCATCATTGTTTTTCATTTTCTCTTCATGGAGTATTTTGTTGAGGATGTTCTATAGTGGTGGCTTTCTAGTTGTAAATCTTTTAACTTTTGTTTATCATGGAAGGTTTTTATTTCATCCTCAAATCTAAAGCTTAATTTTGCTGGGTATAAGATTCTTGGTTGGCATCCCTTTTCTTTCAGAGCTTAGTATATGTTGTTCCATGACCTCCTAGCTTTGAGTGTCTGGGTTGAAAAATCTGTTGTGATACTAATTGGTCTCCCCATATATGTGATCTGATTCCTCTCTCTTGTGGCCTTTAAAATTCTATCCTTATTCTGTATGCTAGGCATTTTCATTATAATGTGACTTGGTGTAGATCTGTTGTAATTTTGTACATTTGGTGTCCTATAAGCCTCTTGTATTTTGTTTTCCAATTCAATCTTCATGCTGGGGAAATTTTCTGATATTATCTTATTGAGGAGATTGTGCATTCCTTTGGTTTGAAACTCTGTGCCTTCCTCTATCCCAATTACTCTTATATTTGGTCTTTTGCTGCTGTCCCATAATTCTTGGATGTTCTGTTCATGGTTTCTTACTATCTTCACTGTGTGGTCAACTTTATTTTCAAGATTATATACTTTGTCTTCCTTGTCTGAAGTTCTTTCTTCCAGTTGATCTAGTCTATTGGTGATGTCTTCTATTGTGTTTTTCATTTGGTTAATTGTTTCCTTCATTTCAAGGATTTCTGACTTTTTTCCCCCAGAGTTTCTATCTCTGTTTTGAAGTAATCATTTGCTACCTGTATTTGCTCTCTATATCTTTGTTGTAGTGGTCAATTTTTGCCTGTATTTGCTCATTTAGGTCATTCTTTAATTCACAGATCGTTTTAATTATGAACCTTCTGAACTCCTTCTCTGACATTTCATCAACTTCACTGAGCATGGGTTCTGTTATCATAGTGTCCTGGTTTGTTTCGGGGTACTTTCCTCCCTTGTTTTTTCATGTTGTCTATTTGCCTTCCTTTCTTGCAGTGTAGATCTGAGATATTACAGTATCTACCCTATATTCTTATACTATCCATGCAGGTTGTCTGTGCCTCCCCTTAATGTTGGGCTTTTACAAACTGCCAGTGTCCCTTGATGTATGCTACCTGGGACTGGGTCCCACACAGGTTGGTGTGGGTCGAACTGGTTGAATCTGAGATCCTGTGGTGGTCTGCTGATTGAAAGAGGTGGTCTTCTGTGCAGAGGTCTGTGAAGCTGTCCTAGGCCTGCCTGAGCTCTGTGGGTATGGGCTGGGCTGACTTGGGCCCGCCTGTTCTCAGGCAGAGGTTGGCTGAACTGCCCTGAGCCTGGTCACACTCAAGCGGATGTCAGCAGGACTGACCTGAGCCTGGCTGCACTCATGTGTAGGTCCTCGGGGCTATCCTTGGCCTGCCTGCACTCAAGTGAAGTTGGACAGGGCTGTCTTTGCCTCCCCTATACTGAGGTGGAGGTCAGCGGGGCTGACCTGGGCTTGGCCACACTCCAGTGTAGGTCCCTGGGACTGTCCTTGGCCCACCTGCACTCAAGCAGAGTTGGGTGGGACTGTCCTTGGGTCTCCTGCGCTGGAGTAGAGGTCAGTGGGACTGACCTGAGCGTGGCCATGCTAGGGTGGAGGTCAGCGGGAAAATAAAATATGTTTTAAGGTGTAATTTTAATGTTGAAGAAACAAATCTTCATCCCAGCATGGAGTTGATGTGAACACCAAGGAGATCAGAATTAGAGTATCCCTGCTTGAGATGTTGTTTTAGACTACAAACCAGAAACTGAATTTATGAAGAAAATACTAATTTTTTTAAGTAGGAAAAAATAATAATTATGTGAGCAAGAACTGTGGCAATAAGTGTAAAGGTAATGCATCGCCGTCACTGAATTACAGCCCCGTTTTTGTTGCCGCTCATTTGGGGCCTTGTGCCTGGTGTTCTCTGCTTTTCCTTCAGGCTAGAGCCACCACTGGGAACAAGCCATGCTTGGCAAGTGTGTCAAAAAGCTCACCTGCATGCATGCTGACTCATTTGTTCCAAAGACTGTTTACTAATTTTTTAGTACTCTTTGAATAACAAACAAGAGTTACAGTCACAAAAGTGAAACTAAAATTTTAGTACAGTCATTTCCCCACCATTAAAAAAAAAAAAAGACATTAGATGTCACCTTGTGTATTGATACACAAACCATCATCCTCGAGCCTCCGCAAGCGGCCACCAGACACTAGAACTTTGAATTGGAAAACACAATTTGGGGTTAATAAAAGTATGTACAGATGTAGTAGAAGTTCCTCTACAAATCCCAACCTGGCTACAAATGGGAAATTGAAGTTATATTTGCACTTTGAGTAAATTTTATATAGTTAGCTCTGTAAATGAATCCATTGCAGAAAATTTGAAAAATTGGTGAAATGGTGACAGAATACTAAATTGAATTTTATCTATTTTTGAGAAAGAGAGAGAGAGAGAGAGAATATCACTTGGAGAGTTCCAAAGCCCCTGAATGCATTATGCAATCACCAGCATAATAGTACAGTGTCTGGGCAGCTTTCTGGGACACACACTGCCCAAGACAGATCATCAGATTGTCCAAATTTGAAATGAAGCACAGAAAAGTTCTAGCCTACTGAGCCAATGCTATCTAATTGATGTCAAAAGGAGGAGAAAAATCGGAAGGTATCCAACACACTGATACCTTATCCTCTAAAATAGATCTTAAAATTGCAAAGAAATAAACATTTCATTATTATAACATAATGAAAGAGCAACTTTATTTTATTCTAAATCAGGGATGGGCATTTTTATTCTGTAAAGGCCAGATAGTAATATTTTCCACTTTGCCAGCCAAACAGTCTCTGCCAAAACTACTCAGCGCTGCCATTGTGGCACGAGAGCACTTAAGCCGTCATAGACAATCCTGGACAAGCAGGCAGACTGCGCTCCAACACCGTTGTGCTGCTTCTCCGTTTTTTTTTTTTTTTTTTTTTTTTTTTTTCCAAAACCGCCAATAGGGTAGATTTGGCCTACTGGCTTTCGTTAGCCAACTTTGGTTTTAGGTCATAAGATGCCCGAATTGTTAGAAAATGCTGACTGAGAGTAAAGGAGACAGTAAGCATTCACCTGCAATGAAGCCACAAAATTTCATCACTATTTATACCAATGGTAGCATCCCCCTACTTCTTAAATTAAAACAGTAGAGACCTTAAGCACCTAAATGTCAAAGTAGATCTGTGCTATACAATTTGTTGGCCACCAGCCACATGTGGTTATGTACATTTAAATGTAAGTTAATAAAAATTAAATAAAAGTTCAGTTTCTCAGGCAGACGAACCATATTTGAGTTGCTCAATTGATGTCTATGGCTTGTAACTACTATATTAGCATCAAACACACAAAATATGTCCATCACTCTGGGAGTCTTTTTTTTTTTGGGGGGGGGTGGTACTGGGGATTGAACTCAGGGGCACTCGACCACTGGGTCACATCCCAGCCCTTTTTTTGTATTTTATTTAGAGACAGGGTCTCACTGAGTTGCTAAGTGCCTCGCCATTGCTGAGGCTGACTTTGAACTCGCCATCCTCCTGCCTCAGCCTCCCAAAGTGCTGGGATTACAGGCGTGCACCACCGCGCCCGGCCTCTGGGAGTCTTATTAGATAGCATTGTTCTAGATCATACAGATATAGATTTAAAAACAAAACAAAGAAAGTTGGAGCTTGGAGGCAGAGTTTCTTGCCGTAAGGCCCAAGGCAGCTTAGTGGCTGCAGCAGCAGCAGAGCTGAGTTCTTCTCCCTCCTGTTGCCTGATGCACAATATGAGATATTAAGTCAACAGAAAAGAAAAAACAGGGCTCTGAAAATGTGGTATGGAGCAGGACCAGATGAAATAGACTCCACTATAGAAAACATTAGCCTAAAGATGTTGCTGATGCTACACACTGGAGGCAAGAGAATCTCTGTGAAATCTATAGGGTTACAAATATCTCTTTATAAAGATACCCAGAAAAACTTTTTGACATGGGACTTCATAAAATTGGAAAAATGATGACAGAATAGTGAAATGAATTTTATATATATTTGAGAGAGAGAGAGAGAGAGAGAGAGAGAGAGAGATCATCACTAGAGAGTTCAAAGTCCCCTGGAAGTATTATGCAATCACCAGAATAATGGTACAGTGTCTGGTCTGGTCTGGTCAGCTTTCTGACACACTGCCCAAGACAGATAGATCATCAGATTGTCTAAATTTGAAAGGAAGCACAGAAAAGTTCTAGCCTATTGAGCCAGTGCTATTTAATTGATGTCAAAAGGAGGAGAAAAATTAAAAGGCATCCAACACATGAGCAGACACTGAAAACTCCACTATAAATAAAGGTTTCTTATTTAGTGAATGTGTATAAAAGTAGAGCTCTTCCTAAGGTTAGCATAAAATATTTTCTTTCTGAGGAACAGAGAAACATCAGTTTAAGGGTAGATTAGAGGATTGTCTCTGAATTGCTTTAATAGGAAGGATTCCTGTTTTTCAGTATTACTTGGGTTCTGCCTTTTGCATGCCACTAAGCAGTTTGGGCTCATGTCATCTGGAGAGTCCTTTTTGTGCCTAATTGTCCCCCTTCCTGGTCTCTCCCAGTAGAGTACATAAAGCTTCCTATTAAGATAACACCTCCCAGGTGTCATTATGCTTTGGAGGCGTCACCTCTGCAAAGCAGCCACCACTCCTTAACTTTGCCCAGATATGTCTTCTAGTATTTTTTTTTTTTTTTTTCAACCTTGGCAATGGGAGTTTTCTCCTTTTTGATTTCTGTGTGCTGTTTTTTTTTTTTTTTTTCTTCTCTCAGGCTTGGGATCTCCATCAGTCAATCTCTATTCATTTTTGGAGAAAGAGTCCCTTTTGAACTGCGTTGAAACTAAATGGGGGACCATCTGGCACAATGGCATCTTCTAGAGAGAGCCCTGTTGACACACGCTCAGGATGTTGCTTTTTAGCAATTCCATTTTTCTGCCCATCTTAAAAGCTTCCTTGCTGACTTATATTAGCTTTATCCCAACAGTTTTTTTTAAGTGCTTTAATTGACATAGATATAGAAATTGTGCTTAATCTTCACTGAGGTTCTTAGATCGTTTCCTGGAAAAGGTGGTGAGAGCAGATTGTGAGCAGAGCAGAGGCTCACTGGTGAATGTAACAGCAAGAACACTTGTAAGAGCATGAAGGACGTAGCATGGGACAAAGGGAGACATTGAACTGAGATGCCAAAGAGGTTCCAGCTGCTCCCGAAAAGAGCTCTGCAAAAGCTGGAATGAGCCTTCAGAATTATCCATATTGAGGCAAAGCAGGTAGGTGTTTGTATAGCTATTAGGTAAAGGCTCCCCCCAGGGAAGAGGACATAACTGGAGTGAGATAATCCCTTTTGGTTAAGACCAATTCCTAGGGGAGAAAGTAGCTGCCCATGCTCCCAGCAGCTGCGGGATCAAGTGTGTTAGTCCTGAATCAGGTCCTGAGCTGTTCCCACAGCATCCACTACACTAGAGTAACCTTAGAGTTACTAACATCAAGCCTGGCACACAGTAGATGTTATTTAAAAAAAAAAAAAAAAAAAAAAAAAATTCCACCTAACTTATTTTTATAGCTTTGTGTTGTTCTGGATTCATATCAAATCACAGAATCTTAGCTTGGGAAGACACCTTAGAAAGACCTTCTTCCAAAACAGTGTGAGAATGCTTTCATCAATATGCACTGGGTCCTGCTGAGTTGGTCATGCAAAATAAGCATTTGGTAGGTATGTGGGTGGATATCAAGTCCCTGATGAGGCCAGACATTCTCAAGGGAGAGAGAAAGCCTATTTACATATTGCTAAATCTAATCTTTCTCATTTGAATGACAATGGAAAATTTGGGTCTAACTACAATATATGTGAATGAAATATACAGCACCACAAATCTGTGTTCCTGTCTATGAAATTAAACCGTTTTATTTTCAGATGCCTTTTTCTTTCCAGTTTTTGGCTTTGTGCAGAGATATCCTTTAAATTTCTTTTAAGAGTATATAAAGGCAAGTCATGTAAATTTTAAGTTGGCCTTTTGTGACTTACATTGTATTAAGCAGTGCATTTATACTTAACAGAATTTTAAAAACTATAATGGAAAATCACATATTATTTACAAAAACACATCAACCTACTTCTTGGTGCTAAAATAGCCTTCAACATTGTAAATAAACATGGCTAAAGACCAAAGACATAGGAAGAATCTACCTAGATGTAGAATTTTTGTCTGCATTTTTACTGTGGTTTAAAAATCATTCATACTAATTATTTGAAATGGCTAACTTCCTGAGTTCATTCAGCTGGTAAAAATGTGTGTTTTCAAATCAAGAATCTGTGTGATTGAATGAAAACAAAACAACCTTTGTATAAATTTATTTAATTGGTCTGAAAATAAAGAAATAGAAAAATTTAATCTCTCAGCATATTCTTAGAACTATCTTGAATTTATAAGAAAATGCTAGAAGACTTGATTGTCTGTAGAAATGTCTGGGTGTCAAAACTCACGCATAGGGATTAAAAATATAATGCAAGTCTGAGTGAAAGCACTGTCTTTTCTGCATTAACACAGTGGCCTGCTTTGCCAAACAGATAAACACAGCCATATTCACCCTCCAAAGTTGTGCTTTTGCTGCAATCATTCAATTTCTCAACTCGTTTCTAGGACTTCAAACTTGTTTCACGTTCTTTTAATGTGCCTCTTGTGTGTCCTGGGGTTTAAACTTAGAAATAGCCAAAGTAAGAAGTAAAATAAACTTTAGAAATAATACCCATGGTTTAAATTAAATCATGATTAATGAATAATTAGCTACCTGTTTTGTGGAATGACTGGTAGACCCATTAATTCTGTCACTTCATATGATATTGCTAAATGTTGATAATGCATCACATGCTGTGCTGAATGTCAGATGCAGAAAGGATGGGAGGTGACATTTGAAACATTTAGCAATCAGTATGATCAAGCCACTGGCCACTCAAAATGCTTCTCAACCAATCAGAATATCTGTCAACCCACATGTCACTTCAGGGTGGATACCAGCCTGCTGGTTTTTCCTAAACCAGAGTTTTGTTGTTGTTGTTGTTGTTGTTTGTTTGTTTGTTTGGGCTTGCTTAATGCAACATTTTTGGAGCAATTATCTAAGGTTTCCCCCCTTGGTGTATATATATCTATACATATTAGACCTAGGACTGCAATAGGAAACTACCACAATGTGGGCAACTTGAAACACAAAAATTCATTCTCCTTAACTTTTAGAGGATAGAACTCTGAAATCAAGGTGTGAGTAGGACTAGACTCCTCTACAGTCTCTGGGAGATAATCCTTCCCTGCTTTTCCCAGCTTCTGGGGGCTGTAAGCACTCCTCAGCTTGTGCCCCATCACTCCAGTCCCCACCTCTATTTCACAAGTCTTTGTGCATTCTTCTCTTCTGTCTTTTCTAAGGATATTTGCCTTTGTATTTGGGACTCTCCAGGTAGTTCAGAATGATCCCATCTTGAGATCCTTAACAGCTAAATCTTTAACTTAAATACTTAATTTACTTAAATTTGTAAAGAACCAAATAAAATTGCATTCAGAGATTTGGGGGGTTAGAACATAGGCATATTTTTCAGAAGACACCTTTTATTATCTTAGTCAACTGTGGCTTCTATAACATAATTCTATGAGCTGGATGGCTTAAACAACAAACATTTATCTCTCACAGTTCAGGACACTGGGAAATCAAAGATCAAGGTGCCGGTATATTCCTTATCTGGCGAGGGCTCACTTGCTGTTCACAGATAGTTTGGATGTGAGGTGCTGGATCCAAAGTTTGGACCCCAAACTATAACAGGGGTCCAACGCAGTCTTTTCTCTGTATCTTGACATGGCAAAGAGAGGAAGGAAGTTCTCTTTGAAGTTGTATAAAAACACGAACTCCCTTCATGAGGACTCTATCCTTATGAGTTCATCTAATCCTTCCTAGCACCCAGAGACCCTCCTTCTAATACCGCGATATTAGGGGATAGGGGTTGTTTGTAGTCAGCCTTTTCACTGCTGTGACTAAAATACCCAACCAGAACAATTTTAGGGGAGGAAAAGTTTATTTGAGGACTCACTGTTTCAAGAGGTCTCAGTCGACAGATAGTAGGCTCCATTCCTTGGGGCTGGAGGTGAGGCAGCCCATCATGGCGGAAGACTGGGGTGGAGGGAAGCAGCTCACAAGATGATCGCACAGCAGAGAGTGACTAAGCTCAGCTCACCAAATATATGACCTAAAGGCACATTCCCCCTGACCCACCTCCCCCAGCCTCACACTACCTGCCCTCAGCTCAGCTACAGTTAATTCCTATCAGGGGATTAATACACGGATAGGGTTAAGGCTCTAAAAATTCAATCATTTCTCCTCGAAACCCTCTTGCGTTGTCTCATACATGAGCTTCTGGAGGACACCTCACATCCAAACTATAACAGGAAGCATTCAGTACATAACGACTTTACAACATTTGTTTGTGTGTGTGTGTGTGTGTGTGTGTGTGTGTATGATTAAAAAAATCCAAATTCTTACTTTATTGTGGCACCTCGTAACAACACGAATACAGTGGGTACAAACAGTGCGTTGGAGGAGTCATTGAGGAATACGCAATACTGATAAAAAAAAAAAAATGAGTCCTTGAGGAAGCAAGTATTGAGCTCCTTGTATAAGGAGAAGGCTGCTGGGAACAGAATGTGGAGAACATGAGTGTGAGGGAGGGGAATGAGGTGTGTTGGGATGTTAATCCGTGAGCACTGTGCAAGCGAGCATCAGTGGAGGGTTGAACCAGTGCTTCCAGACATTTCATGCTCAGCCACATTAGATGGGAGATGTTCACAAGTAGGACACCCTCACGGTGTCCCCTTGTGGCCCCAGGCAAGTATACACATAGGGTCACTTAGGTTTCTATCATGGTCATCCCCAGTCCCAGTGGCCATGTTTTAACTGTCTCCCTTTTCTTCCATGGATAATGGCCCATGTGTGTGGCCGAACACTGCCACTCAACGCCTCCCTCTTAGATAAGATGCAAAAGGGTATTTAAGGAGGATTATCTAACACTGGATAAATGAGGATATGGGACTTCCCAAGCCAAAGAAATTAGTGTGGAGGCTATTGGACTGGTCAAGAATGAGGTAAAGATTTGGAAAACATGATTTTTTAAAAAACTCACATCCTCTATGTATTTGCTTCAATTCTTACCTTTTATTACGGGTTCATAAAAACTACATGAATCAAAAATAAGGAGGCTAATGAACCAAATGGAAGACAAAAAGGAGGATGGGGAAATGTGCAGATAATGCAAAATAGGGTCACAAGAATGCCACAGTAATTAGAATGGGAATAAATACACATTCCAGAAGTCTCCAAAGGATTAATTTTTGACACAATTAATTTTATTTGCTTTGGAAATATGAACTGGATTTGGTCCTCATCTGGATGCAATTGAATCTTCCCAATCCTAGGCTAGATAGTTATTTTTTGCTGATTTTAATATGCTGCTAGTGCCAAAAGTCCTCTGGGTAAATATATCAGATTTATAAAAATGCCCAACAAAATCGAATTAACCAAACACTGCTGAATGAATGACTCACAAAATATGACATTTTCACTTTCTACTATATTAAGCTAAGGAAAAAAAAAAAGAAAGAAAGAAAAACTTTGGACAGATCCAAACACTTCAATGTGTTTATTATGACCATGTGTAATAATATAGGATCTTAATTTCACATACAGGTAGTTGAAGTAGGTGAATGATAGTTCTGATTATTTGAAGAACTCACCAAATACTTCTTTTTTACACTATATTCAGAGGGAGTCTCTGAAGGTTAAAATGCCATAGCATTTTGGTTAGAAAAATATTACATGATTCTCAGATTAGGATCTAGAAAATGTTTGGAAAACCAAAAATATATTTCAAGTCTGGCATGTATCAGCTCATAAAAGAGTATCTTTTTTAAAGTATTCAGATTTATGAAGCAACTAAGTCAACTTTCTTGGGAAGTAGGAATAAATGACATAGTGATGGTGATCACTTTTAGAATAAACTCAAGAACACTATTTTTTAAAGTTGATTTATGATTAATACATAATAATTATACATGTTTGTGGAGTGCAATGTGATGTTTCAATACATATATATATTTTACAATGATCTAATCTGAGTAGTTAGCATATCTATCACCCCAAACATTTATTTTCTTTTTAAACTTTAAGGTTGCCCTCTTTATTTTGTTTGTATTTCTTCATTGGTGCATATTAATTATACAGAATGGTGGGGTTCATTATGTCATGGTTTTACATACATAATAACATAATTTCATCATTTTTTTAATTCCTTATCACTCCCCCTGGTCCCTTTCCTCTGCTGTAATGGTCTCAGTCTACAATCAGGGCATGCACCTGTTTTGTTGTTGTTGTTGTGTTTATTTAGCTTTTTATATGTTCTAGATATTAATGCTCGGTTGTAAAAGTGGCTGGCAAAGATTTTCTCTCATTCTGTAGGTTGTAGTTCACTCTATTGTTTCTTTTGCTGCAGGTTTTGATCTAATCCCATTCAATTGTTGATTCTTTTTCTTATTTCCTGAGCTGTAAGAGGTCCTGTTCAGGAATCCTTTGCCTATTTATGTATGTTGAAGCGCTTCACCTATTTTTTTTATCTAACAGTTGCATAGTTTCTGGTCATATATTTAGGTATTTAGTACATTTTGAGTTGACTTTAGTACAGGGTGAGAGATAGGGATCTAGTTCCATTCTTCTATTTAAGGTTATCTCTTTTTCCCAGCACCACTTGTTAAAAAGGCTGTCTTAATTCATAATAGCTAAACTGTGGAACTAAACTAGATGCCCTTCAGTAGATGAATGGATAAGAAAAAATGTGGTATATATACACAATGGAGTATTACTCAGCAATAAAAGAGAATAAAATTGTGGCATTTGCAGGTAAATGGATGAAGTTGGAGAATATAATGCTAAGTGAAGTTAGCCAATCTCAAAAAGCCAAATGCAGAATGTTTTCTCTGATATAAGGAGGCCAATTCACAGTGGGGTTGGGACAGGGAACATAGGAGGATTAGAGGAACACTAGAAAGGTCAATGGGGAGGGAGGGGAAGGAAGGGGGCAAAAGGGTGAAGGATAAAAAAGATGGTAGAATGAGATGGATATATTACCCTAAGTGCATGTATGAAGACACGAATGGTGTGAATATACTTTGTATACAACCAGAGATATGTAAAAATGTGCTCTATAAGTATAATATGAAATGTAATGCATTCTGCTGTCATGTATAACAACTTAGAATAAAAGAAAAGGTTGCCTTTTCTCCAATATATGCTTTGGGCACCTCTGACTAGAAATAAATGACTATAGATGTGTGAGTTTGTCTGTGTCTTCTATTTTGTTCCAATGGTCTATGTGTTTGTTTTTAGGCCGGTACCAGCCCCAGCCTAACCCGCCTCCATCTTAGGACACTGCGGCTATCACCATATCCCTCCCCATGCAGTAGCTTTCATCTTGTGACAATATACAGGGTCTAGAAGCAGCTGCATCTCAGAACAGGCAGCCCAAAGTCATTGTAAGGCCCACCCTTTCAGCCCCTTCGCTGAAAGAGGTTGCATCCAATCTTGGACATCCCTACTGCTATCTCAAGTTACCTACACTATTGCTGCCTCCACCTGTAGTTGTAGTAGCATCCATTGAGGGTCAACATCAGGGTTTGGAAGCCCAACACCAAGGTGAGGTACAGATATTCTGCCCAGATACTATAAGATTATAGGGTAGAAACTGTGATACCTCAGATCCACATTGCAAGAAAGGAAGACACACAGACAACATGAATAAAAAGGGGGGCGGTGCCCCAAACAAACCAGGATACTACAATAACAGAATCCATGGGCAGTGCAGCTGATGAAATTTCAGAGAAGGTTCTGAATGTAAATAATTAAAATGACCTCTGAATTAAAGAATGGCCTAAATGAGCAAATACAGGCAAAAATTGATCATTCCAACAAACAGATAAGGGAACAAATACAGACAGCAAAAAATTACTTCAAGAAAGAGTTAGAGATTCTGAATAAAAAAGCCAATAAGAAATCCTTGAAATGAAGGAAACAATAAACCAAATAAGAAATATCATTGGAAAGCATCACCAACAGACTAGATCACTTGGAAGACAGAATGTCAGATAATGAAGACAAAGTATACAATCTGTAAAATAAAGTCGACCACACGGTGAAGATGGTAAGAAACAATGAACAGAATATCCAAGAATTATGGGATAGCATCAGAAAGACCAAATCTAATAGTTATTAAGATAGAGGAAGGCACAGAGATTCAAACCAAAGGAATGCACAATTGCTTTAATGAAATAATCTCAGAAAATTTCCCAAACCTGAAGAATAAATTGAAAAATCAAATACAAGAGGCTTACAGGACACCAAATATACACAATTACAACAGATCGACACCAAGGCACATTATAATAAAAATGCCTAGCATACAGAATAAGGATAGAATCTTAAAAACTGCAAGAGAGAGGAATCAGATCACATATAGGGGGAGAAAAATTTGTTTCTCAGCAGATTTTTCAACCCAGACCCAGAAAGCCAGGAGATCCTAGAACAACATATACCAAGCTCTGAAGGAAAATGGATGCCAACCAATAATCTTATATCTAGCAAAATTAAGCTTCAGATTTGATAATAAAATAAAAACGTTTCATGATAAACAAAAGTTAAAAGAATTTACAGTGAGAAAGCCCACATTACAGAGCATCCTCAGCAAAATATTTCAGGAAAAGGAAATGAAAAACAACAATGAAAATCAGCAAACGGAGGAACTACACTAAAGGAAAGGCCAATCAAAAGAGAAACCAAGTTAAGTTAAAAACCAAAAATAAACCAAAATGTCTGGGAATACAAATCAATATTTCAATAATAACCCTGAATATGAATGGCCTAAACGCATCCAGTAAAAGACACAGACTGACAGATTGGGTTAAAAAGAAAGACCCAACTATATTTTGCTTTCAAAAGACTCCTCTCACAGGAAAAGACATCCACAGCCTGAAGGTGAAAGGGTGGGGGAAAAATGTACCATTCACATGGACCATGTAAACAAGCAAAGGTGTCTGTCCTCCTATCAGATAAAGTGGACTTCAAACCAAAGCTAGTGAAAGGGGATAAAGAAGAACATTTCATACTGCTTAAGGGATTCATACATCAATAATACATAAGAATCATAAATATCTATGCCCCAAACAATGGGGCATCTATGTATGTCAAACAAACACTTTTCAAATACAAATAGACCACAACACAATAATACTGGGTGACTTTAATACACCTTTCTCACCACTGGATTGGTCTTCCAAACAAAACTAAACAAAGAAACCATAGAACTCAATAATATAATCAATAATTTGGACTTAATAGACATATGTAGAATTTTACATCCATCAACAAGTGAATACACTTTCTTCTCAGCAGCACATGGATCCTTCTCCAAAATAGACCATATGTTATGCCACAAAGCAAGTCTTAGTAAATAAAAAAATAAAAAAAAAAAAATAAAAAAATAAAAAGACTATCCTGCAATCTATCAGACCATAATAATATGAAATTTATAAATCAATGATAAAATTAAAAACAGGAGCTACTTCAACACCTGGAGATTAAACAATATGCTATTGAATGATGCATTGATAACAGAAAACATCAGAGAGGAGATTTAAAAAGTTCTTAGAGGTAAATGATAACTCTGATACAACTTATCAAAATCTCTGGCACACTATGAAAATAGCGCTAAGAGGAAAGTTCATTGAATGTAGTTTATTCATTAAAAGAAGAAAAATTCAAAAAATAAAAGATTGGACATTACAGCGCAAAGCCCTAGAAAAAGAACAACAAACCAATACCAAAAGTAGTAGAAGACGGGAAATAATTAAAATCAGGGCAGAAATCATTGAAATTGAAACTAAAGAAACAATTTTAAAAATTGACAAAACAAAAAGCTAGTTCTTTGAAAAAAATAAGTGACAAACTCTTAGCTACTCTAATGAAAAGAAGGAGGGAGAAAACTCAAATTACTAAAATTTGTGATGAAAAAGAAAATATCACAACAGACACTATTGAAGTACAGAAGACTGCTGGGGGCCAGCCTCAGCTGGGGGTACAACGCAAGCACTCAGCGAAGTTCGAAGGCAGAGGAGTAGCGATGGGGAAGAAAATAACACACCGACACACGAGTCAGGCTGTGGAATCTTCTCTCTACTTTTACTATGTTGTAGGTATTTAAGCATAATTTTTGGCAGTACAAATTGTTTATTCTTTCTTTTGTGATTTCATTACAGACATGACTTAACTTATAGATTACATTTTAGACATATTAAATTTCTTATTTTATATATTTCAAATTTTTGAGGTCACTTACACCTTTTCAAGGCCCTGTACATGACTATCTGGGCATACTATAATTTTGTCATTTTTTATCTAATTAGTCTGGGTAAAAATTTATTTCTCACAGATTCCCTGAAACTGTTTTCTCTGCACACCATTCAGGCTGTCTGATAAAAGTCACCTTTCTCTGTCTGGGATTCCAAAGCACTATTGTTTTTCTTTTATAGCAGTTGTTTATAAAACCTAGAAGCAGGGAAATGGAGGGTGGGCAAAGCTGAATGTTAACTCTGAAGGACTTTTTACTCTAAGGAATTTATATCTACTCTAAAAGTAAGAGAAATGCAGGATCCCTAATTAAGGAGATAGCTAAGATTGCGGTTAGCTGTGAGCCATAAGCATTACCACCTTCCATGGTCTCCTGAGACTTGGCCCGGTACATTGTTGATCGGGTCTGCGCCATTTGCATGATCTTGCAAGACTTGGCCCGGGGGATTGTGGGTCGTTGTCGGTGCCATTGTGTGGTGGTTGGAGGAGTGTGGATCGCGTGTTGGGGTGTTGTTGGAGCTGGAGAGAGAAGCTGGCAGAATAAAGAGCCTGTTCGTTTCCAGTCTGCCTCTGAACTTATTCCTGTGGCTTTGTTGCTCCAAGCGGCAATCGCTTCAGGCAGCAAGAGGTGACAGCCCGTACAGGGACTTTGGAGCGGACAGGCAAGAACTGAAAGGTCTCTAAAGATGGGTTTGAATATAACTAAATCCAAAATGATATAGGTTATGGAAAGAATCCTTGATATACCTGACTCTGTTGTCAGTGAGGAGGATTTAGAAAAAAGTGAAAGTGATCAAGAAAGTGTAGCTTTCACTGGGTCAACTAAGACCAGTAAAGAGTGTATTAGAAGAGTCCCAAAGATGACAAAAATCCAAGCTGTTAGAGCTATTTGGGAGTTATTGGAGATAGCTGAAGAATACTTGCTCTTCATGGAAACTGGGACTCAGGATATTGCTGTCAATGAAATTAGCAGTAGTGAGGAATCTAGTAAAAGTGATCCTGAGAAAATGAGGAAAAAGAAACTAAAAAAGACCAAGAAAAAGGACAATCAAGTAGAGGAACCACTTGTGTCCTCTACTCCCCCATGGGTGGAATCCATTACAGAAAATATGAAGGGTATTACCAGGTGCTTGCATACCCTAGAAACAGAAATAAAAAGTCTTTCTGAGCACTTATGCACTCTCGAGGGTAACTCACAGATACATTGGGAACTGCCAGTATTTGAAAAGAAAAATGGACAGAGTGTCCACCAGTCAGTAGATTTCAAAACAATAAAAAATCTCAAAGAGGCAATAATGACACATGGGCCCCAAGCTCCTCTCACGTTGAGTATGCTGGAGTCCCTTAACACCTTTAGCTTAACCCCCTCAGACTGGAAAAGTCTATGTAAAGCAGCATTAAGCGGGGGGAAATACTTGGTTTGGCGATCGCAATTTCAAGAACTTTGTATAGAAACGGCTAAAAGAAATGCAGCTGCAGGGGTTGGAGAACATAATATAGAAATACTCACAGGAGAAGGGCAATTCACAG
Organism: Tamias sibiricus; assembly: GCA_025594165.1. Classification (NCBI taxonomy): domain Eukaryota; kingdom Metazoa; phylum Chordata; class Mammalia; order Rodentia; family Sciuridae; genus Tamias; species Tamias sibiricus. The sequence continues at coordinate 159,257,455 of CM046662.1, read as the reverse complement.
ATTTACAGGCTCAAAAAGACTATGACCCAGGTGTATATGCTCAGATAAACACAGCTGCCTTAGAGGCATGGAAATCTGTACAAGGACCTGGGGATCTACAAGGTAGCTTGTCCAAAGTGATTCAAGGACCTAATGAGCCATATGCTGATTTTGCTGATCGACTTTTGAGAACTGCAGGTAGAGTGTTTGCAGATGTTGATCAAGCTATGCCATTAGTTGTTCAATTAGCATATGAAAATGCTAATAAATAATGCCAGGAAGCCATCAGGCCATGGAGAAATAAAAAGGATCTTTCCGTATATATACAACTATATAAAGATATAAAAGACGCCTTTGTCACAGGAAATGTGATTGCAGCCTCAATGAGAGGTGCTTCCCCTCAAAATTTCACAAAGGCTCAACTTATACATTATAATCAATCAGGATATTCCAGGCAAAATTATCATAATCAATCAGGCTATTCTAGGCAAAATCCCAAAAGAGAAATAAGACCAAGCTCATACCGTGCCCCAGGCCGCTGCCCCAGGTGTAAAAAGGGAAATCATTGGGCCAATAAATGCCATTCAAAATTTGACATCTATGGAAATCATTTGTTCAGGAATTCAAAAAATGGGGCACAGGGCCCAATGCCCTGGGGCCCACAAATGAACCAGGCTTTGGAGGAGGAGTATCCTCAAGTATCCACTCAGATGCTTCCCTGACACAATACCTACTACCCATCCACTCCCTCGCCAGAGGAACAGGAGGAAATGCAGGGTTAGACCTCTGTTCCACTGCCCGAATAATGTTAACATCTGAAATGGGTGTTCAACTGATTTCCACAGGAGTCAGGGGACCTCTTCCCTCAGGGACTATAGGAAGTCCTAAAAGCTTATTAGGTTTACAAGTGACCCCAGGTGTAATAAACTCAGACTACAAAGGGGAAATAAAAATAATGCTTAGCTCACCCCAAAGTATAAGTTCTGTTAATCAAGGAGATAGAATTTCTCAGTTGCTTCTCCTTCCCAATTTACATAATTTATTAAAGATGAGTATGCCTCAAAAAAGGAACAATAGAGGATTTTGTTCCACTGACTCAGGACCTATGGTGTGCTGGGTTTGGGATTGTTCAAGGAGGCCTATGTGTAAAATAAAAATCCAAGGAATAGAGATGGAAGGACTGATAGATACTGGAGCTGACTCTTCATCATTAATCTACAGCAATGGCCCAAGCACTGGCCTCTGCAAAAAGCTTCAACCAGTTGAAGAGGCTTGGGATATAATAACCTCCCAGAGAAAGGTGCGGTAATTTTAAAATGGGAGGACGATGAAGGGCATAAAGGAACATTTCAGCCTTATCTTTTACCTAACCTACTGGTTACTTTATGGGGAAGAGATATTTTGCAACAAATGGGAGTACACCTTGCAACCAAGCCTGCAGGTGTTAAATGTGAAAATCTACAGGGTAATCTTAACCCTAAAAGAAATCATTATCAAAAAGTACAGAGTAATCTTAACCCTAAAAGTAATCATTATCATAAAGGAAAAAAGATATTTTTTTTCGGGGCAACTGAGAAAATCATTTTGAAAATACCATGGCTTTCTGATAAGCCAGTGTGGGTCCCTCAGTGGCCCCTATCTAAAGAGAAATTACAAGCGGCCCACCTACTAGTTCAGGAACAACTAGAAGCAGGTCATATAGAACCTTCCACCTCTCCCTGGAATTCCCCCATGTTTGTGATCAAGAAAAAATCAGGAAAATGGCGATTGTTACATGATCTTAGAGAAATTAATAAAACCATGCAAATCGTGGGCCCTACTCAACCTGGACTTCCTAATCCTGTAGCTATTCCAAAAAATTTCCATCTTATTACTCTTGATATAAAGGATTGTTTCTTTTCTATTCCTCTACACCCTCTGGATACCCCCAGGTTTGCTTTTTCAGTTCCTTCTATTAACAATAATGGCCCTGATCAGAGATATCAATGGAAAGTTTTGCCGCAGGGAATGGCTAATAGCCCCACTGTGTGTCAAATCTATGTAGATAAAGTTATTCAGCCCATCAAAAATAAATACCCAGAGCTTATGTGCCTCCATTATATGGATGATGTTTTGCTTGCTCATCCTAATCAAGAAGTCTTATTCAATATATTTAGTGATATATCAGAAAACTTGAAATGATATGGACTAAACATTGCTAAGGAAAAGGTTCAAATTAGATCTCTAATATTATATCTAGGATTCCAAATTATGGACACTTTTATTAAGCCTCAAAAAATATTAATTAATAAGGAGCATTTGGCCACTCTCAATGACTTTCAAAAATTGCTGGGAGATATTAATTGGCTTCGCCCTCCACTAAACCTCACTACTGGCCAACTAAAACCTTTATTTGACATCCTTCGCTGGGACCCTGATCCATCTTCACTGTGAACATTGACTCCTGATGCTAGAAAAGCTTTAAAGTTAGTAGAAAAATCTATTGAAGGAGCTCATTGTGATAGATTTGATTCAATTCAACCACTGATATTGATTATTATTTCTTCACAATATACACCTACAGGAGTATTTTGGCAACAAGGGCCTTTATTATGGATACATTTGCCTGTCTCTCCTAAAAGTATAACTGAGTCTTATACCTCCATAGTGGCTAAACTTATTCTTCAAGGACTTAAGACTTCTACTAAAATATTTGGCATTCACCCTGCTACTATTATTACTCCCTATTCATCTTCACAGATTGAATATTTATGCTTCAATGATAATGATTGGGCTATAGCTAGATGCTCTACTTCTGCAAATTTTGATAATCACCTTCCTAAGTCTCCTATATTAACTTTTTGTATCAATTATCCTATTATATTTCCACAGGTAATAAAAAATCAACCTATTTCTAAAGCATTAAATGTATTCACAGATGAGTACTCAAATGGTACTCCTGCAGTAGTCACTAAAATAGAAAATATGACTTACATAACTGCACACAAGTCAGCTCAATTTGTGGAACTGGAAGCTGTGGTAAGAGCTCTGGAAAATTTTAGAGAGCTGCCCACGAACATTTTTTCAGATAGCCACTATATTGTACATGCTGTCCCAAAATTAGAGCTAGCAGGACCAATATCACCTCATACTCCAGCCTTTAAATTGTTTTATCAAATACAAAAACTTTTGTGGGCAAGAAAAGAACCTCTATTCATAGGCCATATTAGCGCACATACCAACTTGCCTGGTCCCCTCCATGAAGGTAATCAAAAGGCTGATGACCTTACCCAAACAATCTTTATACTTTCAGCGCTACAACAAGCTACTTTATTTTACTCCCAGTTTCACGTCAATGGCACCACCTTGCAGCATAGGTTTAAATTCACAAAGGAGCAAGCCAGAACAATTGTAAAAGATTGTAAATCTTGTATGACACATTTGCCCAATCCTCATTATGGTGTTAACCCTAGAGGATTAATTTGTGGCAGATGGATGTTACTCATGAGCCAAGTTTTGGAAAAATGTGATTTATTCATGTGACCATAGATACATGCTCAGGCATGATTTTTGCTTCCTTACATTCTGGAGAAAGAGTTAAAGATGTTACATCTCATTGTTTGCAAGCTTTTGCTGCATTGGGCATCCCCAAAATGCTTAAAACAGATAATGGCCCTGCATATACATCCTCATCTTTCAAACAGTTTTGCACAAAATTCAATATATCCCATAAAGCAGGCATCCCATATAATCCTCAGGGTTATTGAAAGAGCAAACCACACACTGAAAATTATGTTATTAAAACAAAAAGAAGGAAATTGGAAAAGTCCTAGGGACAGATTGGCAGTTGCTCTGTTTACCTTAAAATTTTTAACTTTACACTCCAATGGTTATTCTGCTGGAGACAGACATTGGAACCCACACCAACAACATAAACCTTTGGTTTACTGGAAGGATGTTCTTTCAGATACATGGAAGGATCCAGATCCAGTATTAATTTGGGGGAGAGGATCTGTTTGTGTTTTTCCAAAGCACAAATCCTCTCCAATATGGATACCATCTAGATTAATAAAGCAGGTACCACATCAAAAGGATCAAGATGAAGCTGTTGAGGAATCAAGATTAATTTTAAAAAGTACAAAATCAAGAGGACCAAGATGAAGGTATGGAATGATTCCCTTAAATGTGTCCTTCAAAATATTTCACAACTTAAGTGTCATTCCTCCCGGCTGGGACGAGGAGATCTCTCTTTAGTGTGCGCACAATTGTATTTTTTTTTCTTTTTATACATGTCTTTATGTCTGTGCATTTGTCTACATTTCATGTTAATGTGACGTCACAAATATATGTTTGTATGTTTGTGCGTCTGTCCAGTGTGACGTCACAAATAACAAAGTGCTTATGAAAAAAATATATATGGATCCAAATAACTTTAATCCATTTTAGTTTAAGAGTATTCAATTTAGGTAAATAATTTAATAAGTGAAGGTACTTTCAATTTTGACTTATAGGTGTCCCTGGGACTTCTCTTTAGCGAGGAATATGACTAGTGCTGTATAACCTGATATTTTGGTGTTTTGACATAGGATTGTTTATTTGTTATTAACTTCATTTGTTTAATAGCTGATTAATTTGAATTATTTCAACAGGTAAAGGATTGCTGTGTATGCAGAGACTCGAGGATTCCAGCTAACAAATTATTTTTCCAAAGTGCCTTTAGCTTTTCTTTAATCTATCTTTAATGCAGTAAATACCCTCAGTCTTTCTTTGTTTTGTTCTGAATATGATATTTTGCCAGCTTATGTTTGTGGGAGCTCAAGCAGCAATGTGTGTGAGCAGAAATCAACTTTAATCTTCTAATCTAATAATTCTATTTTTTAGCTTGACAATTCGCCTCTTGCCTCAGTGCTGGAATAGCACTGCCTTTCCTTTAATAATTGATGCTTGAGTTTCTAGGTAGCGGGCCCTAAAGATTTGCCAGTGGCATTGTCTAGTCATAAAAAAGACAGCTGCTGCTATAGCTGCAAGCATCCCTGCTGCTCAAACATCAAACAACCTCACCAGCAGTGTGGCCTCTGCTCTGCATGCGTGGGTCCTCCTAGATCAACGTGTTATAACAAGTGGACATTTTGATCTTTCATTGTTTGGGACTTTACAGAACAATGCCTTGTGGGTATTTGTCTAGAGAACTCAGTGTGTTACTTGATAGAACTCAGGGCAGCTGATTTGTTTAAAGAATTTGATATGCTATGCAATTTGGCTCGTCACCAAAAGGCTTGTCGCATTAAAGCCGCAGCATCTCCCCACAATTGGACGGCTATTAGTCGTCTTACACAGTCGATCCTAAAGGGCTCCATTGGATGGCTGGTTAGCCAATGACGGGTAAGATCCCCAGAGGGGGACAACCTAAGACAGGCACAGTCGCACGGGATAGTCTCATGTGGCTGACATATCAACCTAAGACAGGAGTCAAGGGCACAGCCTTGATTATCTGATGACGGGTAAGAATGTTGGTTGCACATGGACGTCCTAGAGCATCCCCTCTTTTAAAACAAAAAGGGGGGAAATGCAGGAGCCCTAATTAAGGAGATAGCTAAGATTGCGGTTAGCTGTGAGCCATAAGCATTACCACCTTCCATGGTCTCGTGAGACTTGGCGCGGGACATTGTGGATCGGGTCGGCGCCATTTGCATGATCTTGCGAGACTTGGCCCGGGGGATTGTGGGTCGTTGTCGGTGCCATTGTGTGGTGGTTGGAGGAGTGTGGATTGCGTGTTGGTGTGTTTTTGGAGCCGGAGAGAGAAGCTGGCAGAATAAAGAGCCTGTTCGTTTCCAGTCTGCCTCTGAACTTATTCCCGTGGCTTTGTTGCTCCAAGCGGTAATCGCTTCAGGCAGCAACAGAGAAATCTATTTTTAATCACAAAAAGACTCTTAAAGCTTATTAGCTAGGAACTAAGTACTTATATAAAAAGGTTCTTATTTTTACTTTATGTATTTAGCTTAGATTTCAATAATGTTAAATTTACAGAATTAGTCTGGATCTAAATAATTGAAATAGCTATATCTGGTGGCCATATATATGAATAAAGAACAGATCAGCAAGTAAATAGGAGAACCTACGCAGTCAAAGTTAACTCTTTCAGCACCATGATAGCTTTCATAAAAAAAGAGAGGGCTTTATCAACAGAAAGGTTATAGGGAAGCATAGGGAACACGAGCAGATCACATTGGAGGAACAGCCATTAGCCTATCCTGGTGGTGGTTAGATTTTTCATCATATGTCAGGGCAACACCCCTGGGCTAGGCCAAGTCCACGTATCAGGAAGTAAGAGACAGCCAGAGAATTATGTTTTTGGTTGACGTGTTCTTAATGTCCCCAACATTTTTTCCCCTTTTGTTTTATTGATGGGAGCCCACCTTACTTGAGGGTGTGCCTGTCTTAGGTTGTCCCCCTCTGGGGATCTTACCCGTCACTGGCTACCACCCTAGCACTTCAGGTGGACTTACCCAAGGCCAGCAAGCCGCGGCCAAGGGGAAGACATGAAACAGAACAGTCGCCTTTGGGGAGGCTTCCCATGGATGATTTAGACTTCCACATCCTGTCAAGTACCGCAGCCTAGTTCATAGGGCTCCCGATCAGCATTGCTGAGGGCAGCATATTGTTGGCAGACCGATTTGTAAGCTGTACCGATTTGGCCCTGTCCTTAAGGAAGATGCCACTAAGATGCCACAGAAGACAATTAGAAACTAATTTAAAATTTTATACACCAACAAATAGAAAACCTCAAAGACACCAACAAAGTTCTAGAGGCATATGATCAACCTAAACTGAGTCAAGAGGACATATACAATTTAAACAGATCAATTTCAAACAAGGAAAAAGAAGATGCCATCAAAAGCCTATCAAACAAGAAAAGTCGAGGACCAGATGGATTCACAGCTGAGTTCTACAAAACCTAAAAGAAGAATTAATACCAATACTCCTCAAGTTATTCCATGAAATAGAAAAGGAAGAAATCCTTCCAAACTCATTCTATGAAGCTAGTATCATCCTGATACCAAAACCAGGCAGAGACACATCAAAGAAAGAAAATTTCAGACCAATATCCCTGATGAACATAGATGCAAAAATTCTCAATAAAAATTCTCAATCTGGCAAATCACATACAAAAACATATTTTAAAACATAGTGCACCATGATCAAGTGGGGTTCATTCAAAGGGATGCAAGTTTGGTTCAACATACGGGAGTCAATAAATATAATTCTTTACATCAATAGAATTAAAGATAAGAATCACATGACTATATCAATTGATGCAGAGAAAGCATTTGACAAAATATAGCTCCCTTTCATGTACAAAACACTAGAAAAAATAGGGATAGTAGGAACATACATCAACATAGTAAAAGTTATCTATGCTAAACCCAAGGTCAACATCATTCTAAATGGAGAAAAATTGGAAGCATTCCCTTTAAAATCTGGAACAAGACAGGGATGCCCTCTTTCACTACTTCTATTCAACATGGGACTTGAAACTCTAGCCAGAGCAATTAGACGAAAGAAATCAAAGGGATATGGATAGGTAAAGAAGAACTCAAACTGTCATTATTTGGTAACTACATGATTCTATACTTAATGGATCCAAAAAACTCCACCAGAAAACTTCTAGAATTAATTAATAAATTCAGCAAAGTAGCAGAATATAAAATCAATACCCATAAATCAAATGCATTTCTATACATCAGTAATTAATCCTCTGAAAGAGAAATTGGGAAAACTTCCCCATTCACAATAGCCTCAAAAAAAAAAAATCTCTACAATAAAAACTACAGAACACTAAAGAAAGAAATGGAAGAAGACCTTAGAAGATGAAAAGGTCTCCCATGCTCTTGGATAGGAAACATTAATATTGTCAAAATGGCCATACTACCCAAAGTGCCGTACAGATTCAATGTGATTCCAATTAAAATCCCAATGTCATTCCTTATAGAAATAGAAAAAGCAATCATGAAATTCATTTGTAAAAGTAAGAGACCCAGAATAGCCAAATCAATCCTTAGCAAGAAGAGTAAAGCAGGAGGCATCATAATACCAGAAAAATTATACTACAAATCTATAGTAACAAAAATGGCATGGTATTGGCACCAAAATAGACATGTCAACTGATGGTACAGAATACAAGACACAGAGAAAAACCCACATAAATACAGTCATCTCGTACTAGACAAAGGTGCCAAAAACACAGTGGAGAAAAGATAGCCTCTTTAACAAATGGTGCTGGGAGAACTGGAAATCCATATGCAGCAAAATAAAACCAAACCCCTATCTCTTGACTATGCACAAAACTCAACTCAAAGTGGATCAAGGACCTAGGGATTAGTCCAAAAACCCTGTGCCTAATAGAGGAAAAAGTAGGCCCAAATCTTCATCATGTCAGACTAGGCCCCAAATTCCTTAACAAGATACCCAAATCACTAGAAATAAAATCAAGAATTAATAAATGGGATGGACTCAAACTAAAAAGCTTCTTCTCAGCAAAAGAAACAATTAATTAGGTGAACAGAGAGTCTACATTTTGGGAGCAAATTTTGCCACACACATGTCATAGAGCACTAATCTCCAGGATATATAAAGAATTCAAAAAACTTAACACCAGTAAAACAAACAACACAATCAATAAATGGACTAAGGAGCTGAACAGACACTTCTCAGAAGAAGATGTACATTCGATCAACAAATATATGAAAAAATGTTCAACATCTCTAGTAATTAGAGAAATGCAAATTAAAAGTACTCTAAGATTTCGTCTCATGCCACTCAGAATGGCAGTTATCAAGAATACAGACAACAATAAATTTTGGTGAGTATGTGGGGGGAAAAGGCACACTCATACATTGCTGGTGGGACTGCAAATTGGTTCAACCAATCTGGAAGGTAGCATGGTGATTCCTTAGAAAACTTGGAATGGAATCACCATTTTTTAAAAATATTTATTTATTTGCTTTAGTTGTACACAATGCATTTATGTTTACATGGTGCTGAGGATCAAACCCGGGTCGCGCACGTGCTAAGCGAGTGCCCTACTGCTGAGCCACATCCCAGCCCCTGGAATCACCATTTGACCCAACTATCCGACTCCTCGGTCTATTCACGAAGGACTTAAAATCAGCATACTATAGTAACACAGCTACATCAATGTTCATAGCAGCTCAATTCACAATAGCTAAAACTGTGGAAGCAACCTAGATGCCCTTCAATAGATGAATGGGTAAAGAAACTGTGGTATATATACACAATGGAACATTACTCAGCATTGAAAGACAATAAAATCGTGGCTTTTGCCAAATGGACGGAGTTGGAGAATATCATGCTAAGTGAAGTAAGCAATCCCCCCAAAACCAAAGGCCAAATGCTCTCTCTGATAAGTGGACGCAGATCCATAATGGGGGGCATGGGAAAAATGGAGGAACTTTGATTGAGCAAAGGGGAGGGAGGGGACTGTGAGTGCATGGGGGCAGGAAAGACGGTGGAATGAGATGGACATCATTACCCCAGGTACATCTAGGACTGTACATAAGGTGTGACGCTACCTCCTGTACAGCCATAGAAATATAAATTTGTGCTGTAATTGTGTACAATGAATCAAAATGCATTCTGCTGTCATATGTGCCTAATTAAAATTAATTAGTTAATTTAAAAAAAGAATGTAATAAGCCCAGTGTACTGGTGAACCCATGCAAATGGAGAATGAGAGAGGATTGCAAGTTCAAGGCCAGCCTGGGCCTTCCAGGAAGGTCCCCTTCTCAAAAGTAAAAGATGATAGTAAAAGGGCTAGAGATGCAGCTCAGTAGCAGAACATCTCTAGGTAAAATCCCCAGTACCACCAAAATATTAATTTAAAACTATATACAATGGAAAGAGAGAGGAAAGAAGAAAGAGCAAAAGCGAAAAAATAAACACAACAAAACCAGAAACAAGACTAAGAAAAGGATGTAGGATTAATTTAAAACTACATAGGACAGACAAAGGAAAAGGAAAGAAGCAACAGCTAAAGCAGAAAGTAAAAATATATAAAATATCGAAAAAATGTAAAGAAAGAAATAAGAGGGAAAAAAAGAAAAAATGACAAGAGAAAGTCAAAATAGAAAGGAGAGTATTGAAATAAAAAAGAAATAAAAAATAGAATATCTAATTAGCAATCTAAAAAAATCATAAATTTATATAAAAGTATACAGTCACGACTAACAAGGGGATCAACACTAACCATCACTAAAAAACATATAAGCAAACTCAAAAACTATGATTGAAAAGACTAGATTTTCCAGATTTTCTCCTTGCTTAGGTATAGAAGGTGCAGAGAGTTTTGGGAAACTTCTGGATTAGAAATCTGTGAGTTAGTGGGGGTGTGGTGAATGTTCAAGCCACAGTCGCAGGACCTCGGCAAATCTCTGTGGGTTGAGGTGGCAGCTGGATCCCCTGTCTCCTTGCAGGGTGGAGAACTGCACTTTATCTCCTACTATGTGTGGGACTGAATCTTGATCCAGTCTTAGCGACTATGTCAGGGCCAGATACTGGAAATTTCTCTGGTAGCACAAATGTGATGGCCCCAAGGTGTGTGTGACCCAAGGCCCAAAGCCCACCCTGGTATGCTCTCAGGGAAGAAGTTCATGCCCAGTGTTTCTAACAGAGTTCTCAGCTTGTCCTTCTCCAGCTCCACCACCACACACTCACAGGGCGTCTTCCACTTGGTTGTGTGTGTGTGTGTGTGTGTGTGTGTGTGTGTCCAGGTATCCTGTGCTCTGCTCTGGCCCACACACAGGAGTCTGGGCAAACGAGTTCACCCTGCCCTGGATCCATTCTCTCTACAGCTCTGCCTCTGTCCACATCATCCCAGCTCTGCTCCACCCGGTGGGCAGCTGGCTCTCAGTGGCCCAGGGCTTGCTGTGATCTGTTGAACTCCAAGTTGTTTTCCTATACCAGACCTTGTTGCAATCTCCAGGAGTGAGAGGATGCTGGAACTTAACTGCCCTTGTGCTGCCAGCCAAGACGTGACCTTCATAAAATGACTTCCTGCCATGGTGCTCTACTTAAAGACTGAGGAAAGGGGTCAGTTCTCCACACCAGCACGCTGTGCAGATCCTGTACCAGCTAAGCTCAGTCCAATATTCTGGGCTACTGCTATTTTCAAAGCCATCTTATGGGTGGTCTTTTTTCTTTTTCCACTTTGTTGTAGCCCCTCTGTCTCTTTCCCCATCCTGGCAGCTAGAGTGCAAGTTCAGAACTGATGAACTTTTTCTCACTGTTTCAGTAACCAGAACTTCTCAGATTCTCATGTCTCTGTCATTTAAATACTGATCCTCAGTATATGTCCCCAGAAGTCACCTTGCTGCACAGGTATTCTCTAGCTGTTTATATCTAGTACTGTAGAAAAGTTGGGAAGTTCTCCTGAGTGCTCCTCTGCCATCTTGATCTCAACGTTTTTGTTTTTGTTTTTGTTTTTTTCCCCCTTCAGAAACACTACTAAACTTATTTTCAGTGATGCTTAACCATAAATGGTTTGTATCAACTGCTTGACTCTCATGTCTATATTCGTGTCAACAGGTGTTTTGTTACTTAAAGGTCTGTGAAATCCTATGAAGTGTGACAAAGTCCCAGGTGTAAAAGGGGCAAGCAGCAGTCAGGTGTTATACTGGGAAAAACTAGGAGAGGACAAAGATTATTTGGGTTGGGTAATGAGGATGTTTAGGTACATCAGAGAGATGCCTCACCAAAAACGCAGACACAACTTTGAAAAGTTTTCTGCTGAGCTTTGCATGCAAAATACACTGTCTTATTGAAACCAAAGCTCTCAAACATCAGAGGATGATTTGCTAAGGACCTGCAAATGGTCCAATCAGATTCTGTACCATCACAATTTATTTTCAGGCAAATTTCTTGGAAATTTTATTGAAGACATTTCTGCATAACAGAGAATTTGGAGATGACTGTAAAAATGTATATTTAGACTCTACTCTTGGAAGTAGGCAAGAAGTTGACTACCTATGCAACTCATCCATGTTTTTCCATCAATTAATTTATTTTTTCAAATTGTTGTCAATATATGCAATCTATTTTTGTATTAACTGATAAGTTCACTTGTTAATTTTAGTTATTAATAAAACTCTTATTTGGCCGAGGAAATAATTCTGTTTTCTTGAGAAAACATGGTTACCACCTCCTAATTACATCTGTCCACTCTTTGCCCCACATCCCTTCCCTTTCCTCCTCACTCATGCATGGCCTTGGAAATTTTGAGAAAGGTTAGCTTACAATCTTTGCTCTAGGCTTATTTTCAAGAGAAATAAGACTAAAATAATCTCTTTGCTTTTCTGTATAACAACTCCCTATGTGCTTTCCAATTTTAACCCACTTGCCCAAGGCCAGATTACTAGAATAGAGTCAAACTCAGGGCCAAACCAGTCTGTGTCTCACAATCACGTTTCCTCTAGCCAAAGCTTTATCCAGGCAGCTATTCTTACCCTGTCCTAGTTCCATCCCATGAAGGCTTCCCTGTCCCTCCCTTGTAACTAATTTAAAGAAAGAAAGAAACACGAAGAATTGCCTATTTTCCATGAACAGCTGTGGGCAGAACTTGTCTTCTGCTGCTGTACAAATAAACACTCAGGAGTTAATCCTTACAACAAATGGAGACCTTGAAACAGACTGCCTACTGACAAGCCATTTCCTATTTTAAATTCTTTCCTCTCTCAGCTTCTATCTTGCCATCGACTGTTTCCTTTGCTAACTTCTCTAAACATGTATAATTAATGTCTTTACTACCCTATTCTCTAGTTCCAAAGGTTACTTTGTGCATTTAGTTCTAACCCCACCCACATTCTTGGAAGCTTTCTCCATTCGTGTTTTCTCCCAAATTCTTTTAAAGTGTTCATCCTAACCAGAAGACCAGGAAGGCATTTCAGGTCCGATTAAATCTGTGTCATCTCAGACTCTACATAACAGCTCTCAAATATTTGGTTATTCTATTTTCCCCAGTGTATGGGTGTCATGAGAATTGGTCATGGACCTTTTTGTGGAAGAATTGGGACAGCCTGCTGTATCCTCTTTATCCACTTATGAAGCTGCCTTTTCAATAATGTGACTCTGGGACCATGAATTAAATCCAGAATCAAGGGGAAGAGACTTAAATTTCCATTACAGCTGCTGACATCATATTTCAGCTCATCAGACTTTAATGTTTTGTTATATTTAATGTTTTGTTATATAAATCAAACAACACTATGGTCACCTAAACATCTCTTTGTTTTCTCTGTCCTCTCCAAACACCATTGTTATAGATCCTTGTAGATCAAACATTCCTATTCCCCTTCCCTGTTCCAACCTTGCTATTTGTTATATCTACTTTGTCTCGATTAAGTGCTATCGTATACAATTAGGGACAGTGGAAACAAATCCTAAGAAAAACATTTGAGTTGCATTAGGGACATGGGCTTTAGCTGAGGACTTTACACCGTCTTCATCTAAGGGAAATTTTTCTCCTTTGGTATATCAAGAAGGGATTTCTTTTGTTGGGCAGTAAATTTCTGGAGAATTTGGGGATTGAGATTTTCAGACCTGTCAACCTAAAATTCTCAATTCCACAGTATTCTTATTATGTTTGAGCTTATTATATAAGATCTATGCTGTGCATGTAGTACCCTTGGTAAGTCTGCCATTCTGATAATCAGATGCTGAGCCTGATTTTCAATACAGTCTTCCATACAGTTGAAAGAAGAGGACAGTCCCTTTGAAGTTACCATAGAGGCCCTCAAGCTTTCAAAGTGTTATTTAATCAGCAATTTAATACCTTAAGCTTATCATTTTCTTCTTACAAGTCCTCCATTACTAAAAAAGAAAAAAAAATATCTACTCCACACCACAATCTTTATTATTACTATATCTCTCATACAAATCAAGCACAGAAGCCACTTTGTCTCTCAATGTCCTGCTTTACATCTGTCTGGTATCTCAATTTGTAATAGGTGAAACATTTTGTAATCGTTACTACCACATCTGTCATCCATATTACTCTGGACAGTAGGAAATTGGATTCCAAAATCCCATTCCAAGAGACTACTTTCCATTACTGGTTGCTTTAGCCTAGATATGTAGCATTAGTTGGAGAAAAATTTACATAATGATTCAGTGAAGCAAGAATGAGAGAGAAAAGGTCAATCAGGAAAGGAGGAAAAAAAAAATCCAAGTTTGTTTTTCGCCAAGCTGACCACAGCTTCCCAAGTAAAGTCAGCTGATTATATGGGTATATGGAGTGTCTGCAAGAGGCAGTATGAAACGATCACTCTGTGTTCTCTTGGGGGGAAGAAAAGATAATCAATGACTCCATCCATCTTTTTCCATCTTTAACTATTCAATATTAGCCTGTTTGGGTAGCTGCTGGGGAATACAGTGTGTCTCTGACTCCATGTGGGTAGTACTACATACAAGAGCTCCTGTGTCTCCTACTTCTGAGGTTTTTTTTCCATGGTATAGACCATTAAAATCAATGGTGTTAAGAAATGTGATGGCCACATGGTGAGGGCTTTACCACCATGGGAGAAACATGAAGTATTGCTGGGTGAGGAAGCAGGGCAGGTTTCCAAGCTCTTTGGAACTCCAGGTCTAAGAAAATCTCTGGAGGCATGTAAAGTAGATCCAGTAGCTGTATATGATGCTTTATTTTGTAATTTCAAATTCCAGTTATTTGTAAACTTTTTTTGAGCTGGGACTTGCTGCATTAATATTTCCTCTTTATTGCTTTGGGGCTTAATGAGTGATTTGTACTCTAGTTGTTCTATAGCTTCTGACAGTTGGTCCTCAGATTACTAGAGAAGAGCATACAACACTAATTGCCCTTGTAGAATTAATATTGCAGTGAGAGAGACAGGCAGTGAACAAATTGATATGTATAATATAAAGTCATGATATGGCATGTTAGGAAGTAAAGCTAGGAAAACTCAGTGGAGAGAGAGAGAGCTAGTGCATCAGGGAAAGTTTCTTTCAGAAATAAGACTGAACAAAAATAAAGGAAGTTAAAATTATTTCCATCAAGACCATTTGTTCAACACATTTTTTTTATTCTAAGTTGTTATACATATATAACAACAGAATGCAGCAGAATGCATTACAATAGATATTACACATATAGAGTACATTTTTACATATCTCTGATTGTATACAAAGTATATTCACACCATTCGTGTCTTCATACATGCACTTAGGGTAATGATGTCCATCTCATTCCACCATCTTTTTTTTAACCCCTTTGTGTCCCCTCCCTTCCCCTCCCCCACCCTTTGTCCTTTATAGAATTCCTCTATTCCTCCTATGCTCCCTGTCCCAACCCAGTCTCCTTATATCAGAGAAAACATTTGGCATTTGGATTTTTGGGACTGGCTAACTTCACTTAGCATTATATTCTCCAACTCCATCCATTTACCTGTGAATGCCATTATTTTATTCTCTTTTATTGCTGAGTAATATTCCACTGTGTATATATACCACGTTTTCTTTATCCACACATCTACTGAAGGGCATCTATGTTGCTTCCACAGTTTAGCTATTGTGAATTGTGCTGTTATAAACATTGATGTGGCTGTGTCCCTGTAGTATGCTGTTTTTAAGTCCTTTAGGTATAGACCAAGGAGTGGGATAGCTGGGTCATAAGTTGGTTCCATTCCCAGTTTTCCAAGGAATCTCCATACTGCTTTCCAGATTGGTTGCACCATTTTGCAGTTCCACCAGCAATATATGAGTGTGCCTTTTTCCCCACATCCTCTCCAACATGTATTGTTGTTTGTTTTCTTAATAGCTGTCATTCTGACTGGAGTGAATGAAATCTTAGAGTAGTTTTGATTTGCATTTCTCTATGTTCAGCACATCTTTGCAAGTGTAACAGACCAATCCATTAGACTTTGTAAATCAGCCATGGAAAGGTCACTCAGATTGTTGTGTAGGAGCTTACTGTTTAGGACTTAATAGGAAAGAAAGGAAGAAAATAAATACATGTATGGTTTAAAAATTATTTTTAGGTTTTGCAGGACAACTTCAAAAACTTGATATCTGTGTAAATATCTACACTTTTGTGACTGCATCTTATGAAGTCATACAGAAGTCTCCATTTTCAGTACAATGATACTTATATGCCCAAAGACTGTTAACACACGGTAGAGGTGGGATGGACTTTGAAGAATATTGGAGGATTTAGATATTCTGTGCTCTTGAATTTAACTCAGAGGCTATTATTAAGACTTTCTCCTTTATTTATTTCTGTGAAGACTATTTCTCTGAAAATTTTTAATATACTGTAGCAACATTTGCACAATGTGACCTTGCCTCATATGCCATGATAACCTTGGTTTTCATAGTCCTGTACGTGGGTATTGGAGCTGCCTGTTCTTTCTAATACATGTAGAAATGTGTTTAAGGAGAAGGACTATACATAACAAACACATAATGGATGGAAAAACCAGCTGTATTTTGGTTTATGAAATGTCTCGATTTATTTTTCAAATATTTTGGATTAGATAAAACCCAACTTGGTTTTGCCAAGAACGTTTCCCCCTTAATTTTTGAAATCATGTGCAATTTTGCAAAAATTTACTCCATATGTTTCTGTTTCATTTACATTTAAATCACCAAAATATTGCTTTGTGAGATCTATGTGATGTCTGACAAGCCATTTAGAGTGGTCCAACACAGTTTTCTTTAAACTGATATATACTATAAAATTCACTCCTTTAAAGTACACAGTTCAGTATTTTTTAGTATATTCCCAAAGTTACATAATGCTTACCACTGACTAATTTCAGTGCCCAACACACTGGGAAATGTATGCGTGAGCTGTGTAGCAGGGTTCCCATAAAGCTCCTCATCAGGAACTGCATCATGTGGGTTTATGCTCTAGACAACTGCCTTGTTCCAGCCCCATACCACAGTCATAAATCAGAGCAACTCTGAATCCAACAAAGTGGCTTACAGGGCTCAGGGTTATCACAAGGATGGGTTTCTTTGCTGTGAGTAATACATCACCATGGCCTGAGTAGAACGTTGGACTGCATGCCTCCACAGACTCATTCCCTACTGATGATATTTTTGACAGTTTTTTGACCTGGAAAGTCCAAGACCACTGGGTCCTAAACACATAACTTTTGGCTCACAGTTCTCCTCACTTTCATTTACTATCCCATCCAACTAAGTCACTGCCAGAAAAATGAGAGACTACATAATTCTGACTTTGAAGACAGAATGTTCCCCTAGTGACCACTGTGTATTGAATTTGGAACTGTCCCACTTAAGAAGGAATGGGAATAGTGAGTCATAAAACTTAAATTTGTTATCTCAGTGAGGCTGTTCAGATGGTATTTAAGGGTAATTGCCCTATCAGGTTCTTCAAGGATAAAATAAATATTTCTGTCAAATACTAATATTCCTTTTCATCAAGTACAGTTTCTTGATTGGGTATATGAGATTTAGAACATGGAAAAACCGTGATAATAAAAAATGAAATTAAATAGCATGACATAATTCCCAGCTTTTTAGGAGTTGTGACACCTAACCTTTGGGAATTTGGTGTTTTAAGACCCCCCCATTTCACTTAGAATAAGGCATGCAAAATAAAAAATATATATTTTTTTTTCTAGCATCATATCATTTTTAGAAATGATCATTCTATGAGATTTTGGAGATTTCCCTTCATCTTTAAGACCCAGTTTTCTATTTATAAAGTGGAAATAATGACAGCTACTAAACAGAGATGATGTAGAATAAATTAAGTGGTAAGTTGCCAATGACACACTAAAGCAGCATATCCCCAAAGGTGAATAATTATAAGTTTATACTAATAAGTTGAGTTTTGATTTGAAACTAATTCTAGTTTCTTTATTTGTTTTTCCAGAAGATAAAACATGCATTAGTTGTCACCATTTCTTTTTGTGAATGCACTGCTTCCTCTACAAAATAAACATGACATCAAATTAAAAGTGGTTTGTGTTTTCTTTTTAAATTAAGTATCTCATAATGGGCCCAACACTTACCAGGATCACTATGAACTTGTAGCAATGAGGTTCTACTAACATGATTTTTTAAAATTAATTTGACATAGTATCTTATTAATTGTCCTTCCCTATATCAAGCTTAGAAACAATCCTCACTTTCTACACATTAGGCAAGAATAGTTTTTTTTTTTTTTTTTTCCTTATATCCTTCACTTGGCAGTGCTTTTTGTTCATATGACAAGAAAATGTCTGGATGAAAAGTAAAATATTCAATCATCTGTTTTGGCTACACAGTGATACATGTTTTGGTGTTATATAGACAAAACATGCAGATAATTGCTTTTTTTTCTTTTCATCCAGATTCTTTGGCATTATTTACACATAGCTTGTATCCAGTTTACTACCCATTGAAACAGGAAGTGTACACAAATATAAGAAGTGACTTCAAATGAATGTATCAGGCATTAGGTCACATGAGGTTATTTTTCTTCACTGAAATAACTTATTGGTAGAATATTCATGGTATTTATTTTGAATTTTGGAACTCACATGCATGAGACATTATGTAGAAAAAGATGGTTGTACACATAAATGTCTAAAATACTGGGGCTGGGGGTATAGCTCAGTTGATAGAGTGTGTTCCTCACATGCACAAGACCCCATGTTCAATCCCCAGCACCACACACACACGCATACATGTAAGATACTGGTTACAAATGATTTAGGATGGACAGGGACAAAGTGAGAATATCCATTCTGAAGGAACCAATTCTTTGAGGTTAAGAATACGGTAATAGGGCTGGAATTGTGGCTCAGCGGTAGAGCTCTTGCCTAGCGCCTGCGCGGCCCGGGTTCAATCCTTAGCACCACGTACAAATAGACGCATTGGTACAACTAAAGCAAATAAATAAATATTTAAAGAAAAGCATACGGTAATAAACACCAATAATTGCTTACAAAAGCCACTCTGGGGCCTAATGTGACATGATGAAGCTTTGGGCCTCCTTTTTCTTCTATTAGGTGCAGGGGTTCTGGTCTAATTCCTAGGTCCTTGATCCACTTTGAGTTGAGTTTTGTGCATGGTGAGGGATAGGGGTTTAATTTCATTTTGTTGTATATGGCTTTCCAGTTTTCCCATCACCATTTTTTGAAGAGGCTATTTTTTCTCCAATGTATGTTTTTGGCACCTTTGTCTAATATAAGATAACTGTAATTATGTGGGTAACTATGTGGGAGAATATAATGCTAAGTGAAGTTAGCAAATTCCAAAAATCCAAAAGCCGAATGATTTCTCTGATTTAAGGATGCTGATTCATAATATGCTGCGGGGGGGGGGGGGGGGGGGCAGGGGAGGATTAGATGAACTCTAGATAGGGCAAAGGGGAAAATGGGGAGGAAGGGAAAGGGAGGGGGCATAAGGGTAGGAAAGATGGTGGAATACGATGGTCTTTATTACCCTAAGCACATATATGAAAATATGAATGATGTGACTCTACTTTGTGTACAACCAGAGATATGAAAAATTGTGCTCTATATGTGTAATATGAGTTGTAATGCATTCTGTTGTCATATATAACAAATTAAAATTTAAAAATTTAAAAAGCCACTCTGAGCCCTTTTTCTTTTTTCCCCTTTAATATTGAAGCTGAAAAGCCAGACACTTGCTTTCTTGGCCTTTTAGTATGAGTGGGTGACTAAGGGAGGCAATTTTAGATGATGAAGTTGCAAAGGGAAGTGCATTGTGGGATATCTGAGAAACACCCTGATTACTGATGGGAAACAGGTGCAAAGGATTGCTAATGAGCTCTGCACCTTCCTCATCCTTCATTCATTTAACATGGATGTGATGTTCAAGCTGTAGCAACCATTTTAATAAATAGTAGTGATTATTATTATGCACCAGATAATACAAATGCCCTCAATAGTCACTCTCCTCTATCCTAGGTACCTTCTCAGTTGTGGTCATGATAAAAATCTCACCTGAAGGTCTTGAAGAGGTGAGCCAAGCCTGTGTTAACTGCGGTGCACCAGGAGTTCCGTGAGATGACTGGCTTGTGGCCCTTGCATCAAGTGACACATGGCCCAGGCTAATATTGGAGGCCATCTGATTATTCAGTTCTCTGATTCCATGAAAAACCCAAGTAAGCCATCTCACTACCTGGAAGCTTAATTTTGTTTTTCATTGATATACTCACCACAGTGAATAACTTAGTTCCACTCGACATTTAACAAGCCTCTTTTGTCAAAGCACCTTTGTGGTTTACATCCTGAAAAAGGAAATTAAAGTAATAACAGTGATCCAAACGTCATGGTGGGTCACACATACACACACGAATCTAAATTCAAGTAGGTTTTTGTTCCAGTAAATTTAGCTTACTGTGTGTTTTCACAAAATAACAACTAACCAGGAAGTTGTTTCTGTTCTGAATTCTCAAATGCAAAATAATACCTTGGCTCTTGGCTGAAAGGTAGAATCTGCTATTCGACTCCCAACTCAGGGAAGGCAGCTGGAATGAGAGAACACAAAGGCCAGATCCATTATTTTTGCAGTGTATAATGTTTTCTACAAACCTGGCAGAGACCCACAAAGGAAAGACAGTTGGTTTTTAGGAACTGGCCTTGATTTTCTGCTTGAGACAATGAATATCAGGAATCCATTGCTAATGAAAAGCAAACAAAGAATCACTACTTTTCCCCATACATTCCTCACATATTTATACTTGAATGTATTCTGTGGAGACCATTTTTTCTACATGTTCTGCACTTGGAGGGTGTGCACAGGAAAGCCTCATCGGGAGAGCTGGAGCTAGAACAATGCACTGGAAGTTAACCCTTCCTGCTCATGAAGCCTCTGGGCCTGCAACTCCTTGTCTTCTTGGTAGCTCGGTATCCAGGTGCATCTTCAATCACGAGCCAGTCAAGTCTGTGTTGCGTCTCAGGAGATGGAGAGTCACACTGCTCCTAACCCTGTCGCTCCTGACATATTGCTCCGTAATTTCTCCAATGACTTTCATGTTATCTTTAGGAACATACAGGCATTTACCCCTCTTCTGTGGTAAGGTAAATTCATAACTTTCTGGTGAGTCTGTCTAAACAGAGAAAATGCCCGAGGAGGTGTCAAAGCCTCGGTCTGTTACTAAGTGGGTAACGATATTCAAGCTAGCTCATCGCCTGCAGGTTCTGTTTCTTCATCTATAAAAACGCAGCAGTGACTGCCCAGAAGGTAATAAAGCTCTGGAGAGGCACCTTGTGTGTAAAGTGCCGTGAGAATGGGGAGCTATTATCTTAGGCCATACTAAGACGTTTCAAAGACAGTTCCAAAACTAACTTTTCAGATATTTATGCAAAATGCACTCTTTTTAATAAAACTTCTTATTTGGAGATCCTTGTGTATTCTCATGAGGTTGTGGAAATCAGAGGCCCTGTGTACCATGTAGGGTGCATAAAGGCAGGTTCACCATCTCAGTCTGCTCAGGCTACCATAACAAATACCCTAGATTAGGTGCCTTAAACAATAGAAATTAATTTTCACACAGTTCTAGAGTCTGGAAGTCCAAGATCAAGGTGATAGCACTGAAGGCCCACCCTCATGATTTCATCTAACTCTGAGCACCTCCCAAAGGCCCCACCTCTAACCATCACATCTGAATTTTGTGGGGGACAAAACTCAGTCCACAGACCTTCCATTGGTAACCTCTTGAAAGTCCACAGGAAATATCACGACTAGGATATTACATGATGTATTCAAGGTACAGAATATTTCCATCCTCACAAGTATTCATGTCATCCTTTATAACCACCTCCATCTCCCTCCCCATCCCCCAATCTCTCCTGAGCATACGAGACAATAGTCTACTCTCTATTTCTATAATTTTGTCATTTCAGGAGAATCATATAGATGAAAACATTCAGTATTGACTCTTAGTATTGTCATTTCACTCAGTGCAATTCTCGTAACTATTCTTCCAGGTCCTTGCATGTATCCATAACGAGTTTCTTCTTTTTGCTGTGTTATTCCAGAGTATGGGTATGCCACTGTTTGTTTAATCAGGAATCCACTGCAGGACATCTGGTAGGTTTCCACTTTGTGGTTATTATAAATAAAGCTGCTATAAAATTCATATATAGGTTTTTGTGTGAACATGAGTTTTCATTTTTCTTGTGCTCAAGCATACTATTGTTGAATTACATGGTAGCTTCAAGTTCAGTTTCCAAAACAAAACAATAAAAACAACCTCTGTATGGTTGAGTTTTATTTCATCCTTGCCACCATTATGTGTTTTCACTACTTTTTATTATAACTGTTCTGACAGCTGCATAGAAATGTCTCATGGCTTTAATTCCAGTGTCTAATGGTAACAAACACCTTTTTATGTGCTTACTTGCCATCTGTATTTTTTTTTCACTGAAATGTCTATTCATGTCTTTTATCTATCATTTGATTGGATTATTTGTTTTTATTATGGAGGTTTGAGATTATAGATATACATATAGAGATAGATATTATAGATATTAAAACTTTGCTGGACTTGTGGTTTGCAAATTAAGTCATTCTACACTTTTAACAAGATATTTCACAGAGCAGAGACTTCAAATTTTTGAAATACAGTTCAACCTTTTTCCTTATATGGCTCTTGCTTTTGTTTTCATGTCAAAGAATTTGTTGTACAATGCTAGATCATGAACATTCTCTCTTACACTTTTTTTGAAAGTTTCAAATCTCTATGTGTTATATCTAGGTCTGTTCCATGTTGAGTTAGGGTCATGTAAGCTGTGAGGCTAAGGTGAGGTTTACTTTTTGGCCTGTGGAAGGTTTGTTTCCATTTGTTGAAATGCTGTTACTTCACTGTATCTTTGTATGCTTGCCAAAGATCAGTTGGGCATATATATATGCACCTCTCATGAATTTCCTGTTCTATTCTTTTGTCTATGCATCTATTCTTCCCAAACACTATATAGTCCTGATTCAGTAGTATTACTGAAAGCTTGAAATGAACATATCCCCCAACTTACTCTTCTCTTTCAAAATAGTTTGCTATTTTAATACTTGTGTCTTTCCACATAAATTTTACAATAATATTGCCCGTGTCTATAAAATACTTGTGGTGGTATTTGGATAGAAATTGCATTAAGCTTATATACCAATTGAGGATAATTGACACCTTCCTTAGGAATCTTTTGATCTATGAACACTTTATGCTTTCCAATGTTTTCTATGAGTTCTTTCATCAGTGTTTCATCGTTTTCAACAAAATTTCTATGTGTTTTGTAGCTTTATCCCTAAGAATTCCATTTTCTCAATAATTATAGATGGTATATTTTAAATATATATCTTTAAAATTGTATAATAATTATACAAGGTATATTTTAAATATACATATATATAATATATATACTATATATGTATTATACCCAGGATTGAACCCAGGGGTGCTTAGTTCCACAGCCACATCCCTAACCATTTTATTTTATTATATTTTTTAAAATTTTGAGACAGGGTCTCATTAAGTTGCTCATGGCCTTGCTAAGGTGCTGAGACTGGCTTTGAACTTGCAATCCTCCTGCATCAGCCTCCCTAGCCGCTGGAATTATTGGTATGCACCATTGTGTCTTGCCAGTATTTTTAATATATATTTACTAGATGTAGGATTTTGCAATGGCAATTATTTTCTTTCAGCCTTTGAAAAATAATGCATTATTTCTTGCTGAGCTTCATGATGCCTGGTCAGAAATCCACTGAAATTTGAATTATTTCCCTTTAAACACAAGGTGTCATTTCTCTATTCATTCATTACAGGCTTCTTTCTTTATCTTTAGTTTGCAGAGCTTTAACTATGACATGTCTCAGTATGAATTTGTTTGAGTTTATCTTATCTGGGTTTCGCTCAACTTCCTGGGTCTAAATTTTGCCAGATCTGTGAAGTTTTCATCCATTATTTCTTTCAATATATTTTCAACCCCAGTTGCTGTCTTCTCCCTTTCTGAGATGTTTAGATCTTTCCTCATAGCTCTTGTGCTAGGGTTATCCAAAGGTTATCCCAATACCTTGGTGAGGGTATATGAGATTTTGAATGAAGTGGATCATGTAGTTGTGGAGTCGTGGTAAGCCCAAATTTGGGAAGGTAGGCTAGAAGGAAATAGTTGCAGTTAGAGTTTAAAGGAAAACCTTGTTGTCGCCTGAAGCGATGGCCGCTTGGAGCAAAGAAGCCGCGGGAAGAAGTTTAGAGACGAACTGGAAACAAACAGCTCTTTATTTTGATAACTTTTCTTTCTGGCTCTAACTACACCCGGACACGCGGTCCACGCTCTTCTAACCTCCAAAAATGGCGCAGACCTCCTCCGCAATCTCGCTCAAGTCCCTCGAGATCTCCGGCCAAGTCTCACAAGATCCCGGGCCAAGTCCCGTGAGACTACGGAAGGCGCCAATGCCCAAACATGTCCAAAGCCCGTAGTCAACTGCAATTTAAGCCATCTCCCCAAACAGGGCTCCTGCAAAACCTGTTGGAAAAACCCTTCTTCTTCCAGAGAGGTTAGACTTTTTCTGTTAGGGTTTTAACTGACTGTATGAGAGTCCACCCACATTATGGAGGGTAAACTGTTTTAATCAAAGTCTATTAATTTGAAGCTAATCTTACCTAAAATAGTGCCTTTATAGAAACATCTAGAATAATGTTTGACTAATAATGTTTGATTGTTATTTTTAAATAATATTTGGGTGCCATTTTCCAGCCAAGTTGATGCATAAAATTAGCCATCATAATCCCACAGACGCCTGAAGCTTCACTAATCCTTTTTTTAGTGTATTTCTTTCATATGTTGTTCAGATTAAATAAGTTCCATCATTATATCTTCCACTCACTACTTTATTTTCTGTTTTTTTTTTTCCATTCTGCTCTTAAGCAGTATCTATTGAGTTTTTAATTTTGATTATTACAGTTTTATTTCCATCTGATTCACACAATATATTCTTTTGCTGAGATATTCTGTTTCTTTGTTAAAGATCTTTACCAATTCTTTCAAGTATGTTTGTAGTTGCTGGTTGGAGGATTTTATGATAGTTACTCTAAATATTTGACAGATAATTCTAATATCTTTCTCATCTTAGTGTTGGCCTCTATTGATTGACTGATTGTCTTTTTTTTTTTTTTTTTGCATTTAGTTCAATATCTTCCTGATTCTTGACATGGTGGGTAATATTTATTGAAACCTCGACATTTTGAATACTATGTCATGAGATTCCAATTATTTAAACCTCTTATTTTAGCTACCTTCTCTGGCCCTACTCTGACATGGGAAGTGTGTGTGTGGGGGGGGGAGATGCCTAATTATTTCCAAGTAGGAGAAATGTCCAGGTTCCCCACTAATCTCCTTTAACGATGAGGCAGGTGATCCTCATTGGTGCTGGACAGAGGTGGGAGTTTCCACTTCCAGCTAAGTGTCTCAGCCTTGTTTGGAGCGGTGAGAGAGTGTCTCATTATGGCTCCCCACTTGTCCTCCAGTGGTTACCGTGGGGCATGGTGTGGCCATATGGTTCTTGAAAAGTGGGGGACGTTCTGAGAATCCACTGTGTCTCTTCTGACATTACTCTAGCTGGAAAGTTTAGTGTCTCTCATCACTGCTTGGTTATGGTGAAATCCAGTCTTATTCATCCTCTATCACAACCCCAACTGGGTTTGGAGTTTGAGACACCTTGTTACATGCTGGAAGTATGGAAATATATGGTGGTCCACTCAGTCTTTGCTGGTGAGAGACATCTCTCTTCCTGGCCCTCTGACTAATTAGAGAGGGTGAAATTTTTCCAGGCTTTCTTCAGTAACATTCTTTGGCATTTCCAACTTGCTGGCTTCTTCAACATCCAATCTGGGGTATATAAGAAACAAAGGAAAACCAAGAAAATGTAGGTCCCAAGGTCCTAGACTGACTGCTACTTTCTCTTAGCTTTCAGAGGATTTTTTTTTTTTTTTTTTTTTTTGTACCAGGATTGAAACCTTGAAACCAGGAACACTTAACCACTGAGCACATCCCCACCCTTTTTATTTCTATTTTTTTAAGACAGGGTCTCATTAAGTTGCTTATGGCCTTGCTTAATTGCTAGGACTGGCTTTGAACTTGTGATCCTCCTGGCTCAGTCTTCTGAGCCACTGGAATTATAGCATGTGCCCCTGTGCCCGGCTCAGAGCATTCTTATGCTTGTTTTATATCTAACATTTAGGGGTTTTGGTCATACTTAGTAGGAAAAGTAGGGAAACATACACCTGCAACATCTTATGGAAGCCAAAGTCTATAAAAATTCATTTTTAATTAGGGGAGTAAGAGAGCAAGTGATATTGAGTAATAATTTAATATTATAACTACAAAAGGATTATGACTCATCACTAAAGTAGAAATCATAAAAGTCACTTATAACCAAGTTATCCTATTAGAATTATATTTTTAATTTGGGATTCTACTGAACTCTCAAGTTTACTCACAAATATTTTACATGTTTTATAGTAAGTGTGTCATTAGTTTATGATAACATTGGAATATATCATTCCCAATAGTGGTATAAGGTATGGAAAGTTTCTAACACTGTATTTTTATCATTAGTTTATACATTCTCTGGAGGAAAGTGAGCTATTGGTCTTTTTTCCACATTCCTGGCCAACTCCCAACTTTATCACCTATCTACACAAGCAAAAAGGTTTTGGGTCACATTGAGTATTCATTTATAATAAAGTCTTAGCTCATACTAAAACCCTCTCTTTGCCTTTCTGTCCTAATCAAATATTAACAAGACTTTACATTTTTTGATTGTTAAAATTTGAAGTCTATCCAGAAAATACCTTCATTTTTAAATCCTAAAATTCTGGGATAATCTGAATAATAAAAATATTATAATTTATCTTTAAAAAGCCAGGCATCATTTTCTGATTATAAACTAGAGTTATTAAAATTAATTAATTAAAGTTCCCTTCTGATAGTTAACTTTCTAAGGTTGTAGCTTACCAAGCATACTAGTGGCCATTATGATAGTAGAAGTCTCTAATCTTGACTTCTGTGCATTGGGTCAATCTTATGTCCAGCTGCTTCTCCCTGAAGCCCTAGTAAAGAGATGGTTTTACACCATTTTGTAAGTGAGGAAACAAGCTCATTGTCACATACTAAGTAACTCGTTTATTAAACTTTATTAAACAAGCCAATGTCACATACTAAGTAATTCATTTATTAAACTTTCCTAGGTTATGTGATCTGTAGCTGACAGACCCAGTACCCACTCACTTTCAGCATTTGACTGTACATGTAATATTCTTCTTATTGCATCAAAGTTCCTTCCTTCCCTTGGACTGATCCTAAGCTCTGCTTCCTTTCAGAGGATGCACGAGCACCCACAACATCCCCAAGAAAGTGCTGTTTTCTTTTCATTTTCTTTTAATTATGTCATGCTTCTGCTTAGTATCTTATAGTGACTTATCTTTGCATTTGGGATGAAGTCAAAGATCTTTATAGCCTTCATCAAAGTTCTTCAAAAGGAGGCTTTTGCCTCTCTTATCATAGGGTATGGGATCCCCCTTAAATAGCCAGAAAGCAGGACAAAATATATTGCACAATAAACCATTGCATATGTTTTTTCATACTTAAGACAAAGGCTGCAGTACTGTGGTACAGTTCCTGAGAACATGAGAACAAATGAAGTGAGCCTTACAATTGTACGTGTTCATTACCTGGATGCAGCCATAGGCCATAAGACAGGGAGAAGCCAACCAGTGTTGCTGAGATGGGCAGACAAAGATCAGAGGCTTTATCACTTTTGTGGAGGGAAAGGTGATTAAAATCTTTAGGGGAAATTGACAAAAAAGGGAAACCTATAAAGAAAGGTTTCGAGATTTGTGGAGGTGAGGCCTGCAGTCTTTCATTGATAGTGATCAGCATACACAAGAGATACTAAACTGGGGAAGGAACCACAGAAAAACTACAGGCAAAATACTTCTCAGAATTCACACACAACTAAGAACTGATGTTCTCATCAGCCAATGTAAAAAGGTCCTGTAACACATAGTTCATCAAACAGAATCCACCCTATTGTTAAGCTAGTGATAGGATTAAATTAACCTTAAGCTATAGAGTGATTTGGACATGTCTTAACAAAGCATAAAAGTATGTCCCAAAGGATCATACTAATTCCAAAGGATGAAAGTGTGAACCAGAAAACAATTCAAACTATACAAAGAAAAAAGAAAAAAACAAACAAGCAATCAAAACCAAATCGTAAGCTTCTAGCATCAAAAATAACTATCAAGCATATAAAGAAATATAGCAAATATATGCCCCATACCCTCAAGGGAAAAAAAATCATTCAATATAAAATGATAAAGATGATAGAAGTAGTCAACAAAGACATTAAAGTACATGTTCAGCAAGTAGAAAAAAAAAAAACAGAATTGAGACAAAGGAAATACTTAAAAAAAATAAAAGAGAACTTGTAAAATTGAAAAATATAACATTTAAAATGGATATCCCACTATAGAATACTAGTATAGTATATATATAGCATTTACTATACTATATATGTAATATGGTGTAGTATACTATATATATATAGTACAGTGTAGTATATATAGCACATATGTAATATACATAGTACACTATATATAGTATAGTGTAGTAAATGCTACACTATATGTATATGTAGTAAATGCTATAAATAATATAGTGTAGTAAATATATATATGTACTATATATATGTAACATATATATAATATGTACATAATGAAATATATATAATTGTTATATATGTAGGAAAAAGTGGGTAATGAAAAAATGTGTATGTGCAGTATATATAAAATGCAACAAAAATAGTAAAAATACTTGTAAAATATAGTAAAACATATGTACATATATTTACATACATATATATGTAGAAAAATACTATATATATTAAATATAAAGTGAAATACACATATTTACTATATATAATACACATGTTTACTATTTTTCAATAGATGAGCTACCTTGAAGATAGCTACCCATCAGAAGCTACCCATGGTAAAATACAGATAGAAGACAAAATAATTAACAGCCAATCAGTGACCTGAGAAACAATATTAAATGGTGTAATAAACAGGAAATTGGAGTTAACAAAGGAAAAGATGAAAAAAATTTAAAAATAGAGGAAATGGATAGCCAAAGACTTACAAATTTGATGAAACCTATAATCTCACAGATTCAAGAAGTTCAATAATAAACCTTCAGAGGAAACATTAAAAAAAATGTAAGGAATGTTATAGTCAAAATTTTCCCAGAGACAGTTGAATACAAATACTTTAAAAAGCATTGAGATAAAACGACACATTAAGTATGGAGGAGCAAAGAAGAGAATGATGGCACACTTCTTGTGGGAAAGTGTACACCAGGAAAAAATGTCTGTGAGATAGCTAAGAAATGTCAACTGAAAATTCTATACCCAGAAAAAAAAATTTCAGTTGAAATGTGTGAAAGCAAAGTGAAATCATTTTTAGACAAACCAAAGATAGAGAAGTTATTGCCAGCAAACCCTCTACAATAAATATAAAGGGAAGTTTTTCATGCAGAGAAAAAGATATGGGATTCTGAATCTGCACAAAAAAATGAAGAGATTTGGAGACTGAATATTAAGGCAGGTACATATGAAATATCTTTTTCTTGTTATAGTTTCTTAGGAAGAAAGTGGTAATGAAAAAATGTGTTGTGCAGTTTATAACACATGCTGAAATAAAATGTGCAACAAAAATAGCATAAGGGATAATGCATTGTAAAATTCATGTAGTGTATAAACATATGCTATATATATAGTATATATACATATATATGTAGAAAATACTATATATAACATAGTAAATACTGTATATAGTAAATACACATATTTACTATATATATTTAAATACACATATTTACTATATATAATATGTACTATTTTTCAATAGATGAGCTACCTTGAAGATAGCTACCCATCAGAAGCTACCCATGGTAAAATACAGATAGAAGACAAAATAATTAACAGCCAATCAGTGACCTGAGAAACAATATTAAATGGTGTAATAAACAGGAAATTGGAGTTAACAAAGGAAAAGATGAAAAAAATATTTAAAAATTGAGGAAATGGATAGCCAAAGACTTACAAATTTGATGAAACCTATAATCTCACAGATTCAAGAAGTTCAATAATAAACCTTCAGAGGAAACATTAAAAAAAATGTAAGGAATGTTATAGTCAAAATTCCCAGAGACAGTTGAATACAAATACTTTAAAAAGCATTGAGATAAAACGACACATTAAGTATGGAGGAGCAAAGAAGAGAATGATGGCACACTTCTTGTGGGAAAGTGTACACCAGGAAAAAATGTCTGTGAGATAGCTAAGAAATGTCAACTGAAAATTCTATACCCAGAAAAAAAAATTTCAGGTTGAAATGTGTGAAAGCAAAGTGAAATCATTTTTTAGACAAACCAAAGATAGAGAAGTTATTGCCAGCAAACCCCTCTACAATAAATATAAAGGGAAGTTTTTCATGCAGAGAAAAAGATATGGGATTCTGAATCTGCACAAAAAAAAATGAAGAGATTTGGAGACTGAATATTAAGGCAGGTACATATGAAATATCTTTTTCTTGTTATAGTTTCTTAGGAAGAAAGTGGTAATGAAAAAATGTGTTGTGCAGTTTATAAACACATGCTGAAATAAAATGTGCAACAAAAATAGCATAAGGGATAATGCATTGTAAAATTCATGTAGTGTATAAACAGTGATGGAACAGGCTGTGGGATGTTAAATATGATATTGTAAACCTTAGGCCACACACCTACTCATAGCAATGAATTATACGTGAAAAACTAGTGGTAGATATAAAATTTAATTATTAAAAATACAGATAAAATATATAAAATTATGCAGGAGATGGAGAATAAAGAATGAATAAGAGAACAAATAGAAAATAAATAGCAATATGGCAGACTTAGTCATGATCCTATCAAATAATCCCATTAAATGCACATGATCCAAGCACTCCAATTAAAAGAGAGAAATTTTTAGGTCTATGAAATACTACCCTTGTATCCAAAGACATAAATTGGCTAGTATTAAGAGGATAGAAAAAGATATACCATGAAAGCCCTAATTTACAAAATTCTGAAGATGTTTTATTAATATCAGTTGAAGTAAATTTAAGAACATATTGTGAAGGATAAAGAAAGGTATTTCATAATGAAAAATGGGTCAGTACTTCGAGAAGACATGCTAATCCTAAAGGTGAATGAGCTTTAGAGCAGAACTGCAAAAATGCAAGAATATAAAAGCAAAAGTAGGAAAATTTAAATTTATGCTTGAAGATTTCAGCATTCTTCTCAATCATTAATAAGACAAATAGGAAATCAGTGAGCATACATATGATTTTACTCAACCTAGTCGATATTTAGAAAACATCACCAAAATGTTAAAGGCAGAATACTCAGTATTTTCAGAGCCACACAGAACATTCACAAAGGCAAACCACATTCAGGAATATAAAACAAATTTCATCAGATTTAAAAGGATTGGAATAACACTAAATATGTTCTCTGGCCATAGTGAAATTTAATTAGTAATCAATAATAAAGGGATATCTAGAAAATGTTAAAACATTTAGAAATTAAAGCACATACTACTGAGTAATCAATCAGTCAAATAATTCATGAAAGTAATAGATGACTAGAAAACATTTCAAACTGAAGGAAAACAAAAACAAAA
The DNA here is from genome assembly GCA_025594165.1 of Tamias sibiricus. Lineage (NCBI taxonomy): Eukaryota > Metazoa > Chordata > Mammalia > Rodentia > Sciuridae > Tamias > Tamias sibiricus. The sequence goes on along the minus strand of CM046662.1, from coordinate 159,225,727 downwards.
AATTTTTAAGATGTTAATATAGCATTTTGAGGAAAATATGTAGAATTAAATGTTCATATAAGAAAACAGAAAATGGCTCAGTGCTCTTAAAGCTTAGTTCTTACCTATGAAATCCAAAATTTTAAAAGATAATAGAAATAATATACAAATGCAGTAAATTCAGAGAATGTAAGGTCAGTATACAAAATTTAATTGTATTGCTACAGACTAGTAACAAACATTTGGAAATCTAAATTTTAATAAGTGCCATTCACAAAAGAATTTAAAATGCAAGATATTTACATAAAAGTTTAATGAGACTTTTACAAGATTGTGCACTGGAAACAACAAAATATTTCTGGTAGAAACAAGACCAAAATAAAAGGAGAGACATACCATATTCCTGGATCAGAAGGATAAACGTCATTAAGGTTTCATGCCTCCTCAAAATGAAATGCATTTTCAATAAAATCTCAACCAAACATTCTCACAAATGTTTTTGTTGATGTTAGAAAGATTATTTTGCAGATGGTAAAAAGCTTATCTGTATAGACATTCAAAGAACATGTAATTTCCAGAACCATTTTAAAAAAGAAGAACAAAGTCAAAACATTTTTACATAACCTGTTTTTAAATATTACTACATAAAAACAGTAATGAAGCTGTGCGGTATTGGTATAAGAGAGAAATGATCAATGGAACAGAATAGACTCAGGATGTGTGTGTGTGTGTGTGTGTGTGTGTGTGTGTGTGTTCAACTGATCTTTGACAAAGGTGCAAAAGCAATTCAACAAGGAAATAATAATCTCTGCGACAAATTGTAGAAACACACACACACACACACACACAATCTTAAACTTCATTGCAAACCATGTACAACAATTGTTTTTCAAGTGGATCAGAGACCAAGCATAAGAGCCAAAGCTACTAAAATTCTATTAGAAACCTATCAGAAAATTTGAAGGCATATAATGTACATTTTTAGGGGTAGCAACAATTTTTAAACAGGACAGAAAAAGCACAAACTATAAAAGAAAAAAAATTAGTTGGACTTTGTTAAAATATAAAATATTTGCTTACTAAAAACACTGAAAGAAATGCAGCCAATCACAGCCTGGGATAAAACATCTGCATAATGTATATCTGTAACTTGTATAAAGTGGTCTTACAAAAAAGTAGGGAGAGATCTGAATATACTTGAAATGGGCCTATGCAGATGGTCAACAAGCACATGAAAAGATACTGAGCATCATTAGTATTAGATGACTGTCCACTAAAACCATGAGATGCCACTACACACTCCATAGATTAGCAAAAATCCAAAGGAATAGTGGCTGAAAGGTGAGAATGGCTAAAATTAAAAGGACATTTTGTTGTTGAGAATGTGGTATGAGTGGAACACTTACAGGATGCTGGAGGGATTGTTATGTGGTTCAGATGGTTGGAAAGCAGTTTGGTAGTTATTACAAAGTTAAACCTCCATCCTTCCTAAGACCCAACCTGTCTACTCCTAGGTGTGGGTCCTGAGAGATGTATCTACACAAACACTTATGCTAGGATATTCTTGGCAGCTTTATTCATAAAGGTCACAAACTGGAGATATCCTAATTCTCTATTCGCTGATGAATGGAAAATCACACTGGGGTTCAGCCATATAAAACTACACAACTCAGCAGTAAAACGGAAAGAAAACTGATCCATGTACCACTTCATCCACATAGAGGAATCTCAGAGTCGTTATGCTGAGTGAAAGATGCCAGGCACAGAAGACTACAGACAGCACGATTCCATTGGCATGGATTCTAGAAAAAGCAAAACTGAGGATGGAGAGCAGATACCTGGATGGCAGGGTTCTGGGGAAAGGGGCATGAGGGAGTGTTACAGGGTGATAGAAATGTTCTATATCACCACTGCAAGAGAGGTTTGTGGCCACGCACATTGGTCAAAAAACTTCAATTTATAATGTTAAAATTAGTGAATATTTTATACATGAATTACACTTCAATAAAGTTAAATCTTTTTTAAATGAAAAAGAGGGAAAAGGATACCTTGTGCAAACACTAATACAAAGAAAGTTGGATGACTATATTAGTATCAGACAAAGCAGATTTCCAAAGAAGAATGTTGTTAGCAATAAAAAGGCACATTTCATAATATTAAAAGGATTAATTCATCAAGAGGATATATTAAGGTTGACCTGAGTAGCTCTGCAGGTGTTTTACAACTCTTAAAATAGATCTCCCTGGCAAAAGTTTAATTCCTTTTAAAAAGAGAGGGTCTAAAATAACTTTTTTGATGTTGGTTTGTGTATTTTGGAGTGGGGGAGTTTTCCAACCCCAAACACTGTGCTGGAATACTTTATGCCAATTTCTTGAGTTTTACTATAATTATTTTGACTAACTTTATTTATCTTCTGGATATGTTATTCAGAAGTCTAAAACTTATTGACTTCACTGACAGATTTATAATGGTACTCAGTGAAAAGCAACTAAATATGTCTGAACACGTCTCCCCCCACCGCCCTGCTACATATTTAGAAAGATTTCTGATTCATTTAATAATAGATATTAATATCTATTATGCTTATTTAAATAATTTCATTGTTTATCATAAATTCTATATTTTTATTTTTAATGCGTATTATTATTTTTACTTAGTATTAAGATAATAAATAGAACAAATATTGTTCATGGTGGGTGCACCATGAGGTCAGGCATTGGCTGCCACTCATCTTTACCACAGTCTGCTGTTGCCTACATTCTTTCTCCAGGGTCCCCTGCTTGGGGCTGTTTTTGCTCCCATGACACATCCATGTTCTTTCTGATCGCTGACCACTAAACTCTCCACTGTGTACCTCTTCTTCCTGCCTAGGTGATGACAACATGAGGTAGCAGCTTCGTAACTCACCTAGGACTCATGAGACTTTATAAAAACATATTTTCTTTTAAAATTAGAGATGGACATTTTTGAAATGAGTGTGATTCAGATGTCTACTGAGATCACCCCATCACTCAAATTGGAGAAAACACAGATTGGCTTTAACCCACACTTGGTGGGAAGTCCACAGCCTCCCTAAATCTCTTACTTCCCAGGAGGCTCATGTTCTCCTGGTCACTTTTGGCTCCTACCAAATTCTTGTTCTCACCTCCCAGTATTTCTCTCATTTCTCTGCTCCACACTGATTTAAGGGAAGAACGTCACTCATTTACTCTGATCCCCTCACCCCAATAAAAACACTCACACCTAGGGCTTAAACATGTAGCAAATCTCACAAACGGACAGGTTTCATATTACTACGTTACTCAGCTCCTTGGCTCATGCCAAGCTCCTCTCAGTTTCCCCTTGTCTCCATTTTCCTAGACCTCAACCTTTAAGGGGCTCCAAGGAATTCTTCTCCCTTCAATTAATCATGCAAAGTAAAGCTCAAGACCCCCTAGTTAGCTCAGAGCGATCCTGCACATGTGAAGGAGATACCTAATGCAACCTAAACGGAATTCTACGACAGATGTTATTTCCGTCTTTTACCTTGTTTGGACAAAAAAAAAAAAAAAAAAAAAAAAAAAATTAGATCCTAATGATGAGCAAATGTTGACTGGATTCAGTTAACCTGATGCAATAATCCTCAGAGAAAGTTATATATATATTAGAATGTTATAAAGTTAACTAGAGATTTCAGAGTCTCCGAGCTGACGAATTAAATACATGAAATTTAAAGTCCTGACCTTCAAAAGCTCTTGACCTTTAAATAGTATATAGCTACTTATATCCATTATATGCGAAATGGCATCCAGGCTTTTACTTTAGAATGAGAACGAGTTATGCATAGGAAACACTAAAGGTTATGCTGTGGCTACCAACATCAGCTTCAGTTTTCTCACATGGAAGATGAAAGATTTTTTTTTTTTAGCTATTGATTTTTGAGCAAGAGCTTTGTTTCTCTACTGAGCTTTTGTGCATCTCTAATTTGCCACTTGTGTCTTCTTTGCAAGGCTGGGGTTCTCCTGAGTCCTATGATGACTGTGTTGGATATGCATGGATTGAGATGGAGGATTGGCAGAAAGCTGTAGTGGGAGTGTAGGCTTGAAACTGATGTACCAGTCGTGGATGCCCAGGATGGTTCTTTTTTTAAAAATATTTATTTATTTATTTTAGTTGTACACAATGCCTTTATTTTTACATGGTGCTGAGGATCGAACCCGGGCTGCACACGTGATAGGCGAGTGCTCTACCGCTGAGCCACAACCCCAGCCCCCAGTATGATTCTTAAGTTATATGATTTTTAAAAATAACCAGGGAAGGTAATGTCTATGCTGCTGCTCCATTCCAACTCTGGATAACCGGGAATTAGAACATGAAGCTGGATACATGTTGGATAAATGTGGCTTTTATTTCACATTGGTGGTATAGACATGGCTATGAGACTAGAGCCCAACATTCATTATTTATGTGAGGCTCTTATTAGTATTTGTTAGTGCAGAAGAGATATAAATGCTGATCTGTTCTTAACAAATCTGCTTTCTATGTATCTTAACATGATACATTTTTAATAGAATACATGCTTTATGTTATTGGAAAAGGCTGCATTTACATAAATGCCAAGCATAATTTTTCCAAATTGCATAGTTAAGATAAATAATTTATTGCAAATGATATCTAGTAGGGTATGTTTAAATCTCATTTGTCATGCAAAGTTATTAGTCACTTTACTGAACAAAAATTGTCAACAGGTTGTGTTTTCAGCCTCAGATTATTTCATCTGCAATCACTGTGGCAGTAGGATCCCAGGTCAAGAGCCCAAAGCAGACCTAACCTAAGGATTCAGACACACATGGACTTTTTTTTTTTTTTTTTTTTTGTGGTACCAGGGATTGAACTCAGGGGCACTCGACCACTGGGCCACATCCCCAGCCCTTTTTTGTATTTTATTTAGAGACAGGGTCTCACTGAGCTGCTAAGTGCCTCGCCATTGCTGAGGCTGGCTTTGAACTCGCGATCCTCCTGCCTCAGCCTCCCAAAGTGCTGGGATTACAGGCGTGCGCCACCGTCACATGGACTTTTTGATATGTAGTGTAAGCGTAGCCTCAAAGGACTCTCCTTTCTCAGAAATCCTCCAGGAGAAAAAAATTATACTAAGGAACAATAAAGTAAGAATATGAGATTTGTCCGTAACAATTGTTAGTGTAGAAGGAAGATAGCAACTTTGACCATATTACCCAGACTTCTCTGTGAACCCTGGGAGGTATATTTTTCTATAATCCTTCAAAATTATGGTAGGTTAAGTATAGGCAGGGAACAAAGACCTCAGCTCAGGGTGTGTGGACACGAGGAGGGAGGAACCTGGGAGGCCCAAGCATGAGAGAGAGGGCCTTAATGGGCGAAGTACAGACACAGCCTAACACTCTTTATCCCAATATGGGTGGAGGGTGTATAAATCATGCTTTATATATTTTTTTATATTATAATGTTTTGCTTTCTGAAAAATCCTTTCTGACTGAAAGAGATTACCCACTTGTTGCTATCCAGTTCTTAGAGGCAGCAAAGTCAACTGGGAACAGGCCTTGATATGCAAGCCACACAGTCAGAGCTTTATCTCTTTTCTATGTCCTGAATGCATCATGAGGCCATATTCCTCTGACTTAATCATTCCAGGACGAAATACAGAAGCAACCCCTCCAGCCCAGAGCCTTCCAGAAACATTCAGTCCACCCAATCCTCACCAGTTCACTCTACCCCACCAGGCCTTTCCCATGAAACTCAATACAGCTGTGTGGCCCAGGCTCTCCCCTCTCTCCAGCTTCTGCTTCCCTACCAGCACCGCTGCCTCCTCCGTAGCTCTGCATGGCATGCTATGCCTCCCTTTTCTAGGGAACTGTGAGTAACCTTGAACTTGCCCTTTGCAAAGTAAGAACTGGGCACAAAACAGGAGGCCCCAACCCAGGGCCTTCATGTGTATTAGCATAGATTGAATGATGGTCCCTCCAAAGACACCCACCTCCAAATCCCCTGAACCTGTGAATATGTCACCTTATATGGTAGAAGACACTACATGGAAGTGGTTAAATTAAAGTGTTTGAGAGATAGGATTATTCTGGATTGTCTGGGTAGGTGCGGTGTCCTCACAAGCGTCTTTACAAGAGGAAGGCAGGAGGGTCAGAGAGAGAAGACATAAGGATGGAAGCAGTGGTCAGGGAAGAGAGACAGATGCTAGGCTACTGGCCTGGAAGGAGTTGAAGAATGCAAGCATCTCCAAAAGTCAGAGAAGGCAAGGGGTCGGATTTTCCCTAGCGCCTTCGGGAGGAACATGGGTTTTCTGAGTCTTTGATTTTAATTCAGTGAAAATGATTATGAACTTCTGGCCTTCCAGCCCTGTAAGACAAATTCCCATTGCTTTAAACCACTGAGTTAGCAGAAGTGTGTTTATACAGCAATACAAACAAATCCACATGTCATGCCTTCAGGGCATGCCACCTGCTTGAACTCTGGTTTGAATGGCATGCCCAGGCTTCCCAAAATAGCTGAGTGGCCTCACTCCACCTCTGGGTTGGTGGAAGGCCAGGGAAACTGTGCTGTGAGGGACCTGAAGACTCCAGTCATCCGTTCCTTGGTAGCCTTCTCCTCTTCCCATCCATTACTTCAGGAGGGAAAGGCCTCTCTTCCTTTGTCTAGGCATCAGGAGGCAGATGTTGGGTCCGGCCCACGTCCCACACATCTCCCCAGCTAGACACACATTCCCTCAGGTGGAGGCTGGAAAGCCCCCAGGGACTGTGCTAGGTGGGAAGACAAGTAGAGACTTTGCCTAATGAACTCAGTGCCTCTGAGGAGGGGAAACCATCTCACAGACTAAATCCTTGGAAAGTCTTTCAGGGAAATGCACACTCACTACCAACATCTCTCTACCTGTTCAATGCCTCTTATCTGTCTACATTTCCATTTCATGTTCTGTGTCCCTCTCAGTCTGGTGACCCCAGTCACTTGAAAACATCTGAATTTTCTGCACAAGGATCCCTGGAGGTCCCTCCCAGGGTGGGATTTGCAAGACCTCATTCTTTAGCTGCTTTCCCAGGCCCAGGTCATTATTTCACCATGAGCATGCACTCTTGTCCCTAAAATACAGGGGAAGGTGGGTGCTTTATGTCCACTTTGGTCTCACTGACAACACAGAATGAGCCTTGCTGGCTCCTAAGTGGCTGGTGAGCAAACCTCCTGCCTGCAGCTGGTTTCTCAGGGGAACAAAAGAGCACTTGATCTGTATCATATGGGGAAAGTCTCTCCACTGCCAGGCCTCGGACCTTCTCACTCAGGTAAACATCACAAAGGTGTTTTGTGTGAGGAAGTTGGTGATTCCTCGTCATGACTGCTTTCTTTGTGCAAGAACCCTACATGAGCAGAGAATAATTCACACAGTTCCCAGAATGCATGGTGCTGTCTCCATAGAAGCTTTCTGATTCCCAACTCTATCCTGCTAGAAGGCAGGTGTCTGTGCAGTTGACCCAGAGAAGCAACAGCCAAATGTAGAGAGTAAGAAGCCATCCAGTTATCATGGAGGCCGGAGGAATGAGGATCTGCGCTCCCGTGAAGCACTCTAGATAATGACTTCTTGAACTAGCTGGGAAGAATGCAGGGGAGGCAAAATTTCTTGCAATCCTGTGGACAAGGCCTGAGTCAGAAAAACACATCTTGCTGCTATTCTTTCAAAACTGTTTTTCCTCCAGGCTGCTATTATCTGGAGAAACACATGGTGAATTTGTTATTTTTCATGATGAACTGGTAAATCTAATTGCTTGCAATTTTTAAAAAATTTTCCCCAAATTTGTATTCATTGTAACAACATATTGAAATTAAAATAAAAGAAATTTAAAAGTGAAGGAAATTACCCAGAAATCTGCCAATGATAGCAAGTCCTTTTATTTTCCATGTTTCCTCCCAGGAATTATCTATTTGCTGGCAATACAGTCCTGATGGTACTTTCCGGAATGGGAGATTTGGAAAAAAGACAGACTTCTTCTACTAAAATATTGTGAACCACATTACTTAAAATGAGAAAAGTGGACTAGTTGATTTTTTAATGGCTCCTTCCAGTTCTAAAATTATTTATACTTCTGTACTTCCAACAGAATGAGTCTTACTTGGAAGCATCATATTTGGGGAACTGGAAATTTTTAAAAGCTGAGAGAATGGTACTGGCAAAGGAAAATGGCAATCAGCAAGACCACAAACAATAGACAGGAGCAAAAACTGAAACTCAGTAGGAACCTTTTGATAAACACACTCTAAAATAACTACTTCTTTTTTTTTTTCTAATTCTATAAGTTCCCAAACTTGTTTGAAAAGCTTAAAGTTTTTTGACCTTCAGTTGAGTCTTCTGTCATAAAATATACCCATCCTTAGTAACAGAAATATTATATTAACATCATGAAAGATCCACAAATGCTTTCCTCCTAAGATCTGTGGTTGTGTGCTGTACAATTTGGAATGGTGCCAAACCAAAGTAGCTGTCACCCCTTTACTGGGGCCTTGTTGAAGTCACACTTTTCTTTTTCCTTATGTTGCCACTACTTTGAACCAAGATACTCTGGCAGTAGGTATGAGATGTCATTTTTAAAAAGAGAAATGAAAATAATAGTTGGTACAAATCTTTCAAGTGCTTTTTTAGGCAGCTGAGTGTTTTCTATCCTTAGAAATCTGAACAGAACCTGTGCTTAAGTAGATGGAAGGAGGACCTGTTATAGACTCCAACCATCAGTCAGTAAACCTGGTCCTAAACTTCATGTGCTGCAAGACTTTCTATGTTCTAGTAGAAACCATTGAAAACATTTAGCCAGATTATTACACTGTTATTCTGACCAATTGCAAACTAAATTGTAGATAGGCTTTCCTTCCTTCACACAATACTCTTTTAACTGTAATATGTGCACATCAGAATTGTGTCTTGTCTTTGTGTGGTTCACTGTTAATGCATGCTAAATGTCTGACTATAAAATTGCACAAAGGAGGATACAGTTGTAATGTGCATGCTTTGATTTACATGGTACTGGGTAAAGCAAAGATTGCTTACTTTACAGGATGGATTTTCAGGCTCTATTTCAATGTGTGAGCTTGTAGGATTCGTGTACACACAAGATTTGCCAGAGCGTGTCACTGTTTAGTTCAGAGATGGAAGGTCTGCAAACAGGACTAACAGTAGGGTGAATGTCATCTTACTACCATTATCGAACACAAATGTCTATCTTAACACACAAACATTGGCAATTTCTTGGAGATTCTAGAGCTCATGGAGCTCTTGATGAAACACTTTGGGGCAATTGGTGATTATAAAGGTGTGAGAAAGGATACTATATTATAATTGGCAAAGGGACTGTAATTCCAATGCCAGTTTAAAGCACTGTATTGAGAAGCACTGGAGATCCCATCTGGGTTCCATGGGGAGTAAACTGGAAATGAGAACTTATGTGGTCTATTGACTGGAGAGCAAAGGGCAAGGAATGTGTGCCACACATTCACCATTATTACATTAATAATAAGACTATGTAACCTATATAACAACATATAGCAGTAGTAAATCAGTTTGTAACGTATATGCTATTTCTTACACAAAGCGACTTCAGATCATATTCATATTCTGTGAGCTCCAGCAAACCCTGCTCAGGCTACAGAGACTGATAAAGTTGTCACTTATGCATTAATAGGTGACATTGAAATCTTAACTGAATTCAGTCTAGGAACTCCGAGAGAAGTTGTGCCATACATGGCAATAACCATTCAAGATGCTTTTATTTGTTTTTCCTTATAAGACACTTTGCTAAGAGCAGCATATAGTTTTCTCAGATGCCACTGGAGCTGACATCAGTTCTTTTTGCCATCTGATTTCATCTACTGGTATGTGTTAGTGTGTTTTCCATTACTATAACAAACTACCTGGATTCTGAATTTATAAGAAAGAAAGGTTTATTTTGACTCACATTATTGGAGGTTCTAGTCCATCATGATCAGTTGGCACTATTGCTTTGGTCCTGTGACCAGGCAGCATATCATTTCAGGACCACATGGTAGAGCAAAACTGCTTATCTCCTGGCCAGGAAGCAAAAAGAGAATGAGGAGGGGGCCATGGTCCCACAATCCTTTCCAAGCAAATAACTTCCAATGATCTAACTGCCTGCTATGAAGCTCTATCTCTTAAACATTCCTCCACCACCCAATAGTGCCATACTGGGGACCAATACTTTAACATGTGGGTCTTTGGGGGACATTCAATATATAAGGTCTAGCAAGGTGCATGGATGGCTTTATTTAAATTTAGGGTAACCTTTCAGGAGCTTGGTTATATTTTCTTTGGGGTATTGTTTCTTCTCTGACACTGCAGAGTCCTGCTTTGTGAGCTAGCACACAGATGTAAAAGCAGGATTAAAGTCTCTGAGAGAAATCCCTCTACCATCAGGAGACTGGGGTCTATGGTCAAAGGCACATGTCTCCTCTCCTTCTGGGCAATTCTGGAAGATATTGTAAACATTTGTCTAGTGGAAGTACTAGTGGAAGGGAACCCCACCATGGCCTTTCCATGTACAGTGATATGTTGGAAAATAATAGTCTTGATTTTGGGGATTATCTTTCAAATAAATTCCTGTGGGGCTGGGGTTGTAGCTCAGCAGTGGCGCACTTGCCTTGCATGTGTGAGGCACTGGGTTCGATCCTCAGCACCACATGAAAATAAATAATAAACAAAGGTATTGTGTCCATCTACAACTAAAAAAATAATTATTAAAAATAAATAAATAAATCACCTGTATGTAAGTACTTGCCTTAGGGTCTGCTTTAGGGGAACAGAAGTTCATACTATCCTTTTTAAAATTACTGGGATGATAACAGTTTACATTGCTAAGAGCAACATTAATAAATGCATAGTTTCAGATGATAGATCATGGTGAATATTCTACTTTTCAATGGAAATAATATAGGGTCCTTCTTGCAAAGAAGTATAAGGTGCTTCATAGTTTGGATCAAAATAGCACACCAACTGCCTATGCCTGCTTGCTATTACTACACAAAATAGAAATGACAGGAAAGAAGTTATATAGAACGATATTAAAACACAACAGAGAGTCATTGATGCTTCAAAATTTTGGAGAAAAATTTTGATAAAACAAAAGACAGACCAATTGGATGGTGCCACAGCAAACACATACATGTATTGAAACATAATGCGGTACCACACTAATATTTATAATATAAAATGACAAATATTTATGCATAAATAGTTTACATGTAAAAGTTTTCCTATATCAGTTAAAATAACTTTAAAAAATTATAAACAGTGAAAAGATGTACAAACGTGAGGAAATTTAGCAACACTGGCAGAGAAAGATCTGATGATTTTAAAATACAAGGAGCTCTTTTAAAAAGTTTTTGTTAGTGCATTGTAGCAATACATAATAGTGGGGTTCATTTTAAGATATTTGTAAATGCAGACAGAAATGGAGTGAATTATGTTATATGCATTTATAAGGAGCTCTTAAATTATTATTACTAATAATCCAACAGATTGCACAGAGAATATATAACAGATTGCACAGAAATTCATCTGAAAATTTAAGTGACTTATAAACATAGGGGGGAAAATCACCCATAATATTAAATACTCTTACTCAAAATTACTGAAAAACCAAATAAACAATGAACCACTATACCTACAATCAGCATTTACAAAAATTAGAAACTTTAATAATATGCAGGGTTTTTTTAAAATATTTATTTATTTGCTTTAGCTGTACACAATGCGTTTATTTGTACGTGGTGCTGAGGATCGAACCCGGGCCGTGCACGTGCCAGGCAAGCGCTCCACCGCTGAGCCACAATCCCAGCCCCAATATGCAGTTTTTTTGAGATTACAAGGAAGAGGCACTCATTAATTTTTAGCGCTATCTCTTTGGAGGACTATTTGGTAATATTTATCAATGTTTTATATGTGCATACATTTAGATTTGGAAAGTCCTTGTCTAAGACTTCATCCTACAACTTGTATTCACACAATGGGTACAAAAGTCAAACAACAGAGTTTTGTTGCAGTGTTTTTAGTGGCAAAACAAAAACCAGAAAACAATGAAAATGTTTAGAAGCATTCAGAAAAGAAGTGATGAAAATCAGAATGACATATGCATATTCACAAACAAAACAGGATCTGGAAGGCAATGGAGCAACATATTCATGGTTTTGGTTTTTGTTTCTTTAAAAGAAAATTATTCCAACCACTAGTTCCCAATTATCAGAGTCCTCTCAGTCTAAGCAAAGAGAGAAGTCTGGGCAATTACAAGTCCAGTGTCAGGAGTCTACTTTCAGGCACTGATCAACTCACTTATAAGAAAAAAAATTATGCACACACATAAACACACACACACACACACACACACACGTGCTTTTAGTGAAATATTGATTTTCTACAGCTGGTGGTATCTCATTGCCAGTACCTTTTACCAATTATAAAATCTTGGACTTCATTGAGGCTTTATGTGCTCCATGAAAGAAATGGTGCCTATAATGCTTTACCCATAGACACATCCTGTCAGGGCCTGTCATTGCCCCAGCTTGCCAACAGTGGTGTTTCAGGAACTTCTTTCCACAGACACACTGGGAAGTCCAGAACACATTGGGGCAGATCCAGAATAGCAACTTTTATTCAGAATTTTCCAATGCTTCAAGAACAACTGGCTTGACTGAAACTAGTGAAAAACTAATTCATTGAAAGATTTAGAAGACCCCCAAACTTCAGCACAATGCTGCTGATATACACTTTAAATGTGCCCCAAACAATACTGTAAATGCTCAAAAACAACAAAAATACCTTCAAACTACCCTAGGTTTTCAAAATATCCTTCCTTTCCCATCACTGAGCCTCTTCATACCTGCTACAAAAATCCAGTCTGTGGCATGGAACGTGTCTACTTGATTGTAGTTTTGGGACTGTGGTGGAGGGTTACTGCAAAGTTCTTGTTTGCAGGCCAGTGACTCTTCTTCTTCAGATGTTAGTGTGAAGTCTAGCCATGCAATGTCAAGTAGACATGGGAGTGTGAGATCTATCTGGAGTTATACCAATGAATACCAGTTCTGAGCCATCTCCTCCGTGAACAGACTTCACACAAATGGACAGAGATAACCATGGAACTAAAAATATTCCAGTATTTATTGCATTCTTCTCTTGACACCACTTCAGAAGCTTATAAGGGAATTCACCCTTAATTATGTCACCATGTGAACCATTCTAGTTCCTTTCTCCAATTTCTGAGATTTGCATGTTTTCCCCCAAGACTGGAAAAACAAAAGTAAATGCTAATGCAATCCATGTGTGTTTATGGAAACAAATAACAAATATCATCTATCTATCTATCTATCTATCTATCTATCTATCCATCCACATAAAGAGAGAGAGAGAGAGAGAGAGAGAAGAGAGGAGAGAGAGAGAGAGAGAGAGTAAATGAACACCACCACAGGAGGAGGAGAAGGCTCTTGATTGCCTGCCTCCTTAACATAACTCAGGGATCTTATCTCCATCTCAAAACATGATAACTGTGTCTCTACCAACTATGCGTAACTCAGGTAGTATGTCACTCTTTGCATCTTGAAAATAGGTTGCTGGTTACATAATGGGTTTGAGGACTCTTCTGACAAGAACCCCATATGCTCTATCACCACTTGTTATCATTACCCACAAGTCGAGTGCCCTACAGCTATTTAGCTAATCCAAATGTCCCCGTGCTCAGTATACCTATATGATAACAGACGTCATTCATGTTGAGAAAATTGCAGAACAATGTCTCAGCTGTGTCTTGGTTATCTTCACTTATAATTTTAGTATAAAAAGGTATATATATGTATGTGTATATATATATTCTATTGTATCACATTTAAAACAGCCTTAGTGAGCTATCATTCACAAAATATATGTTCACCAATTTTTAAAGTGTTCAACTTCCCAGTTCTTAGCATATTCATAGATATGTGTAAGCACCACCAGAGTCAATTTTAAAAACTTTTCCTCACCTCAGGAGGAAACCTTAAAACCTTGGACTCTTTCTTGCTCTCTAGTACGACTGGAGTCTCGTTCCAGCCCCAAGCAACCACTAATCCACTTTATATAGATTTTTCTGCTCTGGATATTTCATAGGAATGGAATCACACACTACTTGTACTTTCATGTCTTCATTGTTTCACTCAGTATAATATGTTCTAGGCTCATCCATGTTGAAGATTGTCAGCACCTCCCTATTTACAACTGAATAATCATGCGTTGTATAGACATATTGTTTTCTTTATCCACTTGTCAATTGAGGGACATTTAGGTTGTTTCCACCTTTTATGTCATAAATAATGCTGCTATAAACATTTGTGTCCAACAGCTTGTGGGGGCATATGTCTTCCTTTCTTTTGAGTATGCACCTAGGACTATCAGTGCTGCATGGTATGATAATGCTGTTTAACCTTTTGAATGGCTGCCAGACTCTACCAAAGTGCCTGCACCCTTTTACATTCCTCTGCAAGATACGTTAAAGTTCTCATTGCTCCACATCCCCGTCAATGCCTGTTATTATCTGTCATTTTCATTCCAGACATTCTGCCGGATGTGAGATGGCATCTCATTGTGGTTTTGATTTGTATATCCCTGACAACAAGCATCTTTTCATGTGGTTGTTGATCATTTGTACGTCTTCCTTGAAAAAAATGTCTATTCAGACGTTTTACCTATTTCTTAATTGGGTTATCTTTTCATGATCCAAGATTTTGAAGACTTTTTTTCTATTTTCTTGCAAGCATTTTGTAGTTTTAGCTCTTACACGTAAAACTCTTCCATTTTGAATTACTATCTGTGTGTGTTACAAAGTAAGGGTCCAAATTTTTTCTTCTGCATGTGATATAGAGTTGTTCTGACACCATTTATTGAAAAGATGATTCTTTGCCAATTGGATGGTCTTGGCATCCTTGCTGATAATCAGTTGACCATAGATGTGGGTGGGATTCATTTCTGAAATTTTAATTCTGTTCCTTTGTTCTCTATGTCTATCTTGTACCAGTACCAGACTGTCTGTATTACTGTTTTTTACATTAAATTGGAAAAATGGAAACATGAGTCCTCTTATTCTGTTCTTCTCTCTCAAAATTGTTTTATGTATCTTATTTGACCCAGTGGTCTTTGTTGAAGCACCCTAATTCTAAGATGAAAATTCCCATGTGGTAAAATCTCCCATAAGTAGATGAATGAGTGCAACATTGTATGTGTGTCACAACCTCATCGTGGAAGTAGAATCTCATGACCTTTGCTGTATTCTGTTGGCTGAAAGCAAGTATCAGATCCACTTCCATCCCCAGGGTAGCAGGTGATCCAGGCATACACCTGTGAACTACTCTGTCAGTACACACCAGTACCTGGTCTCACATCTCTAAATGTACATAGCAACCACGCCCTCTGCCAGATAATTTTTATATGTAGAACTTTGATTATTTCAGAGAATACTTAGTAAAATCAATTAAAATCAAGGAGTGTAACAAGTATAGCGCAAGCATTTCTTTCTGAATATCACTCACATACCTTTGTATACAGAGGCATGCACACAAACAGAAGCCAAATCATCTGACTCCTTTTATAAATCACAGCCCAAAGCATTTAGCAAACACAATTCTCCTTTATACTGAGAAAATGGATTAATTGATAAAAATCATCTCAATAATTTATTTTCGAGTGAAAAACTAGTGAAAGACACTTTTCCAAGTCTTTCATTAGTTTCTCCCTTTTTTTCCCCTTTACTTATAATTATTTGCTGAATTATCTGGTTCACTGGGCAGGATTGTTAATTTTATGTGTCACCTTAATTGGGTGAAGGGATGCTCTGATAGCTGATTATTATTCCTGGTTATGTCTGTGAGGTTTTGAGTCAACAGACTGAGTAAAAAGGATTCATTCTCAACATCAAGCATAGACATTATCTAATCTATTAAGTGTTTAAATAGAACAAAAAGGTGACCTTATCTATTTATCTATTTCCTGGAACTAAGATACCTATCTCCTGTCCTTGAGCACTGGGGTTCCTGGTGCTCTGGTCTTTGGATGCTATGACATAAAACCACTGGGTCCTCTGGTTTTCAGGCCTTGAATTAATTCAATCAATTTGACATGGACTAAATTACTCCACCACATTTTCTTGTTCTCCATAAAATTATGGAACTTCTTGGTCTCCTTAGTCATTTGAGACAATTCTCACAGGAGTTCTCTGGTGGCTAGATGGCTTACTAGTTCAGTCTCTAAAGAACCCTAATGCATTGGGTCAGCTATACGGTTTCAGTCAGCTATTTTGCTACTGTGACTAAAAGACCTGACAAGAACAATTAGAGGAGGCAAAGTCTGTTTGGGAACTAAGGTTTCAGAGAGCTCAGTCCATAGACAGCTGACTCCATTCCTCAGCCCAAGGTGAGGCAGGACATTATGACAGAAGAGTGTGGTAGAGAACAGCAGCTGGGAACATGGCACCAGCAAGCAGAAAGAAAGAGCTCTGCTCAACAAGGACCAGGTATATATCCCAATGCCATGCCCCAATGACTCACCTCTTCCAGCCACCTCCTACCTGGCGACAGTCACCACTCAGATGATCTCTATTAAGGGATTAATTAATGCACTGATTAGGTTAATATTCTCATAACCCAGACATTTCACCTCTAAACTTCCTTGCCTTGTTTCACACATATGCTTTTGGGGGATACCTAATCTAAACCATACCACGTACTTGTCACTTTATCTCATAAAACCAATTTTATTTGCCAATGCCAATGCCACAACTGAGTCTCATACGTGAGATGACCAAGTATGCAATAGTTAAATTGCACCTCACATTAAAAAATAGTTTCTGTGGTAAGCATTGTAGCTCCATATGCTTCACACCCCCCTTTCCTGTTGGGTGAGGGTTCTCATACTTTTTTTTTCTTTATGAAAACAGCAGAAACATCTGTGTCTCCTCCCTCAATCAGTACAACACTTTATGAGTCCCAGATTTACAAATAGTATCAGTTACATGCAGTAAACCTTATTCTTGGTCTTATTAATTACTTTCCACCAACTTATCCCTCCGGCATTTTGGTTACAAAAGCATGCTAGCAATCAGAAGTAATGGTTTTAAGTTAGTTATTTGATAAGTAGGTCCCTTTGCAAAGTTTCTTGTTAATTATTTAAAGAATCTGTATCCTGGTGAGGCTCTGCCTGTTCTCCTGTGTTGCCATATTCATTTGCTCAAAACTGTTTGTCTGCTCTTCTCTTTTCTCTGCCTGTCTCTACAGAATTTTTATAAGTCTGAGATTTAGGCACTTTAAGGCACATTATGTTTTTCTAATTTTTTATATGGCAAATTCACTCCAGGTCTTAGATTAGCCTCTGAGCTTAAAGACTCATAACATCCCATGCACATTTCTCTGACATTATGGAGGAGAAAAAGCATAGACTATATTTTCATAGGTCTCTTAGATTGTATTCTCCTTATATTTCAGTTTCTGGGGAAGATGATGATTAATGAATCTGTAAAATGCATGTGATGTGAAGTTCACAAGGGGAAAGGTAAATTGGGAAACCTTTCATTCAAAGGTTGTGGGCAAATGATGTGTGAAATTCTTGACAAATTGCCTTCATTAAGTTTTTGAAGTGGACAGTTTTTTCATAAATTTGGCTTATTTTCAAACATAACTGTGCAGTTTTAAGACATTCACTGTCGGGTTGCAATCTGCCATACTGTTTGTCCTTGAAAACCATTATTCTTGGGGAAATTTATAGTAAGTTTAAAGTAGGATTTTCCTTGATAGAATTTCTGTGAACAATACTCATTCCTGAGCAAAAATGGGATTAAAATGCTGCTCTCTCATCCCCCAGGTGTACAATGGGACAGGGATGAAGCACGAAGAGCTTTGCATGAATTATTGACCTCTCAGCAACAAAGCACTTTCATCTAGGGGTCCTATTTTGACCTTAAAAGTATAGTACAAGCAATTGCTGCCTCTTTTCAGCAGTGTTGTGTGCTTGTAATGTGGCCGCTGGTGGCAGGGGTCTTGAAGTCCAGCTCCACTACTTATTAGGGATGTGACTCCAGGCAGCCAGCTTAATTTCTCTGCGTTTCACTATCCTCATCTATTACTGAAAATAATAATCTCTACCTAATAGGATTGTGCAGAAAATAAAAATATAATATGAGAATATATGTAAAGTACCTAGGTCCTATCTGGCATACAAGAGACTATCAAAGAATGAAAGCATATACTCATCCTTTGGAGAATTAGCACAAACTTGAGTCTGAATGTAGGAATTGAAGACTGAATATTTCTCACATTTCTGTAAGCTTATGTGTTTATTTCTAAGTCCATTATTTGAAGACTTCAATTTTAGTTCCTAGATGTCCTACTCACATTTGGGCATTTTCTCACTTGAAGGTGATTTACCGTAAGATAAATAATTATAGTAATATATATATGCAATAATTTCTACATCTTAACAGGCCTTCCTGCAAATCTCTTTTCTTCTTCACACAACTTTGCAGTGTACAAAAAATCAGGCAGGTAATCATTGCTCTGTGGTAGGTGTTAGATGAATGGAATGGATGCTTGTTTTCCAGATAAGGAAACTAAATCACATGAAAGTTAATTATCTTGGTCAAAGACACATTCAGCCAATGTCTGATAGTATTAAATATCAATGCATACGACTGTGTAGATTCTACAGTATGAAGGCTTATCCTACATAGCATATGTTTCCTAATAGTTCAAGATCTGAAAAACATAGAACTGTAACTCAGATCTTTAAAGAATCTGTTATCATTTTCCAAAATTGGCTTCATTTTCCAGTCATCAATTTTATGGTTGAATACTCTGAGATGTGGGGTTAAGAAAAGAATGAATAAGTTAAATATTTATTTCTTCTTAATCCATGGTAAGGAAAAGTTATTTGGTAAATTTCTGCCCTTTTCTCGTTGTTTTAATCTATCTTCATTTTACTTCTTTGCTCATGTGGTAAGGATTTATCAAGGGTCTCATCTTGAGACTTATATTTTTTATATTGAATTCAAGTTTGTAACTCTACCACTTGACTTCTAATAATGTTCTTTGGTGAATAAACTTTCTGCATTCCAGCAGAAGGAGCAGTCAATGGTTGGAAAGTTGGTGAAAACAAACTTCAGGAAAGTCACTATTTGACTCATCAAAGTGTCATGCAATGATAATGATCCCATCAGATGTTTTCCAAATTCAGAGACTTGGATATCAATTGTGGACAAAAATATGTCCATATCCACATATTCCCTTGGGTTCAGAGTCAAGATCAAGAGGGAATTCTTATGATTTTGTAGTCCTCTCCATCAACAGTTTTAATTCCCATAGTTTCAGTTACCCACTGTGGACTGTGCTGAAAAATATTAAATGGGAAATTACAAAAATAATTCTTAAGTTTTTAAATTGTGTGCCATTCTGAGTAGCCATGATGAAATTGAATGCTGTCCTGCTCTGTCTTCCACCCCCAAGATGTGACTCATCCTTTTGTCCAATGTATCCATGTGGTATGCACTATCCACCTATTTGTCACTTAGGGGCTGCCTTGGTCATCTTACCTGCTATCATTGTATCACCATGCTTGTATTTAAGTAATATTTATTTTACTTCATGATGGCTGCAAAGTTCAAGAGTAGTGAGGCTGGCTCTTCATATATGGCAAAGAGAACTGGTAAAGCACTTCCTTGAAGGGAAAGGAGAAAGGGCTCAACTTAATAAGACAAGAAAAAAAATACAAGCTGAAGTTACTAAGATCTATGGTAATATGAAACTTCTATCCTGAAGCTATGCAGAAAGAAAAAGAAATGCATTCTAGTTTTGCTGTTGTAACTCAAGCCATAAGTTATAGTCACAGTCATGATGAGTGCTTAGTTAAGATAAAAAGGGCATGAAATTTTTGTATGTATATATAGGAAAAATAGTGTATGTAGGGTTGGACACTACATCTAGTTTCTGGCATCCATTGAGTGTCATCGAACAAATCCCCACAAATAAGGGGTCAGAGTTGGGGTGAGCAACCAAAAAATTTGTAAGGACTATGTTTATACTCTGGGCTGCCACCTGTAAATTTTGGAATTCTTGTTTGGAAAAAAGATGGAATTGTGGTCTCTCATGAGGGGTCACTAATCTGCAAGCAGACCTACTCTATTGATGGTTAAAGATCCAAGCTGAGTATCTCATAATGCTTAATTCTCAATCCACATTCTACTGGCTGCTCAGCCATTAACCACACATCCTAGGACTAGGAGACTTGTTGTTGAAAGTACTTACTTTCAGAAATTTTACTTATGTCTCTGGACCTCAGTGTCCTTTTCTGTAATCAAATAGCGAGAGAAGTTCTTCTCATAAATATTCTGATTGTTTTGTTACCCTTCTTCCTTTCATAAATCCCAGTCTGGCTGAGAGAAGCATTCTATATACCTTGCTTTTGATTTTCATTTTAAGGGGTTCTTTACATTCATGTTTACCATATTGCTCTGATAGAAAAAGTTTTTCACTGGGGTCAGCAGGAAAAACCAAGCATATGCCCCACTTGGAGCAGCAATATGTACTGAACTGGAAGTTCCTTGTGGGACACCTCTAGTTTTTTAATCTGAGTTTAGAAGATGAATGTTAACCACAGTACCACCATCTCGAGAGAAGTTCTTCTCATAAATATTCTGATTGTTTTGTTACCCTTCTTCCTTTCATAAATCCCAGTCTGGCTGAGAGAAGCATTCTATATACCTTGCTTTTGATTTTCATTTTAAGGGGTTCTTTACATTCATGTTTACCATATTGCTCTGATAGAAAAGAAGTTTTTCACTGGGGTCAGCAGGAAAAACCAAGCATATGCCCCACTTGGAGCAGCAATATGTACTGAACTGGAAGTTCCTTGTGGGACACCTCTAGTTTTTTAATCTGAGTTTAGAAGATGAATGTTAACCACAGTACCACCATCTCCTGGCTACCCGAAGGCTTTTTACCTTGAGGCAATGTAGTTTCTCTACATATTAATTCAAAAAGTAGATGAAGTTAAGATTTATTGGGATTCTTGGCATATAAATATTCTGACTCCATAGAAGCAAAATTGATGAATTTCACAATTTTTGTGACATCACTATTAAATTGCCCAAGGAATATTGCAATAAGTAGTAAAGAAATAGAGTTTTCTTTTAGCTAACAGATAAAGGTTATTATGCATAAGAGCATAGCCAGTTATTCTGAGTAGATAGAGTAAGAAAATATATATATATGTAGGGATCTAATGGATGGGTTGTGGAATTCTCCATTACTTTCTAAAGACTGAGAGAATAGTTGCATGTGATTTTCCTTGATAAAAACGGACTTACATAAAACAGATCAAGAGATCATTCCTTTTTATTTTTCTCTCTCCTGCCTGTCTTCTTCTACTTCATCAGGACTTAAGCAATGCCTTTTTATTTTTCTCTCCCCTGCCTGTCTACTTCTACTTCATCAGGAATTAAGCAATGCCTAGGTAACTCCAAGAACTCCTGCCAATTTTAAGCAATAAGCAACCAGTCAATTCAGGAAAATATCACTTTAAGTCTTAGATGGTACTACTCATTGTTTGAATTAATTTCAAAAGTAACGGAAGTCAGGTGTGGTGATGCATGGCTATTATTCCAGCTCTTCAGAGGCTTAAACAAAAGAATCTTGAGTTCAGGACCAGTCTGGACAATTTAAAAGATTATGTCTCAAAATAAAGGTATGTTATATGCATGCATGAAAATGCCACACCAAGACCCATTATTTTGTACATTAATATATACTAGTAATTATAATAAAAAGCAAAAAAAAAATTTAAATTAAAAGTGAAAAAGTAATGGAGAAACTATAGCTTAGTAGACCATGAAATAACCATAATCTTGGTTTTCATTTTACTTTAAATGTTTAGCAATCTTCACTTTTTTCAGGCTCAAATTTTTCATTCAGGGTACCATTTTTGGCCATATAATTTTTCTTTATTTGCCACACACTCTGTGTTTCCTAAGATGTTTGGTCTTTCAGATTCCTAGGCAGACCTCCAGCTAAAAAGAGACAGCATAGTCTGATCGACCTCAGGGAACCAAAGTTCCAGAAGGATTTGAAATGTCATGACCAGGTGAGCATTTTCATGTTGCCGAAATCGTCCCAACTCCCATCTGTTGCTCTGGAGATAAATCATAGCACCTAGAGATAAATGCACAGCACACCCAGTAGTGTGCCATGTACCTGCAGCAGTGCAGCTCTGACTTCCAGGTTTTCAGGTGTAGAGATCAACACCTGAGGAAGAATTGGTCCATAGATCACCAAATAAGAACAGACTTATGCATCAGTGTCATTAGAGCTCTTTCCCTGGTTTATGCGTGGGATTGATTACTTTTTTCAGATAGTCCAAAACATCTGCTAGTGCCTAAAAACTCACATTGATTTTCTGGATTGCCTGTTTGGTTATGTAATACTTACACTGAATACACTAGGCTGCTTTCCAGCTCACTTCCAGATATAATTTAAGGACTGATGTTAATCTGTAAAAGCACATGGGATTTGGACTTTTGGCAATCCTGAAGACAGCCTCCCTCACTACACACCATCTTGATGGTTGATGTAAACCAACGGGTACTGACTTTTACCTCCTGCAAGTTGGCAGCTCCTAACTGATTAGCTTCAGCCCTGGAATTGGCTTCTACCATTGGTCTGATGAAGCCAGTGTCTGCTCTCCTTAAGGTCATGATCCTGACATACTGAGATCATTAAAGTGTGTGTGTGTGTGTGGGGGGGGGTGAGATGTTTTCTATATGTGACAGTAGAGATTTCTGATTATAAAAATTAAAAATAAATAAAACCTTTAACATTATGAAGAAACTATTTTTAAAAAGACAAACCATTTGGAAGTACAATTCTAATCAGCCCTCAAATGAAAGAAAAGAGTAATGGCTATTTTTAGAATTTCTTTCACTAGTATAACCAATGACTAGTGACCTTAAAACATATGAGAGCAATACAATTAATACAGATGAGATGCATTTTCTTTTGGTGCTCAAAGCCAGACGAAATTAACATTGGATGAGATTTTCTTTTGGTTAGTTTATATGATAGGAAAGCCTTCTGCAAAATTTGAAACTATTTCTTAAAAAATGGATTCCATATAACCAAAACACTTTTTTCTGTTTGGGGCTCATTTAAAATATTTAAAATATCTAAAATTAGTTTCAGTCCTGAACAACTTTAATACAGATCAAGTGTTTTAAAATATTTATGATAAAGAAAATGATTCCATCTGGGCAGGGAATTTATTACTGGAATATCATACCAATTTGAATTGAAGCCACTGTGAGATTAATTTCTTCTCTGCTGTTGGAATATAAATTTGTTCTGACAGCTGCTTTCTGTAACCAAAGTATGCTTATTTGCATGCAGTATCTTCTCCTCAATGAAATCATATATATCAGAAAAACTCTGAATGGTTTAAGCTACAAACAAAGATTGATTATCAATGTAAATGCCAACCAGGGATTTACTATAAATAAACAAAATATTGGCAAGTGCCTACTTTGAAATCAACACTGGTTATTTAGAACTTTCAGAGAGACAATCATGAAATTCAGAAGAACTTGCTGGTGTTAAAAAAAAAAAAGAATTACACAAAAGAAAAAGATGGACTTGATCAAGCATGTTTTTTTTTCAGATTTATTAATGATTAGCACATCAAGCATTCACTTTTGTACTACATTCCCTTTCACCATGGCTAAAAGCTGACAAGATTAATATTATTACAGTAATAATGTGCCATGAAGGATGTGTAGTAATGTAGACATTTATGTAATGCAATTGGTGTCTGAGTAGGTACAGTTATCTGCTATAATTTGGCATTGATGATAAAAGGGAAGGGCTTCAAAGTCAGAAGTTGAATTTGTCATGCTTTCTTCAGAAACAGACCATTTAATTGAGAGGCCATAAACGCAAGCAAGAGGTGTAACATTCAGTGTGGCTTTCAGATAAGAAAAAGAACCAATTGCCCATCAGAAGAGAATAAAGATGAACACCCCCAAAATTGAGACGACTTGAGAGTAAAAACCATTTTGAAACAAAATGATAATAAATCAAACTCTCATTTTGGTTCTAAAACATTTACAATTTCTTATGCCTGATACTCCCACCCCCCAAGTGCTGGGGATCAGATGCCAAGCAAATACTCTACCTCTGAGCTACACACCTAGCCCATCCTTTTAAGAGGAATTTTATAATTAGCCAAATGTGCTATTGGCTGTCCTTCTAGTCTAAGTGCAGCAGACACTGACAGAGGTATGTAAGGCAGTATTAGAGAGAAATGATCAGGAAAGTGTGCATCTAGATATCATCGTCTTTCTGTTAATAATAATCTTCTTCGAACCAAAGTGAAAGTTGTGGAAAGAAAGGAAGGCGAGGAAACATGGATGGAGGGAAAGAATTGAAGGAGATTCTTTCTCTATGTGTATTCATGTTACAAAAGATCTAAGCCCAATTAATTGTGAAAATCTATATACACTGAACACACTAGTAAGCCATTCTCAGGGAAAAGGTGACAATTCTCCACTGTGTGTATTTACAATGCATTTCCTGAAGCAAAAATTATTAATTTCTATTCTTCAATAGGGACCAAAACAATCTTATAAACAACCAAAGAAATGCACTGCTATGGTTGGGATGTGAGGTGTCCCCCAAAAGCTCACATGTAAGACAATGCAAGAAGATTTGGAGGAGAAATGAATGGGTTACAGCCTGAACCTAATCAGTGGATTAATCCCTAATGGGATTACCTGAGTGGCAACTGGAGGCAGGTGGGTGTGTCTGGAGGAAGTGGTTCATTGGGGGCGTGGCTATGGGGAATATATTTTATATCTGGAGAATGGGCGTCTCTCTTTCTGTACTTTCTGATAATCATGTGAGTTGCTTCCCTCTGCCATACTCTTCTGCCGTGTTGTTCTGCCACATCTGGAGCCCTGAGGAATAATCCCGGCTGTCTATGGACTGAGACCTCTGAACCTGTGAGCCCTCAAATAAATTTTTCCTCCTCTACAATTGTTCTGGTTGGGTCTTTAAGTCACAATAGTAAAAAAGCTGACTAAGACTAAAACTTGCCCTGATTGGGAAGTTAGAATGTGAATTAGACAAAAAGGAAGGAGGATGATATCAGGAGATTTGATTCTTAAGTCCAGATACTCTAGAATCGCAGTGTGCTGTTCCATTCCAATGACTGCCGTTGTTCACAGTACTGGCCTACACAAGGTATTTTTGATACATTCATAAGAGACAAACAAAGGAGGAAGTCGTATTAAAGTCTTCAATCACTTGACTCTTCCATTTCTCTCAGTAAGAATGTGTGGAGGTAACTACGAAATTATTTTCTTATTCAGAGGTGTTTGCTTTTTAAATGTGTGATATTGGGCTCTCCATTGAAAGAATGGGAAGTTGTATTTAGTGTTGACTAATAGACACTTTCTTCTCCTCTTTTTAACTCTTAAGATCTAATTCTGGGTGGATCTTAAATGGTCTCATGTAACGAGCAGCTCCCTGAGCAAGAATAACGGCATCAAGATTACATTCCAAGAGGCCTTGATCTGATTTGGAAATGGTTTGTCCCCCAATGTTTAGTGTCTTGGAGGCTTGTTTCTCATGTGCCTAAGTGAGAGAGAGTGGAAGCTGCAGGTGATGGGGCTTAGTGGGTCCTTGGGAGCCCTATCTCAGGAGGGATTCATGTACTTTCATGGGACCTTCTGAGTTTTCTTGACAGTGAGTTGTCATAGAAAATCCAGCCTCTGATTCACTCTTTGGTTTCTTATTTTGAGATGTGACTTTTAAGTGTTCCTGCCATTGTGACACCATCCACCATCAGGGCCTCCCAGAGACCAAACCACTTGTGCTGCTGGATCTTGAACATTCATTTTCCAAACTGTAAGCCTACAAAAACTCTTCACTTTATAAAGCAAGCTTACCTCCAGTATTTTGCTAAAGTAATGAAAAATGAACTGATATAGGGCTGCAGCCAAGCTGTTTTGTCTATTCTGGGTACCAGAACCTTGGATGAAACAATAGTTTGAGGTTCACCTCAGCCAGCTCTGTATCATTACAGTGGTTTCCCCCCCCCCCCCTAAATTTCAGACTCCATAAAGACAAGGAAAGTATGAGAATGGTTGGACATCCACAGTAGATGAGAAACATGTAATTTACTAAATAGTTAATGTAAACAAAATATTAAAGCACACATCTATGAGCTCATCCAACTACAAATGCCATGCAATGTTCTATTAACCAACATGTGGAACTGTGAGAGCTTGGTTGTACACTAGCCTTGTCATCAGTATCTTATGGGTCTGTCATTGTTACCAAGAGTTTTATTTCTCTTTCTTTGAATCTGCTATCTGCTATACTTACTGGCTTTTTTTTTTTTTTTTTTTTTTAATGAGGGATATGTTGATCCTCCTCCAACCACACAAATCTCTGTTTTTAAGTGCTATTTTTAATGGCTGTACCATGTCTCTCACATGAAGAACTGCACTGTGTTAGCTTTAGCCATGATTTACTCTTATTTCTTTGACAAATAGTTGCAGATTTCTTATATGTGCTAAGCAAGACTCTTGTGGCCTCAAGGAACTCCAAATTGGGGAAAAGCTTAGGAAGGAGGGAATACACACCGATTTGTGGGTAAGAAGAGGACAATAAAAATGGTGGCATTCTGGACTCAGCAATCCACAGCTTGTTTTGTGTGTGATTTCAAAGGAATGAGTGGAGCAGAGGGAAACTTCCAGATTTGGGAGCTATTTAGGAGATGGCAGCACCCACCTCCTATTTTTTCAGCTGATGAAAGCAGACTGTGGTTCTTGCATCTGTTCTCTCTATGTGCTCCTAAGTATCATGCACTTCAGATTTTGATGATTCTGAGAGGAAACTTCACTTTTTTAGTAAGTTTTAGCCATTTTTTGTGGGGCTTAGCATTATACTCCTAAGCCCCTACTTCGAATACCATTTGTAAATAGAATACGCTTAAATATAAAATTGATTTTTAATTCTGAAGATAAGTTTTAGCAGGGTACATTTTGTATTAGGTAGTATTGGTATCTCTTTAAATTAGTTTATTAGTATTTCATTCCCTGCTCAGAATAAAACTTACATTACAAAATAAAAGTAAATCCACATTTTTCCTCAAGGTTTGGATATTACATATTTATCCCTTTCAAAAGGCATTATCTGGTGTGGTGATTTTCAAAGTAGTTTATAGCTAAGGATCCTCAGGGAAGTTTCTAGCTTCTATGGTCATAAATTTTCCCCTTTTCAGAAAGGAAATGATTGAAAAGATAAACTCTCAAGTTACTTCAAAGTCTAAATATTATGTTTCTCAGTTTATCCTAACAGTAGTATTGTTAAGAACGAGCTACTAGAGTAGACCCATGAGCTGGTCCGCATTCTTCTCAAGACCTGCAAGTTGTTAAGGAGGGAAGGTTTGGGGGGGAAGCATAGAATGAAGGTACGAGAAGTACTGCCCATTTCCTGCCCGAAAATCCAAACATTCCAGGTCCTCACCTTGACTGACGGGAAACAAGCCAGGGCTCAAAGAACAGCAGGATTTGAAAGAACTTTGGTTTTCAAAGTTAAGTCTTGGCCATTTTCTAATATTTCGGAGGGAGAAAAACAACCCCTTCATCCTCAGTGGAAGGGATTGTGCTGGGATTGGTTGTCATTTGCTGGTGGATGGTACGTGTAGGTGGACATTCTTCAGTAAATTTCTGATCAACTGAATAAGGGGGTCTTTGGTCTTCCGGATGACATGTGTGGCCCACATTTTATTGCCACTTGGTGGGAACAAACTCAAGGTCAGGGCTGAGGAGCTGGATGAGGAAGAAGACACGTGGAGAGTGGCATTGCATAATACGCACTGAGAACCACTGCAGAGAAAACCCCTGAATAACCCATGCCTCAGCAGTCTTTTACCACAGAGAGCCCCATCTCTCCACTCGGACACCTGCTAACATCCCCTGGGCTCCACT
Source organism: Tamias sibiricus (assembly GCA_025594165.1). NCBI lineage: Eukaryota > Metazoa > Chordata > Mammalia > Rodentia > Sciuridae > Tamias > Tamias sibiricus. The sequence continues at coordinate 159,197,687 of CM046662.1, read as the reverse complement.
TGGATAAATGCTTGAGTGGAATTTGTTGAGATAAAAAGCAAGGTGGAATTTAACTACTGGTCATTTTAAGATTATTTTGATAGACCGAGTCAGTGAGTTCAGAAAGGAAATGATTCAGAAGTTGAGGGCCAAGTGTCCCGTGAGGAGTCAAAAGAGTCACCTGAGAGAGAAGGCAGGCTGAATTGAAGGTCCTGAGGGCAAAAGGCCAAGCAAGGCAGACCTTCCCTGTTCAGCTAGAGAATCAGTGTTCAGGTTTCAGTTAGATATAATGCTGTGTTTTTCATTTTTAGTCCCTTGACAATGAGAAATTACTTTTAAAAACTCAAGTCATGTACCAAGCAGGGGTGGTGCTGGGAATTGTGTCCTGTTCTTGTTGGACTGAGGACTTTTCTACACCTTACTGGATCTTGGTCTGGAGAACACCCTTTGGAAAGTGTGGTTCTATTCATTCCATGCATTCCATTATCTCTTCCCTCTTTTGAGTCCAGCAGAGAAATATGCCTTCTACTGTAGCCTGGATCCCCTGCTCTGGTCCAACTATCTTGGGTGTTTCCTTTAGCCACTCCCCTGGAGCCACAGACGGGCTCTAATTCTTAGGTTGGAAGTCAGCACCAAATTACAGCCATTGTTAGTGGCCAAGTCAGCCCCTTGATTTCCATGTATAAACCCACCTCCTGTCCTCTTGGACTGCAGCTGCTGTTATTCCTCCAAGGGTAACCACAGAGTTCTTCTACCATGAACTTGCTTCAATTCCACCTTGTCTTTTCCTTTTCCTTCCCTTTGAATGCTGGCAGTGTCTTTGTAGGACCCCAATATGACTTTGATCACTGAGTGAAAGAGAAACAACTCCATGTACATTCTCTGTTGGCCTGTAGTCTCAGTTCCTTCTACTTGTCTAGGTGAAAATTGAGTCAGCATGAGATGGAGTCATCTCAGGAGGATGTTATAGTCTTGACATTCTACAGTGCGGCCACCAGTCATTTTACCTTCAGTGTAACAAATATTTACATCTTGGAAAGATAGAACTAAGTACAGCATTTTCCCTTCACCCCAAAGCTGATTGCTTTAGCGTATAACTCCCCTATTGAAATATGTTTAATGTTCTATGCATTCTATTTGCTCTTCTATTCGCTAGGCAGCAAAATTTACTTCATTTACTCAGCTTATAACCAATGTATTAATCACTTATTGCATACTGAATATACTTCACTGAATATCAACGAACAAGTCTGGGTTTTTCCCTTGAGAATCTCAGTCTCGAAAAAATATATGTAACCAACTAATGAAACTGATAAGTAAGTAGCAAGGTGTAGATATGACAGCATGAACAGAAAAATAAGTGCCTGGCTGGGAACTGGATGAAGGGAGAATACTGATGCTCTCAACATGAAGAAAATTGTGGCATGGTTCCTTGGTAGACCAATAGAAATTCTTCAAGTAAAAAAAGGTATGAAGGCTTGCACATATGTAGGAGGTAGAAGTGAGACCAGGGGAAGAGAGGGAGGGTTGTTCCTTGGTTTTATCCATATTTCTTGCTAATCTAAACAGTATAATAGAGAAAAATGAAACACAAAGTAGTGAGTCTACCAATATAATAATATAATATAATATCTCTTCTTTATGCTCAAATAATTCTGAGGTATTTTGTCCTTGTTTCTCATGTTGTCAGTTCATGAGAAGAAAAGAGGAGGACATAGAATAAAATCACTTTATTTTTATAGGAAGTAGTGCTTCAATAAAACACTAATTTCTCAAAGAAAATGCAAGTAGTATCTTGTTTAACAAGGGGGTTAGTTCATCAGAGTGACTGCTGTGATTTTACAGTCTTGCTGATTTGGAAAGCCCACTGCTGCATTGGAGCCAAACTGCACTGGAACATTTATTGGAGCTTTAAAGTTTTGTTTACAAAAAGCAAATGTTTCATGTATTGTATATTAAAAGATAGCAACCAACGTTGGTGGGATGGGTGGAAATAGGACTGATGTGAAAATGGAAATGCTTTTGCAGTTTAAAGACTGTGATTGCACTCACTCTGCGGGACTCGCAAGTACTTGAAGACATTAAGAGCCGCTCAATCAAACTTGCCTTGTATATGTTATCAAAAATATTTAACCGAATATTCATGCAGGCAAACTGCCAAAGATTAGGCGTGTCTACAGAGAGGCCAAATATAATCATAATTACACTGTGAATTTCAATGTTTGGCTTTGTAAATTGTCACATCCATGTTAACTAACTGATTTGGTAATTGACAAAGAGAAGCCCAAAGATGCACAAATGATTGGGCAGGACTACTAAGCTAAGTGCCCTGAGAATACATTTTTGAAAGACTGGCTAATTGAGGTAGTAATAGCCAACTCTTTGAACCCTAAAACACTTTACTGTGTAAGAGGCTCCTGGGAAATTTCTTACTCCTTTCAAATTGATCAATGTGGCAAAGATCCATGAGGTCTTCTGCCCCTGGAGTTGGCAGGTCCATAGGAAGATGTGACAGGTGACACAATTAAAAAAAAAAAAAAAAAAAAACCACTCTACAGTTGGGTTGTTTGTCCCTGAGAATGCAGATCTTCCTTTGAGGTAAACCAGAGTTAGAATAAAAAGAAAAATAATTGCAGTGGTAGCTGAAGTCAAAGCAGGAAGAAAAAAAAAAGAAGAAGAAGAAAAGAATGTATCAGAAAGGGCCCATAGACACACATGTGTTGCTTATCAGGATAGGATTTGGGTTGTTTTTCTGAATGAGATACGAAGACTGTGCACAATGGAGGCAGATAGCCTGATCTCTTTAAAGGATCATCTTGAGGGAATACATATAAATCCCAAAAGTCAGAGAAGAGAGACCAATCCTAGCGTGAAAGGTGGTGGCTTGAACCAGATAGTGGAGGTGAAAATAATAAGAGGCTGTAGTCTGAATACATTTTGAAGATCGATTAGCATAATATTCTGACAGACTGTGAGATGACACCAAGATTTTTGGCCTGAGCAAATAGGAAATTGGAGGTACTGTTTACTGAGTATAGAAGAAATAAATTTGTTTTGAGATATGCAAGTTTGGAATATTTCTATTTCTATTCATGACTATATTCCAAATGGAAATGGCAGTGTCAATAAGATACACTGATTCATGATTCAGTGGAGAGAACTCTGTTGGAGATGTAAATTTAGAAATACCCATTTTGTAAGATGGTATTTAAAGCCATGATACCAGGTGAGATCACTAAGAGAAGGAATACAGATAAATAAGGAGAAAAAACAAGGACCAATACTTGGGCCAATTGCTCCAAAGCTTAGAGATGGAGAGATGAAGAAGAATGCACAAAGGAGACAGAGAAGGAGCTCCTTGGGAGAGTTGGAAAATGAGGAGAGTGTGTATCTGGACTTGAAGGGAAGAGTGAGTTTTAAAAAGAAGGGGCAGATGCACTGATATGGATGGAGCTGGCAGGATGAGGAAGAGGAGGGCTGAGACTCACCATCATATGCACCGAAGACTCTTAGAGGGAGTTTTGGTGGAACAGTTCAGGGAAGAACCCAGCTGGGGAGAGGGCGATGGAGAAGAGAATGGGAGGGGATAAACATAAAACAGTAACACATGCAACTTATTTAATGGGGTTGTGGGATGGAAGGAAAGTTATATAGCATATTTTAAAGATCAGAAACAATTCCTGAAACAAGGATTTGAATGCAAAGTAACTGACATGGTAGATGTAGGAGACAACCAGGGCAGGTGGGGAGGGAAAGGGGGAAAAGTGCATTAGGCAGCTGGCTACCGGCATGGATGCTGTGGGCACACACGCTTCAGGGCAGTCCACCCAATGACATCGGAGCAAGGGTATTTATACACTCTTCCCATCTGTCCTTGGTTGGGGGCTGCTGGGGGTAGAGCAGCGTCAAGACTCAGGCACCTCCAGCCTGCCAAAAATGAGGGGTAAGTAGCCTTCCTGTTTTGGGGGAGAACTCTGGGAAAAGATACTGGCATTTGCAGATTACCTAGAATACATGAAAGCAGCAGCAGCTGCAGGAAACACGACCAGGTCCTCCCAACATCTACTACAATTGGTAATGGAGAAGAAAGAAGGGATTTGGGTTGGAGCAGCAGGTGGAAGTAAATATTATGTAGTACACAACCATAAGGTTGAACTTTCAGAGCATGGAAAGAGTAAGAGGCAAAGTTGCATGTGGCTGAGTGGTGGTGTGCGTCTGGAAAGTTCTCTTCTACTTGCTGTTATTTTCTCAGGAGAGTACACAAGTAAAGCCCTCAGCTGACACTGAGGGTTGGAGGGAGGTAATTGTAAGGATGGCCTTAGGCCTTAGCCTAAGCAACTCCATTTTAAAATTCTAGCTTGAAACCTGCAGTCTCAGCAGGCACGCCCAGGGAGCCCTCCAGTATGGTCCTCAGGCATAAACAAGTCACTTCTCCCCACCCTAACAAACTCAGAATGAAGTCTCTGGCATGTTGCCCTGGCCTTGATAAGGACAAAAAGCAAGCAAATCAGGGTGGGGACCACCAGACCAGATGCTTTAACCGTAGGATGAATAACATCACTGAGAAATCCTGTAGCAACTGATAGGGATTGAAGGTGATAGATGGGCTGCCCCCCCCCCCCCGAGTTTTCCACATCCTGAGAGAAGCAACCCTGTTTCATTCTCCAGGCAGGATGTTTCTTCCCCGGGCAGGATGTTTCTTCCCCAGGCAGGATGGTTCTTTTCCCCGGGCAAGAGCCAATAGGCTTAAAGGTCGCCCTGTTCTATAGGCCAGAGCCAATGGCGTTGGGATTGCTCTGGTGCACCTCCCACCAGAAATCCCTATATAGGGCCCTGTTCGAGAGACTCAAGACACACACAGAGACACACAGATGCACACATCAGCTCGTCGCTGCTGAGAGGAGGAAGCCACTCAGACACATCAGCTTGACCCTGCGGAGAGGAGGAAACCACTGCAACAGCTCCAGACCCATAGCCTCCAGCTGCTCCCAGCTGACAGCTCCATCCTCCAACCAGACGGCAGCTGCTTTAGCTGATAGCTCCAGAGATCCTAGCCAGTGCGACCAAGCACCCACCTTCTGTCCAAAGCTTGCACACTCCCCTCTCCCTGACTCCCCTCTCCCACCAGAGCTTGCACACTCCCTTCTCCCTGACTCCCCTCTCCCAGCACCTCTTCGACCTTCGACCAGCACCTCTTCTCTGGTTTTGCTACCAGCCACAAAGCCTGTTGAATAAATCTCTTGGCTGCACGGCTGTCCCTGGTGTGATGTTTTGCCCTTCAGAAGGGGTGGTCAGAAGCCCCCAAATTTAGTATAAATGATGGAGCAAATGAACAGACATCCAGCCAGCCCACACTGATGCCCACCTGCTGGAGAGGACGTGGACTGACATCCCCAACTCTGCTCATCGTTTGCCTGATCCTCTGTATCTTCCACACAGCTCTCAAATTCTACAGCCACATCCTGATCCTGGTGAGAGCTGCTACTTCTCCCTATGACTCTCTCCTCAACCGGCCATCAACTCCACACTAGGAGAAGCCTGCCTTGGTTCCTGATCTGATCACCATGGTTGGATCTGATGTGTGCATCTGATGGACTTACAGCCTAAGGCTGGAGACTTCTGATCTGGCACTTGAGCTTAGCATGCAGAAGGAATGCCTGTCATGAGCCTGTCATGATTAAGTGTGTTTGCAGTGCTTAGAATTAATCTAGTATTGTTTTCTGTGAATTGATTATGTCTACTGCAGTGCCTAGCATTAAGGATTGTCATTTCTTGATTAAGAACCTATAGAGTGAAATTGTATTGAGTGATTTGAGTGAATAAAGCATTGAAAAGGGCAGAAGTGCATGGACATTTCTTTATTTCAGCCCCTCCACTGCATAAGTCACACCTTTGCCCATCATGACAGTGATGGAGGCAGAGGAGAAAGGAAAGCTCTGAGTGGTTGTCCAGGAGGGTATAGAAGTAAGTGTCTGGGGATGCAGTGTAGGTGGCCAGGCAACAACAAAGGCCCAAGTACATTAGTGGACACAGTCAAGGTGCTTGTGCATTTTTCCCAGTCACATTTGATAGATGGGCTACCCTCCCCTCCCCCCCCAGAAGTTTCCATATCCTAAGCAAAGCAACCTTGTTTCATTTTCTGGGCAGGATGTTTCTTTTCCCCGGGCAGGAGCCAATAGGCTTAAAGGTTGCCCTGTTCCATGGGCAAAGAGCCAATGGCGTTGGGGTTGCTCTGGTGCACCCCCCACCAGAAATCCCTATGTAGGGTCCTGTTGGAGAGACTCAGAACACAACAGCTCATCCCTGTGGAGAGGAGGAAGCCACTCACACAACAGCTCGACCCTGCAGAGAGGAGAGACTCTCAGACAACAACAGCTTGTCCCTGTGGAGAGGAGGAAGCCACTGCGACAGCTCCAGACCCACCACCTTCAGCCTGGTGGCAGCTGCCCACCCTACCAAATAATCTTTGGACTACAAGTCAAGGCCTCACCTGGTAGATAACGGCATGTGCAGAGCGACAGCTACATTTGCTTCAGAATCAATTCCTCTTCTCCACCATGTCATCTGTCCCCAGGTGAAAAGGCCTGAGGGCAAGCTCCCCAGCCGACAGCTCCAGCCTCCAGCCAGACAGCAGCTGCCCCAGGCGACAGCTCCAGAGATCCCAGCCAGTGCAACCAGGCACCCACTTTCCGTTCAGAGCTTGCACACTCCCCCTCTCCCTGACTCCTCTCTCCCACCAGAGTTTGCACACTCCCCTCTCCCCTCCCCCCCCCCCGCATTTCTTCGACGTTTGACCAGAGCACCTCTTCGACCTCCAACCAGCCACAAAGGCTGTTGAATAAATCTCTTGGCTGCACGGCTGTCCCTGTTGTGGTTTTTTGCCCTTCAACATTCAGTCCTGTGCCATCTTTAAGTAGAGGCACAATTGGTTTTCTTGCTTGTGTTCTGGCCAATTAAGTGCAGTGACACAAGAGCAGGGTACAGGAGTGAAAGGGGATTTTCATGATAATTTAAATCTTAAACCTTTTTGAGGAGGAGAGTCAGAATAGAAGGGCCATTTGGAACAACGCAAAGTTGTTAAGACAACTTGATTGGGGTCATCAGAGGGCGATCGTTATTATACTTCTTTTTTGTGAGGTAGGGAAAAAACCCAACAGAGTTGTGGTAATAGAGGAAGTGAGCTGAGGACATAGTGTAGGTTTCCAGACAACAACAAGGGCCCAAGTGGATTAGTGGGCACAGTCAAGGTGCTTGTGCATTTTCCCTATTCACAGTTAGCTGAAATGGGTACCATTTTGTACCAACCACTTGATTCCATGGACCTTGTAATTACTATTTCCTCCAACTTCCCAAACACACGTGCTATTGAGAAAATAAGTATGTTTGCTTCCACTTGTGTACTATGTCAATTCACTAGTGAATTTTTTGGACAACTTTACTAAGACAGTATGTCACAGTGTATCAGTAATTCATCAATAATAGGACTCTCAGACTGTCATTGGAAGATCCAGCTTAAACCATTTTAGGAATGGCCTCTTAGGATCACTGACAAGGTTGAGTTCCCACAAAGAGAATCAAGAAATGGAGATTCGTGGGCAGTTTGTTTGAGGGTGCTCTCAGAAATCCGTGCAAGGAAATTACGAAAGCAAGGTTGGGTAGAGGGAGGAGTTGAACTGAAATCAATTTGCAACAGAGACTTCAGTTAATTCTAGGAGTTGTGCAAATGGGAGATGCTTGAGAATAGCGGAGCTCAACCTGGGGTGATTTTATTCCCCAGGGGACATATTTGGAAAGGTCTGGAGACATAACTGAGGAGTAGTTTCTTCTAATGGTTCATGGTGAAGGCCAGAGATGTTGCTAAATACCCTCAGTGCATAGGACAGCCCCTCCCAACAAAAAATCATGGAGCCCAAAATGATAGTGGTGTTACAGTGGTCAAACTGATTTAGAGATGTCACTAATCAAGGCAAGAGTCAGAACCTTTGTAAACCTTCATTAGATTTGGGTTGCCCTCGGGGTATTGTAAGATGTTGGGTAAGGCAGCACTCTTGCCCTTGTTGAAATTCCCAGAGAAGGGTGATTTTGTGAGTGTCAGCAGCCCCGTGCTCTTGGCAGATAGGAGAATGCATGTCTTAGCTCTGAAGGAGAAAATCATGATGCGAATGCAAACAATTTTTCTGTATCTGTTTCTACCAGTTGCTGAGAGAGCCAGAAAGAACATGACCTCAAGCCTGAATGGTAGGGCACAAAGGAAGCTGGAGCTCCCTGAACAGCCAAGGAGGCTCATAATTAACTGTAATTGCGATGTTTTGCTCTCCCCCTGGCTGAGCAGTTGGCCAGGGCTTCTGTAGGATTTTGTAAAGCTGCTCCTTACCAGCTGAGCCCTGGGAAGCCACCCCTGCTGCAGCTCCTTCACGGGTCTTTCTTGCTGGGCCAGCATACAGTCAGCCCATCTCGGTTGGGTGGGACAGTGACAACCCTGGGCAGAGATGATTAGCATGCTCTTCTGGCCATGTGCCTGACTTCCCAGCGTGAGCCTGGACATTCTACAGCATTCCCAGTAGGTGCTGGCTTTTGGCGGTAGTTAGAGGAACACCACCTGCTTTCTTGTCCTGGCTCCACCAGCTTGCCTGCCTGTGATTCCAGAGCCTTCCTTCCCTGTCTTTTGATGGAGCACATCTTCCTGCTCAAAGCCAGTTGCCTCTCTTAGGCTTAGGTTCCAATCCCTTTCTTCAACTCAAGAGTTTTGTTCCTGTCCTATAATATACTCCCACCAATATACAAAAGTCACCTAATAGAATCCATCTATCCAAAGAAAACAAAACAAACCTTTCTTCCTCTCCCCCCTCAACACGCGCCAGTCTTTTCCATGTTACCTCACTGAAATGGCTGTAGATGGCTTCCCTGACAGCTCACCAAGAATGCCTCCACCAAACCTCGGCCACGTTAGCCTGGATCTCGGAAGGACTTGGGGAAACCTGGACCACATTTGGATTCTGGCACCATGTCTAGCCCACCCAATTAGCCCAAATTACAGCGGCCCAAACTGACCTGCAGACCTGAGAACAAGATATATTAGATATACAATTATTTGTTTGAGCCTCTGAGATTTGGGACAACTTACACATGACATTATCAAAGCAATAACTGACTGGTACATTTGACTGATGCATTGGCCTCCTTTCTGACTTGGGAATATGCTGAGCTTATTGTACTCAGGGGCTTCGGGTTCTGTCTTGAATATTCTTTCTCCCAAATTTCTATGGGCTACATCCTTCTCATTGTTCAAGTCTCAACACAAATGCTACATCCACAGAAGCATATTCTCTGGTTTCTCCAGCAAAAGTAACCACTGTCACAAAAACCGCTGCCTCTAGATCATCATCTTGCATTATTTTCTACATAGCATTGTTCGTACTCTGAAATCATATGTTTATATGTGAACATGTTTATTGTCTGCTGCTACCCATGATGATTCCATCTCTGTGAGAGCGGTGTCTGCCTCACTAGGGCTGTTTGTAGGGGCTCAGAACGGTGTTGAACAGATGCATTCGTTCTGATGTGTGTGTGAGACCATCTGGGCCTTCGGGTAACTGAGCTGCAGTTGTCAGTTCTGAGAATCATTACTAATAACCTAGTTTTCATAAGCCTCAAGACCACAGAGTACAAGTCATGAAGTCTTTTCCAATTATGCCCTGGATGCTCGCTAACAGCTAGAACTGCTAGTCCAACACTGCAAAGTCCCCTGGGTTCCTCAGAGAAAGGTGGCTCATGTGAAAACCGCTATGTCAGGAAATTAATTTATTATCACCAGAAAACAAATGCACACACTGCCACTTAAAAAACTAATGAACTCTTTTAAAACTTTTTTTTTTTCAAGAACGTTACACTGAATTCCAGGAAAGTTTTATATTATCCATAGTTGAGAAAGAAAATGTGTTGTTTCATTTCTTATGTTATTTTATAACTTTCCTGTATTGCGTAAAATTCTGGCTTTAAACAGTCTTGATAAAGACATAGAAAATGCTTCCTTCACATAAAGTAAATGTGTATTTTTCATATATGATTCAGTATATTTCGGTGTGATGGAAAGAGAAGAGAGGGACGTTTTAAGGGGTCAGAGTTGTAGAAAATGGACGATGTCATTGAAGCATATTTTCTACATAACTCACAATTTTACAATTAAGCATCAATGTATTTTGAAATTGTCAGTCATAAATGGAAACAGTATCCTGTTGTCTGTATTTTCCCTTTTAGATGGAAAAGCCATTTACATTTTAAGAATGCAGTTAGCTTTATATAATGTAGAAGCCAACTATTGGGACCATAAAAATAGTTTTTAAGACTCCATTGTCAGGAGTTTGAAGGCACAGAAAGCTAGTGGTATTTCAGTGGCCTCAGTCCTTAGGAATCTATATCATAATCTTTATAATTCTCTTGTCTTTTTCCTAAGTTCTCAAGGTGGTTACTACAGTTCAAAAAACATTGGAGTTCAAGGTTTGGAAAAAGGGAATAAATTGTGGTAGAGCTATCTCTAATTTCAATAGCAAAATCTACCTTAGGCTCCCTTAGTGAATTTCACTCACATTTCTCTGACTAGGACACTGTGATATGGTCATTTATAACTAGTGATTGCAATGAGAAAACAAAATTTAACCCCCTCCCCCCATTTAATTAGGTTCTTTATTTCTCCTTAGGTATGTACATTAATCTTTTTTTTTTTTTGTTAGTTACACACAGATGTTTCAGTCAGCTATTTCACTGCGGTGACCAAAAGACCTGACAAGAACAGTTAGAGGAGAAAAGTTTATTTGAGGGCTCACAGTTTCAGAGGTCTCAGTCCAAAGATGGCCGACTCCATTGCTTTGGGCCTGAGGTGTAGGAACACCGTGGCAGGGCAGAAGGGCGCAGGGGAGGAAAGCAGCTTCCGGATAAGCAATCAGGAAACACAGCGACTACTCTCCTCACCACTGACAAAATGTAAACCCCAAGGGCATGCATCCACCTCCTCCAGCCACACCCTACTTGCTTACAGTTACCACCCCTTAAATCCCTATCAGGGGACTGACGCACTGATTAGGTTAAAGCTCTTATAACCCAATCTTGCACCTTTAAACGTTCTTACACTGTCTCATACATGAGCATTAAGGGGACATCTCATATCTAAACCATAATAACGTTCATTTTGACATATATAAAAGCATGGGCTATAATCTGCTCTAACTCAGTCCCCAGGACTTCACCTTTCCCTTCCTTCCTCCCTTCCCTCTACTTCCTGATTTTTCTGCTATTTACTTACAGTTTTATAGTTTTTTCCCCCTAGTGTCTTATGATGCACCTGATGATGACATTCACTGTGGTATGTTCATATATGTGCATAGGAAAGTAGGTCAGATCCATCTCATTGTTCTTTTCTTATCCTGTCCCCCCTCCCTCCTCCTCAATACCTTTCTCTATTCCACTTATCTTCCTTCTATTTTGCTGGAATTCTACCCCCCATCCCTTTTCTTTTCTTCTTCTTCTTTTTTTAATTCGGACTAACTTGTGCATATCAATGAAAGCATTCAAACTTTGACTTTATGGATCTGATTTATTTCACTTAGCATGATAGTCCCCAGTTCCATCCATTTACCTACAAATACAATGATTTCATTCTTCTTTATGACTGAATAAGACTCCATTGTGTATATAAACTACATTTTATTTATCCATTCGTCTGCTAATGGACACCTAGGTTGGTTCAATATCTTGGTTATTGTGAATTGTGTGTTGCTATAAACATTAATGTGGCCTTATCCCTATAGTATCCTGATTTTAGATCTTTTGGACACATACCAAGGAGTAGGATAGCTGGGTCACATGGTTGTTCCACTCCTAATTTTTTGAGGAATCTGCTTTCCAGAGTGGTAGTACTAATTTTGCAGTCCCACCAACAATGTGTGAGTGTACATTTTTACCCATATCCTCACCAACACTGATTATTATTTGTATTCTTGATAATTGCCATACTGAATGGAATGAGATGAAATATCAGTGTAGTTTTAATGTGCATTTCCCTGATTCTTAGAGATGTTGAAAATTTTTTCACATATTTGTGGGCAATTTGTATTTCCTCTTTGGGAAGGGCCAGTTTACTTCTTTTTCCCATTTATTTATTAGGTTATTTGGGTTTTTCAGTGTTAAGTTTTTTGAGTTCTTTATATATTCTGGACACTAATGTTCTACATGAAGAGCAGTTGTCCAAGATCTTCTCCCATTCTGTAGGCTCTTTCTTCATGCTCCTAAGTGTTTCTTTTGCTGTGCAGAAGCTTTTTAATTTGATGGCATCCCACTTATTGATTTTTGGTTTTATTTCTTGCACTTTAGAAGTCTTGTGAAGTTGGTTCCAGGCCCACATCTTCTTCCTGAGTTGCAGGGTTTCTGGTCTTAATTCCTAGGTCTCTGATCCACTTTGAGTTGAGTTCTGTGCAGAGTGAGAGATAAGGGTCAAGTTTTGGTCTTCTACATATGGATTTCCAGTTTTCCCAGAGCCATTTGTTTGAAAGGCTATCTTTTCTCCCATATGTTTTTGGCACCTTTGTCTAGTATGAGATAACTGTGTTTATGTTGGTTTGTCTCTTGTGTTTTCTATTCTATTTCATTGGTCATTATGTCTGTTTTGGTGACAATACCATGTTGTTTTGTTACTGTCACTCTGTAGTATGATTTGAGGTGTTTAACTTTTGATGTAAAAGGAAGGAAAGGCAAGGGTAAGGTAAGGAAGAATGTATGTGTGTGAGCCAGCCAACGGTGTATGCCATTTAATAATTTGCATAATTGTTGAATAACAATATACTCAGTGTTTGGTAGTTATAATACCTATTTATACACTCACTATCTGTCTAATACAAATATGTGCTGGCTGAGAATCTGACTTTTTATTAAATTCAATTAATAAGCTCAAGCCTACGCTTGAACTGGAAGTTGCTATTTTCCACCAAAATTGTAGTAACAGAATATGCAAATCTAATCATGTTCTGACATATAAAATAAGTAAAGATAACAAGGTGATTCTGACTTTTGAAGGCAACCCGGCATCCTCAAGAGGGAAAAATATTCAAAATAAATGTGAACAAACTAAAAGTAGAAGCTCATGTTACACAACTCTTTGTTTCATTTTTCCTCCTTTTTACAAGCTAAAATTTCTTATGATCATTGGTTTTTAAAATCAGGGATTCTAGCATTGAATGTTTCCCTACATGGATTTCAAGGGAGAGTTTATTTTGTCTACTGTATTCCCAGGGAATCTTGTGGTTAATGGTGTGTTCCTTCACACTCCTGGTAGCCAGGGACCAGATGAACAGAGGAGGCACACTGACCGCCCTGGAATTATGGCCTCATTAACGCAGCTCTGACATCATGTCCATCAACAGCCCTAAGTGCCGAGGATTAACCTGAAGCCCAGTAGATCCACCTCCAGAGAAAAGGTGGGTCTAATATGGTATAAATCAAGTTGGCTTTTGAATTCAATGTTCTAAACAAAAAAGTAACACATTTCTACTAGAGTGTTGACATGTTTATCAAAGTAGCCACTGAGAAAGATAAATGAAAATGTAGATATCAATTAAAATCTATATTGTTTTCTTCCTTGATGTTTTTCTTTTTTGAATGAGTTTCTTACATGTCAAAGTAAATGGGTGATTTAGTCACTGATCAGTTCCTTTCATAAGTAGATTTTGTTAGCTCTGACAACTCAAGGTTCAAAACTTTGAGTCTGAAGAGATCCACATATAAATCAGGTTGACACTAAGAAATCTATTATCATAAGTGTTCTGCTCTCCTCAGCAAGAGTGGTGTGTGAAGTGGAAATAGGAGGTACTAGAAGTGCCAGTGCAGTGGGCAGAGGTACAAATGGTACTAATGGCAAGGACAAGGTTTCTAGTTTCAAATTAAATTCTTTGCTTTGAGATAACTGTCGATCAGAAGTGCTTCTAAGAAATAATGTGGAGGGATTTAATTTACCCATTTCCCAGTTTCCCCCAAACGTGACAATGCCTTGCAAATCTGTCATACAATATTACAACCAGAAGATGGGCATTAATGAGGTCAAGAGAGAACATTTACAGCCCCACAAAGACACTCATGGTGCCATTCACAAGCATACTCACTGTCCAGCCCACGTAACTATTGGCAGCCACAGATCCACACCAACACTTCTACCATTGTCATTTCAAGAGTTTTAGGAAGTTAGCCATTATTTCTTTAGGTATTTCTCAGCTCTTCCCTTGCTCTCGTCTCCTCCGGGACCTCTGATATCACAGGTGGTAGATGCATTATCATACTCCCATATGTCCCTAAGGCTCTGTTTATATTTTTCAGTCTACATTCTCCTTGTTCCGATTGGACGGTATCTTTTGTTCTCTGATAGAACTCCGGCTCGTAGATTCTCTTCTCTGTCTGCTCCATTCTGCTTTTCAGCCCACCCAGCGACGTATTCATTACTTCAGTGGTGCCTTTCAGTGGCAAAATTCCCACTTGCTGCTTCTACATACGTTCTGTTTCTTTGCTGATGCTTTCTAGTCTTCCATTGTTATTGGTGTGTTTGTGGCTGCTCACTGAGGAATTTTTTCAGGGCTGCTTTAAAATCCTTGTCAGAGAGTTCTTTTGGAGGTGTCACCTGTTGATTATCTTTTTAAAATCTGTAGTTTGGAATCTTTCTGCTTTGTGGTATAATGAATGATTTTTGATGGAAACCTGGACATTTTCATATTGTGTCATGAGACTCTTGATCTTATTTAAAACTTCTGTTCCAACTCTCTCTCTCTAACAATGTTGCAGCAGGGGAAGGAGGGAGACCTCTTGTAACTGCCAGGAGGAGTTGGGATCCTAGGTTTTCCAACTTGTCCTTCAAGGTGAGGTGCCTCCTTGTTGTGGAAGCCACTGTGAGGATGCTGGGTGTCCACGTGCTTTCCATGCACGCTGCTATGCAGTGGCCCTGCTACCCTGGGCGTTGGAAAAGTCCTGCTTCTCCACTAGTCCTCCTCTGGTACTACTCCAGCAGGGAGGTAGAGAAGCACTTGCTTGTGTCCTTACTGCCAGGTGAGGGTGTTTGGTTGGGTGAGCCAGATCATGGGCCCTAGTATGTCCAGGCAGTTTTTACCTCTACCATGATTGACAAGCTTCCATAAGAAGCCTACAGATGAAATTTAGAGGAAACAGTTTCTGGAAGGACAGGATCTGGCGAAGGAAAACAATAGGTACTTAGTACCTGTTTGGGGATTTTTGAATCAGAAAATCTGAAATTGAGATCTGAAATGTTCCCAAATCCAGAATTGTTTAAGTGTCATATTGGCCACCAGTGATGTCTATGAAAATATTTCAAAATCTTTAAAATTCCAAATTCTGAAACACTTATTGTTCAAAGTATTTTGGAAAAAGGACACTTGAGCTATATGTTTTTATTCCCTTTTTACTGACTTAGAGTATGTGTTAATCAGCTTTTTGTTGCTGTGACCAAAAAAAAAAAAAAAAAAAAAAAAAAAAAAAATCGGACAAAAAACCACTTAGAAGAGGAAAAGTGTATATTGGGCTCATGGTTTCAGAGCTCCAGTTCGTGGTCTTCCAACTCTACTGCCTGGACCTAAGGTGAAGCAAAGGATCATGGTGGAAGAACATGAGGAGGAAAGCTGCTCACCCTTAGTGACCAGGAAAGAGAGAGAGCTAAGAGAAAATGGTGAAATATAATCCCTACGGGTATGCCCTGGGGAGCTTCTTCCTCCAGTCATGCTGTCCCTGTCCACAGGTACCACTCAGTAGTAGTCTATTCGGACTTTTAGTCCATCAAATGGATTAATCCCCTAATTAGCTTACAGCTTTCTAACCTGATCAGTTCACCTCTGAACATTCCTACTTGCCATATGAACTTTTTTGGGGGAGATACCTCACATCCAAACCATAACAGATGCTCACCTAAAAAACGATTTTAATAGTAATTGTGACCCTCTTAAAAATAAGCCTCGGCAGAGGATGAGCAATAACATTCAGATCATTTTTGTCCCTTTGCTCAACATTCATTCTGCAAGTACTGTGTGACTGCTTTGCATTAGGAACTGTACTCAGTATTGGGAATATATTGGTGAAAAACACACCACCACTGACTCAAGAAGCTTGCAAATTGGTATTGAAATTTCAGAGGCTAGGTCTGGAAGCTAGGTGAAAGGATTAAAATTTTAGATTAAAATCATTTACTTATACATTTAATTTTGAATATTAAAAATATATACACATATGAATACACCTTTATTCTTAGCAGGAATAGTGACTTTGTTTCTTTTTTTTGCTTAATTGTTTTATTTTTTTTCAAGCTTTTACAGTGACTGGGTCAACATACATCTCTATCAACTTCTATAATCAGATTGAGTTTAAAATGTAAAGTGTTTTTTTTTTCTATTTTGTTTTAAATTGGAGTTTCGTGTACTGAGTTATCCCCATTCCCATTGCTATAAGCAACAAAACCTTGAACAATGTTTGCCAGACTCTAATTTCAAAGAAGATAAAGGGTGTTGGTCACTATAATTTGCTTTTCTCCATTAGCTTTACTTTAATATTAAAGATCCTGAAAGTTGACCCAACTAAAAAGGGAGGACAGTGACTCAAACTTAAATATTAGCCAGGTCAGCAGACACTGTGGCTGAGAATACGGCTCAGAGGTAGAGTACCTGCCTTGGGTTCCATCCCCAGCACAGAAGAAAGAAAAAGAAGGAAAAAGAGAAAGAAAGAGAAAGAGAGAGATAGACAGACAGTGGAGTGAGGAGAGGACTGAACACCTGGATGGCTCTAGCCATTTAAATTCTTTGAGCTTCAGGCTTCAGTGTCTTCTTTTGTAGGTCTCCTGATTGGGCACCTCAAAAGAAGGCATCAGAGAGAGAATAGTCTATAAAAAAGCAAGTTGTCAACTCTCCATCAAACATCAAGATGAGTTTTATTCTACTTCACAGCACGTTTATCTTCAACTAAGCTTCCAAAATGATACAATCCAGGGTAGTTTTCCAAATGGGGACAAAATCACAAGGCCCAGGTGGCAATCCGCTTGTGCATGGAGATCAAGTTCATATCAGCTCCACTGTAATCAGATTTTGAGGTAGAAACTCTGAAAACTCATTTACTATTCCTTTTTTTTAAAAAAAAATTGTTAGTTCTTTTTACTTATATATGGCAGCAGAATCCATTTTGATATAATTATACAAGCATGGAATATATGTAAGTGAAGTAGTCCAAATTTTTTGATACCTTATCTTATTTAGAGCCTATCACACACATTTTTAATTTAATTCAACAGGCATTTGGGAAACACAACTTATTGCTCAGGGAGTGCTAGATACTAGATGTCACAAGGTGAATTAAAATATCCTCATCATGTTTTGGACTAGGACAATAGAAATGTCATAAATACAATACAAAAGGACTTATCCTATCCTTGAGAATGGACGAATTTGTTATTTTCCTTTCAATACATGATACCCCTTGTATGAATGTAGATTTTAAAAATTTGAATCATTTTTAGGAAATTATCCCATATAAAACTTATAGGAAGTCAAATCTTTAAATTTCTGCATGTGGTTGCAAGTGTCTTAATGAAATTCATAATTACAAAACTCTTAATTTTCTACTGAAGCACCATATGTGATATACACACGTATCATTATGCACGTTTAATTTAATTCACAACATCCAACACCTGTAAGTAGAAACTTGCTATGCGTTGCCTCCCTACAAAGAAATTTGTGCAATGAATGGCCTCGTCTTTACCAAGATGTAATGTTATAAAATTCTAGGTGTTTACATGGAAAGGAAATAAAACATTAAGAATTTCCTTTTTTCTGTTTAATAGAGAGAACACCAAAGAACCATTTTAACGGTGTAGGTGTGCCCTATAAATCTCCAAACGAGGTTCTAAGATATTAAACAAAAGATAACACCAGTCACAAGAAAGGGGGGAAAAAAGGTCATAGAAGGAGGAGGAAAAAATACACTTCCTGGATCAGAAGCTCTTAAAAAGTTCTGAGCCAGGAAACCTCCTTCTTCAGGGCGGGTAGTATCTGGCTCTTCAGGGACTCACTACCTACTAAGTTCTCCTCAAGTTTTCCCACTTTTGCTCCACTTCTCGCCTTAGTCTCCAAACTGGAGGAGTCACGGGAGAATGCCAACGTGTACACCTGAAATGTGTCAGAATCAGCAACTGATCATGTTTATTTTAAATACTCACGCACCTAAAACAGGCCATATTTGCAAACAATCCCAGGGTGTTTAGAACGACGCCTGGAAACTCATCTTACAGATTGGGGGCCAAGCCTAAAAAAGAACAATAGTAAACCCGAGCCAGCAGCACGTTCCTTCGCTCCAAATGGTTCGCGGGTGGCGCGCGGAACCGGCGCCAACGCTGGGGCCCCGGGCTGGAGCCGCGAAAAGGCGCGCGGTTCCTTTAAAAGGCCGCGCATCTCCGGGCCGGCCTTCCTCCCCGGGGCTCCAGCTGTGATTGACGCTGGGCGGCGAGAGGAGGCGCCTGGCGCTAACAAAAGTCCGGCCCGCAGGCGAGCCGCGCCGGGCCGCGAGTCTCCGCGCACTCGGGGCTCCCGCAACAAGTGGCCACCGCGCCCTCCCCCGGGAAGCCGCGGGCGAGCAGGGGCGCCCGACCGAGGCTGCGGAGCGGGGGAGCCGGGGCGCCCGCGCGGCTCAGCGCGCATCGCAGGGGATCGGGGCGGGCGGATGGGGACCCCGCGGCGGCGGCGCGGCGAGCCTCGGGGCGGCCCCGGGGCGCGGGCTCTCCGCGACGCGGCTCCCGCCGGCCCGAGCGCGGATTCTAAGAGGGGAGGAGGCTGTCGCCGGCCGGTCCGCCACAATCAGGGTGCCAGGAGGGGACCAAGCGCCCCCTCCCACCGGAGAACGGGAGCCGCCCCCCGCCGGAGATCGGCCCCGGAGCGCAGGGGTATGCGCAGCTAACGGTCCCGGCGGACAGGCTTTCCTCTGGCCCGAGGCGCAGGAGGTGCGCCCCAGCTATGCAGTGTCCGGGGAGACGGCGGGCATGACGGCGACAGGATGGGCGCGAACAATGGCAAACAGTACGGCAGTGAGGGTGAGTGGGCCGCCCGTGTTCAGACTCCCGGATCGGTCCCCCCTCTCCTTCCTCTCTCCCTCCCAGCTGGGAAGGAAAGCGCTCGCTCGCCGCCCTGGCGCATCCCCATTTGGCACGATGTCTGGGCCATCACCTTTCCCTTTGGTACTGAGTGATCAACGAGCGGGTCTCTAACCCAGAGGCTCTTTACCACCAGGGGGGGTCCCCTTAAGGAACTTCTCAGGTTGTCTTTGGGACCGCTCAGGTCGCCTCTCTGCTGTGTTCATGAACACGTGTGCCTCAACTCTCCTTCCCAGGACACCTGGGGCTTAGGATGATGGTTTGTCAGATGGCGGAAGACGTTGTTGAAAAATAACGTAGTGAAACTTTCCCAGGCCTTTGTGCTCCGGTCCCGTGGACTTTCCTGTAGCAGGAAAAAAACTTCTGGAATAAGTTAAGCTTCCATTCTTTGCTGTCTGACAGCCTCGTGAAATTAACCACCTATGGATCCCGCGAGGCATGGAGTGGCCAGGAGCTTTGTTTTGGGTTCTCTTGGGGCTCGAGACGGGCAAAGGACCATCTGTTTTGTGGGGCTGGAAGTTACACAGAAATATTGCCTGTCAAGTGGGAACTTGGAAGTTGGGGAAACTTTAAACTCCGCCTACTTCTAAAAGGGTGATGGATGTGTGGGTTGGCTTCTCCCTCGTTCCTCCTCCCCCTCTTTGCATAAAACCATAGTGTTTTAACTCAGTTGATTAACAGCATGCCCCTGATTCGCAAAAGGCAAAGGCATTTTCTGCAGTTCAAAAGTTAAGGTTTGTATCTAGCGAACTTGGCTGGAGTAGCGTGGAAGAGACTGGGTCGGTTTTACAACCCGCCCCAGAGGACAGGCGGTTTCAAAGGAGGGGCCAGCGCTTGCAGACTGGTAGGAATGCAGAACAGCTATTCAGCATGTGGTGCGAAGGAAACTCTTATCATCCTGTTCAGAGCTTGGAGCTGAGGCCACAGAATGTGGGTGTCTCTCCTCCTGCTCGAATCAGTCTTCATTTCTCCGCAGCTTTGTGAAGTTACAGGAGAACCGGCCCTAAAAACTCCATATCCACATGAACCTTTTGTATAAATCATTCTTTTCCAGATCATGTTTAGAATTCTACATATATGCATACATATGTACGTGTGTGTACATATATGTGTGTATGTACATACAATTATGTGCATCCACCCTTATTCTGGGCATTTATTTTTTAAACAATTGTAGTTTTTTTTTTTTTTTTTTTTTTTAAGTTAAAGATCGTCTTTTTAGATAGCAAATATGAAAGTATGCCAGAAAAGATGATCGGAGAATCTTGGCCACTCCCCAAATTGTCTTTAAAACAATATATTAAAATGTTTGGAAAAATGTAGTATCAAGCCTTCTAAGTCAGAGTTCTTAAGGAAAAAAAAACTTTCAGTCATTGTAGTGTGTGCTTGTCAATCTGGTGTACACACAACATGTTACTTGAACACCTGGGAAAAAGGCAGCGCAAGAAGAATCTAGAGTCACTACTGAACAAAACCCCTCCACCGCCCTCCTAATCCTCAGCAACTTGTTCTTCCCTCCCAGCTTTCTCCTATTGTGCAGTGTGTGGTATATGAGGACTTCCTGTCTGAACAGCAGAGTTTTCAACCCTTGGGAGAGAAAAGGAGAGACAGGGAACTAATGTTCCCCAGCTGTTACCCGTAAATGCTACCTCTGCATTTTCACTTCAGCCGAAGTTAAATTTTACTGGGATCAGATTTAGATGCACTGTGGACTTTTTATAGGAAAAACCTCTGATGCTCAGCTGATTGGAGGGGACCAATAGGAGGCTTTGGGATGTAACTGAGTTTTGGCTGGAGAGGCACAATGTGTTTAGTTTTCATCACTTCCTTTCAAGTGTGTCAAGATTCTTCTGCAATAGGCAGGCAAGGGAAGAATAGAGAAACAGAAGTAACATCACATTTTCTTCCCTTTCACCCCCCCCCCCTTATCCTATGGCCACTCCTAAGTGAGGTTATACATAATTGGGTGTAGTCACCATTGTTATGTTGTGTTATTGCATGACAAAATTTATGCAAATAAGCCTGTTGGAATTTGGTGTATTGGTACCATTTTTCTTATTTAAACTGTTTTATATATATATATATATATATATATATATATATTTGCTTTAGTTGTACACAATGCAATGCATTTATGTTTACGTGGTGCTGAGGATCGAACCCGGGCCGCGCACATGCTAGGCAAGCGCTCTACCCCTGAGCCACAACCCCAGCCCCCCAAAATGTTATATGTTTTAAAAAAGTGAAAGCAACCCTTAAACATAGTATTTCTGTTATTGAAGAAAACTGAGAATTAAGATAATTTTCCAGATTTAGTGCAATTTTAGCATGGTATATTTCAAACATAAGAAGAGATTACCAATGAATGTCTATTAATAGACTGCAGTGAGACTGCTTAACTATATGACATTGGTGTTCATGTATACTTTAAAAATCTGTAAGTTAACTACAATTTGCTAATTTATGGCAGTTGACAGCACCAGGAAAATGCCCTTTGAATACTACAAATATTGAATTAGTAGAACTTTAAGCTAAGTATTTATCAGTAATCTGACTTCCTTCTGCTCCTGGAAAAGACCTTCATTTTTAAGAAGTTATTTTTGAGGTTTACCTGAGCAGGTGCAATGGGGTAGAAGTTTCCAATTGAGTGTAATCCAAGGGTCAGTAGGGTCAGCCTCACATAAGAACTTGTCAGAAGCAAGAACCTTGAGTTCCTTCTGCACTTGACTAATCATTTGTCTTGTGCTGGTTACAGCTCTGGGAAGTTCTTGTGCAGAGGACAGAATGTCAACTTGGGAGTGTGGAATTTAATTCCAGCTTTAACTCTTGAGGCCTTTCTTCTGTAAAGTGAAGGGAGAAATTGCTTCCTGGCATGATTTTCACCATCTCTTCCTTGAATGTGCCCTCATTGGTTTAATCTGGCCTTCATAATGCTTTAATGGTCCACTTAGAGACAGTTAACCTTGGAAAGATGTGTCCTGATTAATAGAGAAGTTAAGACTTTTACTGCCAAAATATCAGTAAGCCTCCCTCCCCCTTCTGTCATCCTTCTTTCTCATCTGTGGTCCTCACTGAGACTCTGCTCCCCTCCTAACTCATAGGCCCCTAAACCTTGACTTTCCCCCCTAGATCAAAGGTATATTTAAGGCGATAAAGGGTGTTTCCAAAGTGTTTTATTTTTTCTAAATTCTTAGTGCATATGCAGATTAATGGTCCAGTTTGCAGTCTCTCCTCTTATGGACTTTAGACAGAGCTGAACTTTGCTCCTGGAAGTAACCATACCATTCTTGATCTTTAGCTTTCTACAATATAAGCGAATGTCTAAATGATTAGTGTGTTCTGGTAATTTCTTTTATTGGGGGCCATTTTTTTCTCTTCTTTATCATCTTTCAGAAAGTATAAGTTACAGTCCGTGTGCTGAAATCTGGAGAATGAGTTGGGGGATTCCAAGCCATTAGAACCATTAGTTCTGACTCCAGTTAAGCCAAATAAACAAATCTCAGTTGCAGTAGGAAGAGGGAGCTGCCTTCCCTGCCTTTTAAGGTTTCTGAGCCTCACCATCACTTACTCAGTGGTTTCAGTGTTATGTTTATGCTACTTCAGCAGGTCAGAGGCAGTAGCACTTACGCTGTTAACAGCTCTTTTGCAAAGGCCTGGATATTGTTGGATTGAAGCTGGTGAAGCCTTAACCCTGGGATTTGACCCCTAGTAGTTCTCTGCTCTACCAAGGGCCTTTTCCTCATCTCAGATCTATGCTGCCAGGTGACTGGCCAGTTGTCTGAGACTGGAAACCATCATCACTTTGGGTAACCACTTGGAACAACAGTAATGATGGCAGCTAACACTTATGGCGAGTTTACCATGTCAAAGCACTTGACTCGCACTACACTGCCTCACTCATCCTCACCACGATTCTAAGGGGTAGGGACTCATGTGTCCCATTTTACTAATGAGGAAACCCAGGGCCAGGAAGGATGGTAGTTGCTTCAGAGTTATGCCACAAGTATAGACTGAATCAGGACTCTCCAGCTCTAAGCACAGAGTCATTGATTCATTCATCAACAAATACAGGGTGACTTTTTACTTTCATATTATGCCAGGAACTCTTAAATACTTTTGGTAAGTTAGTAAATAGATAAAAGATACTGTCCTTTCCAATTGCATCTCCCTGTGTGTGTGTTGTTGTTGTTGTTGTTGGAAAGGAAGAGAAATAGAACAACAAAAAAAAACTAACATACATACAGAGTCCTTCAGTAAGCCACGTTGCATCTCACAAAGGGTTATATTATCTGAATGAAGAAAACTGGCAGGTTAAGAAAATTGGGAGTGGGAGGAAGAAGGTTTTGCAATTCCAATTAGTCACTGTTGATCTTACTGAGAAGTTGGCACTTAGACCAATACTTAAAGGAACAAGGGACTGAAATTTGAGGATCTAAGTAGCCTGTTGCTGTTTTTAACCACAGTGTTATGAAACTGAGGTGAACCCTATTTATGCTTGTCTTAGTCAGTTTGAGCTGCTGTAACAAAGTACCATACACGGGATGGCTTAGAAACTACAGAAATTTTCTCTCATAGACTGGTGGCTGGAAGTCAGAACTCAGGGTGCCAGCCTGGTCAGGTTGTGGTGAGGGCCTCCTTCTTCAGATTGGCAGGTATCCTCACAAGGCTGTGGAGAAAGAGAGACAGCTAGCTTTCTGGCTTTGTCGTATGCATGCACTAATCCCTTTCCTGAGGACTTCACCCTCATGACCTAATCACTTCTCATAAGTCCCATCTCCAAATGCCATCATTGTAATTAAGTTTTCAACATATGGAGTTTGGGGGAATACATTCAGACCCTTGCAGTGTGTGAGGATATAAATTATCATTTTATGCAAAGTAGAACATGATTGTATATAATCATCTATCTAGAGTAGCTATCATGGAGCAGACTCAGTGTGGTCACTGGGCATAGCTTTTGCCCAGATTCTTTGCTAATCTGCTTCATCCACGTATGTCAGATAATTTGCAACTACATATAGGCAGAAGGAGAAAGTGGCCCAGGAAACACTCTTCAAACATAGTGTCCTGTCTGCTCTTTGATTAGTGAATGCATCTGATTCACTGTTGATATACACATTGGCCTGAAGATACCTTCACAGATGACTTTAATTCTGAGGTAGAAGGTCTTCATGCTTTGCCTCCAGTAAATAAATTCCATTCTGTTGCAAATCAGAAGATTAAAGATAGTGGTCCACTGTTTGGTTCAAATAAAAGCATGAGCTCAGCTCTCAATACCACATTTGGTCTGATGGTGAGAAGATATTGTCAGAGTTGGGAAATGTTTTTGCCGTTTTTAAAATGAAAGATAGAAAACAGAGGTAACTTTTCCTTCCATTTGGGAATCAACTCCTATAAACTTGTCTTAACTCTCTCTGACATTTGAAACAGAATGAATTCTGGATGGATACTGAGTAATTAAGAATCACTTTTGCCCTTAGCCTATGTCCACTGTTATCTCTGGGAGTTGCTCTCAGGACTTGGTTGGTTTTTGGAGTGGTAGAACCTTCTAGATGTACATTTAAGATGCCCTTAGGGATTTATTTCAATATGCAACAGCATCTGAAACAAAAGCTAGAGAAAATAAATTCTCCAATGAATGAAGGCAAGAATAAATGAATATTAGAAACGTCTTACCTTAAACATAACACTTGAAAAGCTGTCATGGTGAAAATTAAATTTTCTGAGCAAAGACTGATATATCTAAGTCACAGGGAGTTAGATTCAGCTCAGTCGCAGGAAGACTTTTCTAATGATGAGAGCTGTCCAAACCTGAGCAGGGCTAGCTGGAGAGGGAGGGCATCTTCAGCATGTAAGGTAGCCACAGTGAAGGACCTGGTGCTAGAGATATCTACTTTGAGTAAGATTATTAAGTATCTGACCCTAAACCAAGTCCCCTTGCAAACATTCTGTCACATGGGATTATGTTTGATGGTGTATTATTTGGCTCTAGCTTACATTTCTATATTATTTCTTGTAATTCATCTCTATCATTTTAGTTACCGATTAAAATGAACTCTTCTCACTTTGCGGGGGTTAATTCTGTGGGGTGTATGTGTGTCTGTATATGTGTGTGATATGTATGTGCTTCTATCTGAATATGTTTAGATTTTAGTTGACAAAATTCATTTTGTTTTATGTTTATTTCCCTGCCTATTGTAGGACATAACCTCTGGCACCAAAAATCAGGTTTGATAAGTGACTTATTTTCAGTACACTGGTGGATACCAACTCTCCTTATAGTTATGTTAGAAATGCCTGTGCCTTGAGGAATCAGCATGTACTTGGAAGTAGCTCAGCGAGGCAAACTTTACTTCAGCAGAAGGTTGTGCTACCAAAGTCTAGCAGGCGAGCACACTTGCAGGAAGTCCACCTGTTTTTAATCCCTAAGAGAGCAATGCTCCTTGCTCTGAGGACCTAAGGCTTACCATCTCAGCAATTGGCTAATGTTAAAATTGCAGAGGGCAAAGAGAAGGAAAAGTGGTGTTATGGTTTGGATGTGAGGTGTCCCCCAAAAGCTCATGTGTGAGACAATGCAAGGTTTGGAGGAGAAATGATTGGGTTACAGCTTTAGCCTAATTAGTGCATTAATCCCTGATGTGATTACCTGAGTGGTAACTGGAGGCAGGTGGGTGTGGCTGGAGGAAGTGGTTCATTGGGGGCGTGGCTTTGGGGTATATATTTTGTATCTGGAGAGCAGAGTCTCTCTCTCTCTGCTTCCTGATCATCCTGTGAGCTGCTTCCCTCTGCCACATTCTTTTGCCTTGATGTTCGCCTCACCTGGAGACCCAAGGACTGGAGTCAGCTGTCTAGGGACTAAGGCCTCTGACACTGTGAGCCCCTAAATAAACTTTTCCTCCTCTACAATTGTTCTGGATGGGTCTTTTAGTCACAGCGGTGAGAAAGCTGACTGAAACAGATGGCAGTGATTGGATATAGGTTGGGAAGCTCAAAATGGCTAATTGGGTTATTTAAAGAAATATACGTTGAGTTGTTCCCACCTCCCTCTGTTCTCTTGGGGGGGACATCTTGGGGTTGAATGCATTCTGACATGTACACAGCTCTTACTTCTTCACTGGCGTTTCTGTTTCTTTCTTTCTTTTTTTTTAAAAAATATTTATTTGCTTTAGTTGTACACAATGCAATGCATTTATGTTTACGTGGTGCTGAGGATCGAACCCGGGCCACACGCCCGTGCTAGGCGAGCGCTCTACCGCTGAGTCATGACCCCAGCCCCCGCGTTTCTGTTTCTTAACACAGAGGTGTCTCTCTGTTGGTCAGGCCAACCCCTCCCCACACCTCCTGTCTGTCCAGGGCCTGTTCAGGTACATGGTCTTTGGATCTGCCACACCCACAGGCTCTGGCGCTATTGTGTCACTTTGCCTTCTGCTCCGTTTCCCCTCTGGCTGCCTTTCTTACACCCCAATTTTACTTTTAAGGCTAAAACCATATTCTGAAAATGGACCACCAGACTTTCTATTTCTCACGCTTATCTTTGTTCCTTTTGATTGTTACCCTAAAACATGTAGACTTACTAAATTCAAAGCAAGACCCTTGGTTGTGTTTATGTTGACTGCTCTGAGACACCTGTGCTGCCCAGTGTCTACCGAGGGTCAGAGCAGCTGTTCTTCCTTCTGTGTGATGATAAAGTCATTATCACCTGAACTCCCTCAGACTATAGTTCTTATGGTTTAGATAGGTAACTGCTGAAAGCACATCATTAGACTATAAGAAGTTAACCTATCTATTTGATGGAGTAGTGATAATTTGTAAGTATACTGTACTGCATGATAATTGTAGACAGGGTGTGGCTAGAGGAAGAAGGTCACTGGGGGCATGGCTCTAGGGTTTATATTTTGTACCTGATGCCTTACTTTCTGTTTCCTGGATGCTACAGCTGAGTGGCTTTCCTCCACCAACCCCTTCTGCCATGATGTTCTGCTTTACTTGGGCCCATAGCAAGGGAGTCAGCTACCCATGGGCTGAACCTCTGAGACCATGATCCAAAATAAACGTTTCCTCTAAGTTGTTCTTGTCAAGCATTGTGTTGAAGGGACACAAAGCTGACTAACATGGTAGTTTTTCTTTTCTTTTCTTTCTTCTCTTTTTTTTTTTTTTTTTTTTTTTTGCTTGGTTTGCTTGTTGTAGCTACAGACATTTAGACCTCTTCTTCCATCCACTCACTGCGTTTAATATCTAGTTAGGACAAGATTTGCTCTACGGAAGTTCTAATTGAGAAGCTAGGCATGGAGGCCAGTATATTCATCCATTTTATCTTTTCTATAATAAAATACCTGGATACTTATAAAGAGAAGAGGTTCATTTTGACTCACAGTTCTGATCCAAGGGCCCACATGTGGTGATGGCCTTCTTTTTTGGCAGAGTCCCAAGGTGGTGCAGAATACCACATGGCAAGAAATAGGGAGTGTGTGTGGATGTGTTCCAGTTGCTCTCCTTTTTCTTTTTTTATTTTTTGGTACCGGGGATTGAACTCAGGGGCACTCAACCACTGGGCCACATCCCCAGCCCCCCCTTTTTTTTTTTTTTTTTGTATTTTATTAGAGACAGGGTCTCACTGAGTTGCTAAGTGCCTCGCCATTGCTGAGGCTGGCTTTGAACTTGTGATCCTCCTGCCTCAGCCTCCCAAGTGCTGGGATTACAGGCGTGCGCTACGGCGCCCAGCTTGCTCTCCTTTTTCTTATAAAGCCAGCAAGGTGTAATCATGGGGCTCCACCTTGATGACTTAAACTAAACCTAGTTGCTTCCCAAAGGCCCCATCTCTAAACACCATAGTCAGATTAAGTGTGCACCTTTTGAAATCTCACCATGGGGATTAAATTTTATCATATGAACCTGTTTGGGGGAAGCCCTCCAACCTTCTCTACACCCCAGCGGTCCAGGACTTTAGAACAGGGTGGTGAGTGCTGGTTCGCAGGAGACCCCACCCCTCAGTGTGCTAAAGGTGAGAACGAGTGGTCAGCCGGAGGAGGTGCCCCAGGAATGGAGCCATGCTGCAGATTATGACGGCTCAGAACGGGTCTGCAGGTCCTGAAATGTCTAAACGACGTTTATGTCTTCTGATAACAGAGCAACAGAAATGGGTTACTTGGAGAAGGAATAGCTCAGGCATTTAGGAGAAACTGAATACTTCGTTTGGAGACTCTCCTCAACTCCCCTCCTCTCCTAAATCTTCATGTTCCATTTCTCACGTGATGTAGTTTATGAAAAGCAATTCCTGTGAATTCTGTAGAAGTGAGGACCCTGGTACCTTTCGGTGCAGGGGCAGGAATGTCTGGCCAACTTGGGTGCTTCCCAAGCCCTCAGGCTGCAGGGAAGGGGAATGAAAGGCAAATGGCAGATACTTACAATATGTGCTTGTTAATACCCCAAAGAGGTATAGCTCTAAAACTTTTTGACAGAAATAATCACTAACCATCTCTGAATTTTCCTCAGTAATGAAATATAAACACATGGTCAACATTTTCCCCATTCCACGGTTGAGGAATGGTAGAACCGTTTCTGGAGCCGTAAATCTCTACTAGGTTGTCCATTAGATGTGCTCATTCTATCAATTCCGATTTGAATTCTTAAACCAGTAACAAAATGAAAAACAGTTGTTCACACTGCATGAACTCATAATTGTAACTTCAGAACCCTTGAGCAATGTGTAGAAATGTTATTAAAACATTTTTTTTTTTGTTTGCTACCCTTTCTGTGGTAAATTCCTTTGCTGCATTTTCCAAGCAAATGCAGCAGTGGAAAGATGATCAGAATTTCTGGAGAAAAATTTCAGGAATTTCTCTTATACTTGTGGATTGACCTTGCAAGCAAGCCACTTTTTTGACAAGGTGGAGAGGTCAGGAAAAGTCTGCTTACATGCAGTTGAACCTTTTGGTTCTATCAGGTACTTGTGTCAAATTCTGGGAGCATCTTGGCTAATTCCAAGATTAAAGCCAAGTCTTCTATGCACCAACCTTTGAAGGTAACTCCGACCCTGGGAAGAAGGTGGTGTGTGATTGAGGGAGGGAGGAAGAAGAGAATAAATTGAGGGCAAAGAATACCCTCTACTGTAAAGGGTAGAGCCAGTGTTCTACTTAACTCTTTCCTTAGAAAAAGAAACTTAACTAATAAAGCAAAAATGATTATTAATAGATATTTGACAGGTTTGGTATTGCCAAGTTGATTATATTTTCCATCATCCTAATAATAGTAGGAGGTACCTGCCAGGTGCCACCTCGTCATTAAACACCTTGCACCCAGTGATCTTGCAGTGCTCAGGACCCTCAGTGTGGGAGGCACGGTCATCCCTTTTCACAGGTGCCTACACAGAAGCTCAAGGCTGGTCTCCTGCCCAGGCACAGAGCCCTGCAGTTGCAGAGCCAGGCCTGAAATCCCTGTGGCTACTGTGGAGTCCCTATCCCCTTTCGCTGTGCCTGTGACCCTCTCACCTTGTCATTTGGGTTTTAGCCAGAACTTTCCCAGTCTTTGTTTTATTTGTGTGTTTCAAAGAATTGCAGTGATTTGGGTTGTGGGACAGGGAAAGTAAGTGACAGTTGTATGGAGCTGGTGATAAAAATTGACAGACACCTTCTGAAGGAAGCTTTCGGCTCACTTTGTGTTGCTCTCCAAAGGATGGATTAACTGCTCATTAGGTAACAATCTGCTGACAAATTGGCCAGCTCTCTAGTATCCATAATAACGTTAGCATATAAAATAATTAGCATATTCTTGAAGTCTGCAGAGTGCAAAGGAGAGCTGGGAGGCTGTCCTCTGGCTTCTCTAGACCGTGATTAGCTTTTAATTGATCTTTGTGCTGAGATAGCCCTTTACTTGGGGTTAGCCTTTGTACCTGCTCACAAATGAAAGCTAATGGAGGGCTGAGAAAAACGCATGTCTTTCCTCTATAAATTGGAATTTTTATCTTCAGTTTTGCTGTGGTTTTAAAACTACAGATTTTAAATAGCAGTTAATATGGGTGATTATTTCAACATATATTTGAGAATTTGCCCTTCTTGTTTTGTTAGCCCTGGGAGGTTTCTCCATGATAATGTCCTTTTAGAGGAGGAAAAAGTTTATTTGGGGCTCATGGTTTCAGAGACCTCTGTCCATAGATGACCAATGCTAAGATGAGGCAAGAATATCATAGTGGAAGGGTGTGGTGGAAGAAAGTAGTTCAGGACATGACAATCATGAAGGGGAGAGAAAGAGAGAGAGGGAGGGAGAGAGGGAGAGAGCATGTGTTATCGATAGTGCACTCTCCTCACCACAGACAAAATGTAAATCCCAAAGGCATGACCCAGTGACCCATGTCCTCCAACCACACCTGCCTACATACAGTTACCATCCAGTTAATCTCCATGAGAGGATTAGTACACTGATCAGGTTAAGACTCTGCTAACCCAACCATTTCACCTCTAAACTTTCTTGCATTATTTCACACATGAGCTTTGGAGGGCACCTACTATCTAAACCATGACATTCTGCTTGTGACATTTAGAGAAAATCATTTTATTGCTGGAAAGATCAGAGAAGCAGCTGTAAAATGGAGAGAGACTTTCTGCATCACTAAGTCCTGATTCTTTTAGTCTCCTCATTTCCTTTGTTGTTGAATTTTGCCTCTGTCTTTGAAAGTTCTAGGTCCTGGCAGGCCCTTTAGGAAGACTTGATATCAGAAGTCACTGTGGTGCTGTCCTTGTTAGCTAGAAATCCATCTCATCCGGCTGGCCTTCGCCTTACTTTCCATTTGCTACCCTATAATTTAATCTTTAGCCCTTTTTTTCTATTTTCTATTCCTTTGTTTATTCATTGCTCATCCTGTTTACTCAGCGTCACATGGATATAACCCTGGTCACCTGGTAAGTCCTCAGTGTCATTTTATTAAACAAATAAATGATGAATCTGGAGCCGTGATCTGTATTGCCTGTGGATAATTCTATCACATTTTCAGGAAACCTTACTTCAACTTGTACATTGTACTCTTAAAAAAAACAAAGTTTATCTGGACATACATTGCTTTTGAGAATATTGTAAGTTGGAACTTGATTCTTTTAACAATGTAATTACACCTCCCTATGGGTAAAAATAGTATAATTAATATTCAAGAAAAATGAAATATGTATTTTAAAGCATTGCTGAAGACAATTACTGAGGAATTCAACTTCACCAATATATAGTATCGTCAACTATTTTTAGTGATTAGTATTAAGTAGAATGCTGCAATGTATTTTTTTAATTGAAAATTATTTTGTTTGGTATTTTTTTCAATTGATTTATGAATTGGGTTATTATGATGACTTAAGTAAGTCATTAATTCACAAAGCATCTTAAGTATTTGATCTTGGAGAAGTCTTTCCTTTGGCTCTGTGATCTCTCTCTGGGTGAAAGGATCATACTTATAAATCTTTCTCAATTCATATTGGTCTAATTTATCTTGGGGCTTTGTAGCTATAATTTTCTTCTATTTGTTTTACAAAATATAAAAAGCTAGTGTGTCTGCTGTGATTGGAATGTTTTCTAGTAAATATTCTGCCTCTTGCTTTCCACATTTTAAAAATCACAAGTGAAATATAAGAAAAAAAAAGGAACTGTTGATCTGAAACTGTACTAAAATTCCTATCATATGATGGAACAAACTCCATTATTATTCTATTTTTGTTTCTGTCAATGGAGAGAAACATGCAGTATTCTTGTGCAAGAACTTTGAGAAATACTACTAATATTGAGGTAGTATTTTTTTAAATTTATTAATATGGCATCTGTTCAGGGAACATCATGGGAGTGAGGTTGAAGGAGGAGGAAGTACAAGGAGGAGGAAGGGAGCCTTTGGAAGTGGCGCTGGGGTAGAGGCACCTGTGCCTTGGGGAACAAGGCGTGTAGCGGTCACACTGAAGTCACTCTGTGACCTGATACCTACTTGGAGCTGTCTGTTTTCACTTGCTTATTGAATGTGTGTTCAGATCAGATGAATGCATAGGATGTACCAGAGGTGGAGGGGACTTTACTCTGCATGACAGTGATCCTGGGTGGCACTTGTTTTGAAGTGGCAGTGTGTTTGTAAATTCAGATGTGTGGGAGATGCTCATATGTTCATGTGTGTTTTGATTGAAGATCCACAACTGCTCCAGTGGTCAGAAAGACCAGCCTAGCTTCTTTTGGCTAATTATGGCCAGTGTACTTCTCTGAGAGTCAGTGTCAAAAAAATGACACTTCTGTCCTGAAAGTGTATGTTTTGCATTTTATTTTGTATCCACTTTGCTTATTTAATTATATTTTAATATTTTTCTTTATTTTTTTCCTCTCTCTTGAGAGACCTCTCCTGTTGATTACCCTGCAAGCTTGTTTTGAGAGACAGTATTTCCCCAGGGAGTCTTTCTCTACTCCTAAATCCATAACAACATGAACTGAGCAATAAAAACCCAATTCCCTCCCCTTGGTTGTGCTTCAAATAGTCATTTCTTTGATACTGGCTAATAAAAACAGGAAAAGGATCATTTTAAATGCTTTGGTTGGGGTTGCTTTACTTCCAATAAGGAAAATTGCCTCACAAGGGGGAGCATGGGTAATAAAGATAGAACTAACTGAATAATTGTATTCAGTCTCATTTGAAATTCCCAAGTTGCCACCTGCAAATCTCATTTAATCATGGGCTTGCTGTGCGTCCACTGCCGTGTGTAGATGTGAATTTGCTGTTGCTGAAGATCGTGTCTTCACAGTTAACAGAGGTGAACTTCAAATGCCACTAGAGCTCTCTCCAGTGCCCCTCCCTGCTTAGGAGTACAAGGCAGCTTTGCGGTAGGTAATAAGAGAGCTTTGGACACTGACCAAGAACGAAATGTGAAATATGGAATGGAGTCATGGAAATTTCAGTGGTGAAAGCCACTCCGAGCACCTTCCAGGGAAGAGATTGAGGCACAAAGAAATGAAGCAGCCCTGCCAAGGTCATACCAGTGGCCAGCTTTAGGACACTAACGTAGATTTTCTAAGTCTGGCTGTTTCATTGAATCTATTTCTCTCTCCTTCACCAAGTTTCTCTCTCATTTTCTTACTTTTTAGAAGATTTGAGGATAATATAGTGGCTGTCTAGGTCTTGGTCCAGAGAGTCCCCTCAGAACTGCCATGTTGGTGCCCCAGCTACCCAACGCATTGGCCCCTGGTGGCTTCCAGCTCACATCCAATGACTAGCTGAGGGAGGGGTACGGGGTACGTACAATTTGGGACAACTCTGAAGGGATGTCTTGGGTCCAGACCTCCCCCTGGAATTGGCTGCATTTTATACTGCAACTGATCACAAACTAGCTTCTGTCTTGGTCTAATCTCTCTCCTCCTCTTGCCTTTCAGTAGTGTGGTCCTAAAGGTCTTTCCCAATAACCACCTGCACTTAGATCATGTTAGGGGCTGTTTCCTGGGGGAACCCAACACACAACAGCAAGGAATTTGGCATAGGATGCTGTTTGTCTTCTTCCTGGGAATCCCAGCTGTCTTCAGAAGGAAACCTTCAGTGGACAGGAAGCGTGCACTGGTTTCCACTTGGGTTTATAATCTAATTCTTTCATTTTGTAGATTAGGAAATTAAGCCCTGCATACTAACATGGCTTGAGTGGTAGCACATAGCTAGTTGTCAAAAGACCAAAACCAAAGCCGGGCGTGGTGGTGCACGCCTATAATCCCAGCACTTGGGAGGCTGAGGCAGGAGGATAGCAAGTTCAAAGCCAGCCTCAGCAATGGTGAGGCACTTAGCAACCCAGTGAGACCCTGTCTCTAAATAAAATACAAAAAAAAAAAAAAAAAGGGCTGGGGATGTGGCCCAGTGGTCAAGTGTCCCCGAGTTCAATCCCTAGTACCAAAAAAAACAAAACCAAGCTTCTTGTTCCTGGTTGCTACTGCTGGTGCTCCTTTTGAAGAGCCATCATGGTTTGTCCAGAGTTGTCCTGCTGTTGTAGCTCAGAATTGGCTGCAGATGGGTCTAGAGACCATCTAGCTGTCTGATCCATTTGTTCAACTTTGGTGCTGAAATTGGGCAGCTCAATAATTCCTATTTTGCTGGTTGTCTATTATTCTTCAAAGGGCAACCTTTGCAGCTCACCATAATTGATAGTAGAATAGTAAAGAAGAATTAGCAAAGAAACAGCAGATGGTCATAGTTGTTATTGCTTGAAATCAACATTTCGTGTTACTGCCCATTAAGAGAACTAGGGAATATACGATTCTTATTACACAAGGGGCCAATGGCAAGTGCGGATTCATTAGGTAGACAAAACATGCAGGAATTGAATGATACGCAAGATGAAAAATAACTACAAATTAATATGTAGCCTCATGATCATCCTAAATAGTTTATTAGTCATTTTATTATACTTGAATAATGCTCCACTGAGATTATCAAATTATTGTAAACTAAGAGTCACCACGATCCTGAGAAATTTTGAATTAATTGAAAAATAAATTATTAGCTCATTAGTATCACTATTACAAGAATCCAGATTGTATAGTTTCTCTGACATAATTAATCAGCTACTGCTTCAGAAAACATTCTTCAACTCCCATCGTCTGGAGATTAAATAAATTATTTCACCTGGTCCTCAAGGCCCTACACACTCTGTAGCCAGATCCCCTTTCATCTTCTCTCAAGCTTCATCTCTATGCACCCTGTGCCTGGCCAAACTGGGAACCGTTGTTTCCAAAGTAGGTCTTTCCTTGTGCTAGATTTGTGCCTTTTGTTATGCTGCATTTCTTAGAACATTCTTTCTATGTGATTCCCCATCATAACCTGCCCAATTCAAGCCTGGTTCAGTGTCAGTCTTTAGAATGAAATTCTATTTGATTTCACTTAGTGTGTCTTTGCTTATAATACTTGAACTCTGACTTTGGGAAAATATGTGAAATGCTCCTGTTTGCTATTGCGAGTGCTCTGCTGCAGCCTGGAATTTTATTCACATGGAACTTTTGTGTTCTGCT
Organism: Tamias sibiricus; assembly: GCA_025594165.1. NCBI lineage: Eukaryota > Metazoa > Chordata > Mammalia > Rodentia > Sciuridae > Tamias > Tamias sibiricus. The sequence goes on along the minus strand of CM046662.1, from coordinate 159,162,544 downwards.
TTGCATTTAGCCACTTGCATTTCTTTGACCCAATAATGGTGAGTATCTGTATACCAGGATCTGTGCGAGGTACTGGGTGGTTTAAAAACCTCTCTCTCTCTCTCTCTCTCTCTCTCTCTCTCTCTCTCTCTCTCTCAAATTGTTCTTGACTTCAGGAGCCTACAGTCTTGTGGATAGCAGCAATTTCCTGAAGGACCCATGGATGGCAAAGTTGAAGCATACTATGAGACTCAAACGTAGCCATGGAGATCCTCAGATGTGCACGTTCCCGGGACTCCTCATTTGAGGAACCTTGAATGGAGTCTGGAAAGATGAGGAAGAGCTTGCCAGGCATGGCTGGGAAGGGAGTGGGGGATGACATGAGGTCAGACACAAGGCAGGAACCAGTCAGTAGGCAATGAGGGAGGTGAGGGTGATGTGAATTGAGCCTCACACCTGCAGAGGGTTCGTATGGCCATGGAAACAACCTGAAGGCAGGCAGATGGCAGCAGGCATGCCAGTGTTAAGCAAGGGCAGCTTTGGATGGATTTAGAAAGACCACTGGAGAGGCATGTGGATTACAAGATGTATGGGAGACTCATCTCCAACCTTTGTTTCCTTCCATGTGAAAGGAGCATCACTAATTGAGGTGCAGGCCTGGAGTACTTAGCTGACTGGTGAATTGGGGAGGAATAAGGTCTGCATCTCAGCTTCATCCTGCCCAGGGAGGGAGCAGCCCTCAGGAAGTAACCCTTTTTCTACCCATGAGTGGACCAGTAGTGGCCTTGAGCTGCTGACACCTCAATTATCAGCCACCTGGCTATACACCTACAACTGCAACCTCTATCCCAGAATTACTGGAAATAAAGTTGCTATTTTCTTTTCTGCCTGACTCTCTTCTTCAATTTGTTGTGCACCTGGGTGAGAGGATGGGGTGCAATCATGGAGACCCTCGTGGTGATGTGTGGAGGGCGGTGGGGAGAGTAACTCAGTAACAGCAGGGGACTGCTAGGATTAGGGCTGGGGTGGCATGGCTGAAGGGGAGGGGAGGGTTTACAGGGCTCCTGACCAGATGGCTGGAGGGGAGGAACACATGGAAGACTCCAGGATGACTGCAGCCTGGCTTGGGTGCCGGCAGGCTCACCTTAGCTTCTGATGGACCTCGGTTTCTCTTGAGTGGCTCTGTGGAGGTTGTGCTGGTTGTGGAGGCCAGTGGAGTTGATCTGGTCTTTCATCTTTGCTTTACTCAGTACTACCCAGGATCTGAGAGAATTTTCTAGAGACCGATGCACTTGGGCATTTGTTCATCTCACTCATTCCCTTATTTATTAATTGAGCCAGTGGATATTTATGACTCTTCCATGTGTCGGCATGCCCTTGGCCTCCCATGAGATACAGTGATGAATCCAAGGGCAGGTGCCCTCTAGGAACTCAGAGGCTGATGATGAAGCCCGAGAAAGATACCATGGGGACAGGGGGTTGCTACTCACACGGGGCAGGAGCCAGAGAGCCCCAGTTAGAATCTGAGTCCTCTTGCTTACAGAACAGGTGACATCATCAGGGTCTCTTGTTAGATAAGTCAGACTAAACCTCAAATACTCTCTTCATACTACTTTAAAATTCTCCTGGTTTGGCCCAGTAAACCGGTGGATTGGCTTTGATTACATTCTGTCAGAGGAGAAAAGTGAAAAGCAAAAAAAAAGAGTTGTTGGAATTCATTTTTGAAAGGCGTGCAGGAAATTCCTGTCTTGCTAGAAGCTGTCACAGGAGAGCCCAAGTCACGCTCTATTTCTCCCTCTTTTGGAGAATCGCTTTCAGATTTGCAGTGGATGGGAGAAGTCAGAGCCTGGTTAGTTTTTGTGAGATTTTCCTTTGTAAGTACTAGTTGCATAAAAGATCTGAAAGAGTCTGAGATCAGTTTTTATGAGGGCAAATCTAGACATTCCTAGGAGGTGGATGCTAGTGTTGGTGTGGCTTGAAGACAGACCTGGTGTTCATGGGAGTCACACCTTGATTTGCAATTTTCTACACCATTTCATATGTCGGTGGACTACTGAATGGTTGAGAGGTTAGTAGGGAAAAAGTCCATCCTTCAAGAGTCTGCAGTTCAATGAGAAATACTATGGAATTTTGATTGTACGGAGGGAGGCAGTGGTGTGGTGTGTGTGGTGTGTGTGTACATGTGCGCACACTTGATCATCCTATTTTGGTGGCTGCAAGATCAAAGAAAATGCTATGTGGCAGATTCTGAAATGTTTATTTGATATGACTTTTAGTGTGTCTTCCAGTATCTAATACTATACAAATTGAAAGGTAGCTAAGTTAGGAGGTGCACAAAGTAGTGGTCAAGTTTCCTAAAGGGTAATATTTGCTGTATTTGCTTTATTTAAAAAATTGTCTTTATTTAACCAAAAAGAAAAAAATGCCTCAGTTTTGTCCTTGCAGGACTTGTAGTTCTTGTATTCCACCTTAAATGAAAAGAGAAACGGTATCCTTCTGTAAGAAACTTAAGAGATACATTTGTTTCTTTAAAAAATATGGTACCTGGTCTACAAGGGGATATGATGTACTCCTATTTATATCTGAGAAGCTGAAGTTTTAAAGCTGGACAGGACTCTATTAGTGACATAGTTTAGAACATTCCTTTTGGGTACTAACAAGAATCCCAATGCTAGCAACAACTTGGGCAAAACCCAGTGTCAGGGGCAATAGTGAGTGTGATTGCTCACTTAGATGCTGGACCTCCCAGGTTGCAAACTAGCTGTGGTGGTGTGATCCTGTGCAGGTTGCTTAACCTCTATGGACCTCAGTTTTTGCTTTTGGAAAATGAAGTCCATAGCAGTTCCTATTGCCAAGAGTTATCTGGGGGCTAGGGTTGTGGCTCAGTGGTAGAGTGCCTACCTAGCACAGGTGGGCCACTGGGTTCAAGCCTCAGCACCACATAAACAAGAGAAATAAACAAAATAAAAAAAGAGTTATCAGGGAATTGGCCTGAGTTAGTGGCTACATAATGCTTGGTGCGTAGCCATCATTGCTATGAGTCTGCTCTGCTTTGTTTTATGGAGTCTAAGGTGTGTGGATGCTGCTGCTCCCTTGATCACAGAGGCATGACTGGAAGTTATTGCACAATTATAGCCTAATTGCTATGGTGTTTTAAAAATCATAATTATTGGTGCACATTAATCATACAAAGAATGGGTTTCTTTGTGACATTTTCGTACATATGATGAGCTTTGCATCCACTGGCTTCAGTGATTTTAAGGCTTTCTTGATAGTAAGAGGAAGGTGTCAAATGAATAGTGACTGAGGGAGAGCTTAGATCTGACTTAACAGGATGCTGTTATTAGCATTCTAATAGGAAGGATCCTGATAGCATTCTCTGAACATCCTTATAGCATAGGCTACGGTGAAGTGAATAAGATATTATTATTAACTATTATTATTTAGGTGAGAACCAGCATCTTATAGTGCAGTATTGGGTCCGTCCATGTCCGTTGTGTATCTAGGTGAGTGTATAAATGTACTTTTAGATACTTTCCTTTGGGAACTAAAAAATTCATCCCTTTATTCTGAGAGCTCAGAACTTGCTCCTCTTTGGATTGTATCATTTGATTTTCAACTTTTCAGACATTTAAGTTTTGTAGTTCTCAGACTTAAAGACCAGCAAATGCAGTGCTACTGTCTTATTGGAAGCAGGATGATGAAGAAAGTCCCAGATTCCAGTGAAAGAATGTGCTTGTTCTCTCTGTATGTGCTGCAAGCCCAAGGGGGAGATGGGACTGGGAATATTTTCCTCTATTTATTATTGGTTTATATTGGACAAGTTAGATCTGTAAACAATAATACACTTCTTTGTACTCAGCAAAGGTTTGGATTCATCTGCAGTTTTTCATAGGAATTGGAAAACTGTTTTTATTGCTGTTAGTTCATCCAAAAATGGAGGCTGGGTGTATGGCTGTTAAGATCTATAATAAAGTCACTCTGGGAGAAAAACCATGTATATTTTGTATGTGTCTATGTCAGTTCCTCATGGGAATGCCTAAATGAGGGCCTTAGTGAATACACTGAAGACCTTGGGCATGGTTTTTCTGCTTGATTGGCTTCTTCATTACAGTTTTTTTTTTTTTTTTTTTTTTTTTTTATTCTTCCTGCTCTGGCCCATCTTGCCTGCCCTTCCCTCACCCTCAACTGCAGTTCCCCTTCTCTCTTGCTCTTGTCTCCCTCTCCTCCCAGCCATCCCCACCCCTTCATCTTCTGTCTGACTCTCTTCAAAGTTTGCATTTGACTGTTCTTTCTGGGCAGTCTGCCCGGTTTGATTTATTTGTTTCTCATAATTGTATTCAGAGCCTCGGTTACATGTTTCTGATTGATGTTTCAGATGGCATTTGTCTCCTTTGTGACACAAGTGTTTTCCTGGAATTTTGTAGTGTTTTCAAATACAAATGCAAACTTGACCTCTCCAAAGTGGAGTTGTACAAATCAAGCACCCAGATTGTTCTGAAAGCATTTCAAATATCCCTAAGTGACATTTGTTTTTGAGTACATAACATTTTTTTTAATTTTTAAAATTTGTTTTAATTAGTTATACACGACAGTAGAATGCATTTATGCACTGTGATATATCATAGATAGATAGGATATAATTTCTCATTCTTCAAAGTGTACATGTTGCAGAATCATATTGGTCATATAGTCACATTTATACATACAGTAATAATGTCTGTTTCATTCCACTATCTTTCCCATCCCCACATCCCCTCCCTTTCCTTCACTTCCCTCTACCTAATCTAAGGTAACACTATTTTTCCCTAGTGCCCCCCCCCCAACCTTATTGTGAATTAGCATCCACATATTAGAGGAAACATTTAGCCTTTGGTTTTGTGGGATTGGCTTATTTCGCTTAGCATGGTATTCTCCAACTCCAACCATTTACTGGCAAATGCCATAATTTCACTCTTCTTTAAAGCTGAGTAATATTCCATTGGGTATATATACCACATTTTCTTTATCCATTCATCTTTTGAAGGATACCTAGGTTGGTTCCAGAGTCTAGCTATTGTGAATTGATCTGCTATAAACATTGATGTGGCTGTGTCACTATAGCATGCTGATTTGGGTATAAACCAAGGAGTGGGCTAGCTGGGTCAAATGGTGGTTCCATTCCCAGTTTTATGAGGAATCTCCATACTGCTTTCCATAGTGGTTGCACCAATTTGCAGGCCCACCAGCAATGTAACAGTGTACCTTTTCCCCCCACATCCTCGCCAGAATTTATTGTTGCCTGTACTTTTGCTGATTGCCATTCTGACAAGAGTGAGATGAAATCTTAGAGTAGTTTTGATTTGCATTTCCCTAATTGCTAGAGATGTTGAACACTTTTTCATATGTTTGTTGATCAGTTGTATTTCTTCTTCTGTGAAGTGTCTGTTCCATTCCTTAGCCATTTTATTGGACTGCCCTGGTTTTGTGTTGTGGAATAGAGACAGTAACTTATTGGTTAGACTGATAGTTGCTCACTGCTTTGAATTTCTCTGTTTAACAAAATAATCTGCTGAGTTTGGGTTTATGGAAGATAAACCTATTGATGGTAGTATAAATAAATTTCATGTGTCCTTTGTGTTGGGATATAAGCCTCTATCAGTTTTAAAATGCCAGTGCAGCCCTGAACACTTCATGCTTAGTCTCGGGCCAAAGTCTGTTTCTACTTTGAGGTCTTCTATTATTCAGTAACACTCTAGCAAAAACTTCAGCTTTAAACCATGGGTCTGTCATAATAATGAGTCTTCCTAATTGTTGCACATTCATAATTTTAGATATTCTTCCAGACATTACACTGTTCAATAAAAAGCAACTATTTACACGTGGCTTTTAAATTTAAGTCAGGCTATTTTATTCTGGTATATTGTTATATTTGTTTTATTTTATTGTTGGTCATTGTTAATCTCTCAGTGCCTATTTTGTAAGTTAAACATTTTCATAGTTATGTATCTATAGGAAAAGCATAGTTTACTAAACAGGATAGTTTGGTACTGTGCTGGGTAAGAGAAGACTCCTCTAGTTAATCATGGGTGATTCTAACCATAACCATTTAAAAAGTTCATTAACAATGTTTTCCTTGTATCATGATAATTTAGATTCCACCTCCTCTAGAATGTCTTGACCATACCCTTCTATTCTGCAAATGAGTCATTGAAGCTGAACAAATGCAATCACCCAAGAGCAGGTCCAGAGTTAAGATGTTGAGTTGTACCTCAGCCCAGTTCTCATGCTTTCCAGTATAGAGATTTCCCCTCTACATATCCATATTATTATGTGTGTGTACAAACATGCATAGACATACATATATGCATGTAGAAGCCCTAATTAAAGAGATAGCTAAGATTGCGGTTAGCTGAGAGCCATAAAAGATGTTCAAGTTTCACCTGATATTCATACATTTATCTAAGAATCTTTTTATGCCCATGAACACTGTGTGATGCACCTGTAAGCTCGAGCTGTAAGCACTTGTCCTTGTTAAAGCAAAATGTATTTAACCGGGTGAGGGTTAGTGGCTGGTGGTTGGAGTTAGAGTGGTTGGAGTTAGAGTGGTTGGAGTTAGAGGAGAGTTGGAGTTAGAGGAGAGTTGGAGTTCAAGAGGTTGTTGGAGCTGGAGAGAGAAGTTAGAAGAGAGAAGAATAAAAGGACTTTTTCATTTCCATCCTGCCTCCGAATTTTCTCCTGCGGCGTCGTAGCAGCAAGTGGCAGCAGCAGGCAGCTACATATGCATCTATCACCAAAGGCTGTATTGTGTAAGAGAAGGTAGAGGGAAACAATTATGACATTCCTAGATCTAGGAGGAGTCTGTAGAATGTGATAAGAGGAGACTTGAACAATTGGACTCTGGTAATCTGGATCCCACGTTAAAGACTCCAGCCTATTGGCACATTTCTGACTCACTTCTGAAAATGAACAGCCTCTTCTCTGCAAAGATTGTTTGCAGTTTTATAAAAGCATTAGAATATATGCCTACTATGTCCAAGAGCTCACTGATTTGTGTCATAGAGGACACACACATATACAGACACAGTGATCAGTTATGAGCATTAAGTCATCCACCAAGAAGTAAAATACCACAGGGCGCAGTGGTGCACGCCTGTTATCCCAGTGGCTTGGGAGGCCAGCCTCAGCAAAAGTGAGGCACTAAGCAACTCAGCAAGACCCTGTCTCTAAATAAAATACAGAAAAGGGCTGGGGATGTGGTGCAGTGGTTGAGTACCCCTGAGTTCAATCCTGGGTACCCTCCACCAAAAAAAAAAAAAAAAAAAAAAAAAAAAAAAAAAAAAAAGAAGTAAAACACCATTCTGTGTGCTTTCAGAAAATGGTATGGAAGAAAAGAAAAAAAGTGGAGGGGGTGCTGAATAAAATCATCTGCAGTGGGTGGGATGAAGGGGTGACTCCTGCCAGGGGAGCTGGGTCTTGAGGTAATGTGTAGGGTCAAAGGGACTTTGGCTTGAAGAGAGGATGGATGGTATTTCTTGCCAGCTGGATAGGATAGGTGATGAGAGGGCAGGTGGGAGGAAGTGCCATGTGCAGGCAGGGTTGCTGGGCTGCAACTCTGGTCCCAGGCATGGGGCATGGATGGAGAACTAGGGATTACTATGGATTACCAAATTTACTTATCTGTGAAAACTCTCATGCGGATCCTGTTGTGGTAGCTGATTTATTTGCATACATACCTTGTCTGGGAGAAAAGTGAAGTTCTTGTTTGTGGGAAGAAATATTCCAAAGTCGTCTTTTGGTTGCCCTTAAAGTTTTGGTCAGCATCCAAACCTGAGGGAATGATCAAGAAGCATTCAATCAGTGTAAAACAATAGGTATCTCATGTTAGAATCTCAAAACAATTAGAGGCTTTATTCAAAACAGACCTGGGGCTCTCAAAAGGAACAGGGCGAGAGCTTGCCATTCCACTAGAGGGAATCCTGCTGTAAAAAAAAAAAAAAAAAAAAAAAAATCCACAAGAGGAGCATTCCTGCATAAAATCAAACTCCAGCTAGATGAGCATAATGCACTCAAGTCGTCATCAGGGAAGGGAAGCCTCATAATCAAATCTAGACAGAATTAAGAGGTGTAAAAGTTTATACCCTATCTTAGACTCTTCGGAGCATAACCAGTTGCTTTCTGGTGCCTGGGAGGGTCACCCATGCCAAAGAGGGATTTTAGCCTTCCTAGAAAGTTCTTGAAGCTGTTGTAAACTTCCTGGAGTGCTTACGATGCCAGGCTCTGGGCTGCATTCCCAGGGGTTTATTTCAGAGCGAATATTCTTCTAGTGTTGGGTGGAGCTATGCTAAGTCTTGCTAACTATTCACATTGCAGTAGTTCAGTTGGTTCATTGACCCAAACCAGGGTGACTTGTCCTTTTAGACTGGGTTCACTTAGAATAGAAAAAGTATGTTGCTTTTTTTTTTTTTTTTTTTTCTCTATTTTCAGTTTTGTTTTGGTTTGCTTTCAAATGACCTTGAGCTTATAGTGACTCCAAGTGACAAAATTCTTGGAAAATAAACATTCTTCAGTAACACAGCCTTAACAGGACTATTACGTCTTTTTACTGTCTTTTATTTTATTCTATTATTATATGTTGTTATACTCTAGTATTACAGTTTTTAAATTATTATAAAATAGCTGGATGAATCAACAGGAAGATAATGATATTTCTATGATGGTTATATTTTCCTATCAGTTTGACAAAAGATAAAATATTTGTTTGAGTTAGCAGATACCAAAAATCACTTTTTTTTGGTTGAACTTTATAAGTTTATTATAAAAATCATTACAGTTTATATATTGTTATGGTCTGTTGTTTATATGACTCTTATTTTCATTAAATTATGAGATAATTGAGACTAGAGAATCTTTTTTATTCAAAGTTATATATGACAGCAGAATGCATTACAATTCATAATACACCTATAGAGCACTTTCTCAGTGTATTAACGCCACGATGTTTAAATTCAACCCATCAGAAGTTAAAGCCAATGTGGTTTCTAAAGACTAGAGACTTACCTGTTGCCAACTGGCACGTAGAAAGAATTTCTCCTTTTACTTAAAAATTTTTTTCCCGAAGATGTTCTAAAATATGCACTGTTAACATGGAGAAGACATAGATAAGCAAAAAGTATGAAATAACGATTCCCCAAATCTCCCTACTCAGTGACAATCGCTGTCAATATTTTAATCCATTTCCTTACAGTTACATGGTTCATTCACTTTGTACACAGACATCTTACCATATTTTTAAAAGCAGCATCATAGAATCTTGGAGTCACAGGGAAGCCTAGACCTTCTGGTACACCTTCTCACCCAAGGAAGCACGCATTCCATCCTGTCCTACCTGGTATGCATCCAAGACCTTGGATGTCCCATTTCTCCCATTTGAGGATGCTTCCTACATCAGCAGAGATCTCTTTTAAAGGTGGAGTGGTTCTAATTCTTCCAGTGTTCTTCCCAGAGGAAAAGACTGTTCTCTTATATATTTCACCAATTGACTTTCAGAAACAATATCTGGCTTGCTTTTAGTTTTTCTACACTGAGTCTTAAATATTTGAATACACATTTCAAGTTTCTACTTGGTGCCTTCTCTGTGTAAATGTTTCTCCTTCCTGCTAACTATTCCTGCCTCCTCTTCCAGGCTTTGAAGCCCTAGAGTGCGTGATAGAACCAGATAGGAAAAGTGCTGGGGTCCTTCCCTTATCGGCATTGGTCAGATGAGAGACTCCTCTCTGGGGACCCAGGAGTTTCTTTTTGGCTTTTTTTATTCAGGACACAGGTTCCTTTAGCTTTAATTTCCCCAGAAAACCTTCAGGCCAATCTAGCAGGATATTAATGGCCTGATTTGTTCCCCCTCCTCAAATCTGGGTTTTCACATTCCCAGTGGAAAGGACTGGAATCTGAAGGCTAAGTCTTTTTCTCTAATTTTTAAACTATTTATTATATTTTAATTGGCAAATTGCTTGTACTTATGATGTATCATGTGATGTTTTCAAATATGCATACATAGTGCAATGGCTAAATCAAACTAATTAATAGATGCATTAGCTCACCTTTTTCTGTGGTGCAAATACTTAAAATTTACTCTCAGCAATTTTCAAGTGTACAGTACATTGTTACTTGTTGTACAAGCTGTGCAGAAGATATCTTGAAGTTATTCTTCCTGTTTAACTGAAATTTCATGTACTCTGACTCATGTCTCCCCAGTCTTCCCTAACGCTCAGCTCCCATAACTACCTTTTGCTCTTTGTTTCTGAATTTCACTTTTCTAGATTTCACAAATTAATAAAATCTTGTGGTGTTTGTCTTTCTGTGCCTGCCTAATTTCATTTATATGCCCTCCAGGCTCATTCTTAGTAATGCAAATGACAGGATTACATTCTTTTAAAAGGCTAAATAATATTTCTGTGTTGTGTGTGTGTGTGTGTGGGGGGTGGTATTTTCTTTATCCATTCCTTCATCAATGAACACTTACATTGATTGCCTATTGTTAAAAATAAAATCTATATATTTTTAACCCAGTTTCCTTTATGTTTTCAGAGGCCATGTTATAGAAATATTATTTTTATTCTATGATTTATATTGCCTCCCTTCTTAATGCTCACTGTCCATTTTTACTTATTCGCATCAATATGTTGAATTATCCCTCTCACAGAGTGAAAGTTCTACCAGGTGCCTACATCTCCTCCCCTACCATGTTGCTAATAGTAACCCAATCAGGTGGTCCTATGCCATGAAACATTGTTTCCCTGGACTCCTTCACAACTCAGAGTGGCTTTATGACTGTCATAGTCCAGGAAATGTATAATAATATCCCTGAGGATCCTGGGGGATCTAGTTGAAATTTGGAGCTAGTGTAGGCATCTTGCAGTAGGTAATGTGCTTGATGATGAGACCCAGAATGCTGGAAAAGATAGAGCAGAAAAACAGAAATAACTTTGCTCCCTGATGATAATGTTCAGTAGTTAATATCAATTTCATTTTTTTAAAAATATTTTTTAGTTTTAGATGAACCCAATGTCTTTATTTTATTTTTATGCTAGGCAAGTGCTTTACCTCTGAGCCAAAACCCCAGCCCCTAATATCAGCAATTTTTTTTAACCTCCATTCTTTTGTTTAGAAATATAAACTCTTATTAGTTGGAACCACTTTAAGTGAGGTTTTTCTTTATATTCAGGGTGATACAGGCAGCCTGCAAAACTATCAACCATCGTAGTTACGCATCCTGATTACCTTTCTCTATACAAATTCCATATTGTTAATATCCCTCTTGGAATGTAAATATAGAATAAGATACCATCATATTCTTAGTGCCTTCTTTTTCCTGGTACCCAATGAGACAATATATATTTGTTAAATTAATTAATAAATGAACCTTATGTGTCTGTTTATGAATTCAAAGATTTTGTTCATTGCAGCTTTTCTGTTTTTTTTAGTGCAATACATGGTCAGGCTGTATTTGACTTTTAAAAAATTTGTTCTAATTATACATGACAGTAGAATGCATTTTGACACATCATACATAAATGAAGTATAACTTCTCATTCTTCTGGTTGTACGTGACATAGACTCACACTGGTTGTGTAATCATATATGTCCATAGGGTAATAATGCCCACTTCATTCTGTTGTCCTTTGTAAGCTGCCTGGTACCGTAAACCGGGATAAAAACTCTCGGAGGCAGAGTTAAGCTTTTACTACTTTTACTTCTACTTTCTTAGAGCTTAGAGAGGAAAGAAAGATTTTTAGAGAGAAAGATTAGAGCGAGCTTTCTTAGAGAGAAAGAAAGATAGAACTTAGCTTAAAGAAAGATAAGATTAGAGCTTCTTTCTTCTCTCTTCTTTCTTCCTTCTTTCTTCTGTCTTCTGTCTTCCTCAGGAGCCTCGGCCTAACTCTGACCAGTCATTTCTCTTCTGTCTTCTATCTGGTTTCTCTTCTGTAACCGCTCTGCCTACGTTCTGGCCGCTCTGATTCTGACCGACCGAGAGTGACTGCCCAACGGACCGAATGAATTCGTTCTCCTAACTCGGACCGCTTTCACCCGGTTATATACCTTCAGGTTTGCGGGTGCCTACAGGTGCGTCACATACATATCAGGTGGAACTTATGGCTTCCAGCTAGCTACAACAGCACTTCCTAATTAGGGCTCCTTCAGTCCTTCCTACCCCCATAACCTGTTTCTCTTCCCTTCATTCCCCTCTGCCTAATCAAGTGCCTCTGTTTTTTTCCTAGCCACCCCCCTTATTGTGAATCAGCATCTGCATATCAGAGAAAACATTTGGCCTTTGGTTTTTTGGGATTGGCTTATTTCACTTAGCATGATATTCTCCAGCTCCATCCAGTTACCTGCAAATGCCATAATTTCATTCTTCTTTAAGGCTGACCATATTTGAGTTTTGATTGAGTAAAGTTTACAGATTTCTCAGATGAGCAGATGTGTTGTGGTCTCCCTGAGGCTTGACGATTCCCTGGACACACAGAATCAGAAAAGATGCTCTACTCTTGGTTCTGGTCTATTATAGTAAAGGATAGGGAGTAAAAACGTCAGGGAGAGGGTTATGTGACAAGTCCAGGAGAAACAAGAGGCAAGGCGTCTGGTGATCACTTCTGTGGAGAGGGAACCTATTTAATACTCCTTGCAATGATGTGTGACAGCATGTGTGAGGTACTGACAACCAGGAGGTGGCCCAAGCCTTGGTGCTAGCTATGGGAGCTCACCTGAACATGCTTGTGGGATCAGTCAAGTCATGTAGGCAAACAGCATCCATGTGACCTCAGCCACTGAGGCTCCAGCCTGTTAAAGCAGAAACAGGCAATCACTCTAAATTCCATTGTTAGAATAAACTTATCATACAGATGTAGCACAGCTTAAGGTCTTAGGCTTAAAACCTATATTAAACAGGCAATAATATACTTACAAGGCAGAGTACCCCAAGGGCTCAGAAGGGATCTCTTAAGAGCTAACTGAGGGAGAAGACACAGGTGCAGTGGTTGTGAAAAATATATAATAAGAAAACACCAAAAGCAAGTACATGAACTGTCCCTGAGTTTTGAGATATGATTGATAACTTTCTCAGTGATACTTCTTATGATTTTCCAAAAATTCTTACTAAAATAAAGGGCTACTATTATGCTTTAGATGTTAGGTGTTCTCTAAAAGCTCATGAGTAAAATAATGCAAGAACATTCAGAGGTGAAATGATTAGGTGATGGAATTAATCCCCTGAAGGCAGGCGAGGTGTGATGGAGGAGGTGGGCATTGGAGGCTGCCTTTGGGGTATATATTTTGTGTCTGGTGAGTGGAGTCACCCTCTCTGCTTCCTTGGTGCCATGCTCCCAGCTGTTTTCAGCCATACTTTTCTGCTAGATGTTCTGTCTCACCTTGAGCCCCAAGGAATGGAGCCAACTATCTATGGACTGAGACCTTTGAAACTGGGAGCCCCCACATAAACTTTTCCTCCTCTAAGATTGTTCTCGTCCGTCTTTTAGTCACAGCAGTGAAAAATCTGAATAAAGCAACTACTATAATAAAACGATAGTACATGTAACTTAGGGTGACAAAGAGACTTTATGTTGACTTCAAATCCAAGCCTAAAATACGTCATTTCTAGATTTGCTGGTAGAACCCCTATAAGACAGTGGCTGTATGCTTTCAGGAATGGCCTATTTCCTGGGGTAGTTGGGGCCACCTAAATAGGATGGGGGCGGATTGACTGGGGCCAGAAGAGGGCTTGTGGTAGGCATGAGTAGTCATGTATGAGTAAATCTTATTTACTCTGTTTTCTTATACTATTTATTTCAATTTTGTAAGAGTTGCACTCAAATTTTACCTCATTTTGCACAATTTTCTTTAATTACACATTTGCTTTAGTCATGGTTTAATGAGGCCTGCTATATACCTAGTTCTAAATCAGTCTTTCTACACTGCTGTTTTCATCCCCCCATTCACTCCCACATTTTCTAGGCCATAAACCATTTCAGACTTAATTCATGTGCCTGTCTTCTTGCTATTCCTTTACAGGGTGGTGTTGTGCTTAGAAACAAAAATAAAAACCCTTTGTCCTGATGGCTCAGGGTTAAGAGTGTGTGATGTTTGATAAAATACTAACTTCTGCAAACCTTACTATCTTCAATTATAAAATGGATGCAGTTTTACTAAGAATATCAATTTTTTGTAATGATGCCACCTGCTGTGTATAAAATGTCAACACAATATTTGGTACACAGTGAGTTCTAGATCAAGTTATTCCTTATTGTTATTCAAATTAAACCATGTGTGCCTGAATGCATTTTTGCTGAATGTCCATTCAGTCTAATGTAGTCAGACACATCTTTGTATTAGTCCATTTCCTGTTGCTATAACAAAGTACCTGACGCTGGGTAATTTGTAAAGGAAAGAGGTTTAACTCACAGCTCTGGAGATTCAAGAGCATGGCACCAGTACCTGCTTGTCTCTGGTGAGAGCCTTTACAACATGGGGAGAGGTCACATGGCAACCCCAAAACATGAGAGATTTGTTGGCCAGGCTTGCTCTTTCTATAACTTGTGTGGGAACTAAACAGGTTCCTGTGAGAACTAATTTTTTCTGAGGGTGGCCCCCATAATGACCTAACCATCTTCTTGTAAGGGATAGAACCCAGGATTTCATGTATGGTGGGCACAACCACACTGGTGGTGTATGTGAAGGGTACCAAATCTCCATCACATACACCTTTGGGGGACACATTCAAACCATATCCAAAGTTTTTCTCTCTTTGTAGGGTCTATTTCTAGTAGCTTGAAAATTCTTAGTATATTAACGGAGTTCCTACTTTAAAGTCAAATAATATTGTCCTTCACTATTTTAAGATATTTTAAGTGAAAATTAGTACTTGTTGAATAATCTGGACCATATACTGGTTTCAATTTTTAAAAGGAAGAAGCTACAACTGAAAGCTTTTTCAACTGCCTCTGCTTTTCTGGATCTAGTACCTGGATAAAGACCGCAGTACTAAAATAATGCATTCTGATGGACAATTTATTTTCTGTGTCAGTCATATATTTCCTTGGCAAGTTGAAACTTAAGGAATTTCATTAAGTCTGAATAAAAATCATCCTTTCAAAAACTTGTGACGTAGGACCAAAATGACCTTGTGGCATGAAGGTGATTTTTCAGTGACTACCATCCTCCCTCATGGACTTCATTTCTAGTCTCATCTGCTCTGATCTTTGGGCTGAGTCTTCTAGATCCCTGTTCAGTGAACAAGAAAGTTTGGCTCCTGTGCCTCTGTTGGGTGAAAAGCAGAGTTAAAGAAAGTTTGCTTCACATCAGCATTATGAATCACATGCAGGAGGAGGTAGTGGTGGATACATTCAAGAATCAAGACTTAACATTGGCAGAGGTTTGCTGATTGATTGGACCTCAGGATAAAGAATAAGAAGGGTCAAATACCTTTTTCCACATTTTTGATGCAAACAAACAGTGAGCTCAGTTACTATTTGCAGAGAGAAGAAATGCAAAAAGAGGGGTGATAATTTTGAGAAAAGATGATGTGTTCCAGTCTTGTTGAGTTTTGTGTGACTCTGGGAGACCCTGGTGAGATATCCATGAGGCATTCAAGTCTGAAGCTTCAGTAGAAATCTGGGCTGGAAAGAAAGTCAGAGTGCATGACTTTGGCCCGAGAGAGCATTTCTTTCAGTGTGTGTTTGGTCAAACTACACACTCTCAGTGCTCAGCATACTGCGGTTGCTCCATCAACATTTGGTGAAAATGATGAAAAACTGATTGACTCATGGGGACAAATTGTTTTCTCATTCTGGCTCCATGGAAATGACAAAGCATTTTTGTGGTAGAATAAAGAGGACGCAGTGTGTGGTCATGAGTGATATTAAGCACTGTTTATATGCTGGGGAGCCAAGGGAATTTATGAATGAGTTTCAGAGAGACTTATTCTGGAGACTTAAATCAAATGCAGAAATGAGTTAAAAAGTCATCATTTTGGTCAGATTGTCAAAGAGAGTCCTGTAGGAAGAAAGGAAAGAAGGAAGGAACAAAAGGAAAGGATTAAATAAGCTCTTATTATTCTGAAGGCAAATAAGGGATATGAAGATGATGTCAGAATAATTCAGAAAACCAGAAAAATCACCTCAGCAGTGAAGGATCCCAGTTCCCCTGGGCTCCACTTTTCCTCCCTGTGCCAGGATTGTACAATACGGGAGGCATTTGGGATCAAGAGTTTCATAGTGGGACTTGCCAGAATCAAAGGCTAAAATATGATCAAGTCTAGATGTAGATAATCTTGGAAGGAATACAGAATATAGGGAAGATTAGGGGTTATTTCCAAACTCTGGCTATTTCATGAGCCATAAGATTCGCCCTTTGGTATACCACAGATAATAAGGTAGCGAAGGTACTTTTGAGAATATAGAACAGAACATCCCTAGTTACTTAAGGTAGAATTTTTTTATTTTCTTTTTTAATCTTATTTTTTGGAACATTTCTAGGTTCACAACAAAATTAAGCAGAAAGTGCAGAGAATTCCTAAATAGCACCCACTCCAGCTTCTGACATTATTAGCATCCCAAATCAGAGTGGTATATTTGTTGCAAATAGTGAACCCACGTTGGCACCTCATTGTCTCCCAGAATCCACAGTTTACATTAGGATTCACTCTCGGTGTTGTATATTCTGTGGGTTTGGACAAATGTATGATATGACATGGATCCACCATTATAACATCATAGTAGTTTAATTGCCTAAAAATCCTCAGAGCCTTGCCTAGTCATCCCTCCCTCCCCTCTCACTCCTAACCACTGCTGATCTTTTCACTTTCTCCATAGTTTTTCTCTCCTCAGGATATCACATAGTGGGGATCAGTTGGTAGCCTTTTCAGATTGGCCTCTTTAATAATATGCATATAAGTTTTCTCCAGGTTTTTCTATGGCTTGGTAGCTCCTTTCTTTTTAGCTTTGAATAATATTCCAGTGTCCGGATATACCACAGTTTATTTATGCATTCAGCTGCTGAAGGAATCTTGGTTGCTTGCCAGTCTTGGCAATTATTAATAAAGATGTTATAAAATCCATGTGAAGGATTTTGTGTGTATAGAAGTTGAAACTCCTTTGGGTAAATACCCAGGAATGCAGCTGCTGTATTATATGGTGAGAGTGTACTAAGTTTTGCAAGAGACAGCCAACCTGTTTTCCAAGTGGTTGTACCATTTTACATTCTTACCCACAATGAATGAAATTTCTTTTTGCTTCCTATCCTTGTCAGCATGGGCTGTTGTCAGTATCCTCATGTTTAGGTCATTTTAATAGTGCACAGTGGCATCTTATTTTTGTTTTAACTTGTGTTTTCCTAATGTGGAGTATCTTATCATATGCTTCCCCACCCCTCACCCACCCCCATCTGAATATGTTCTTTGGAGCAGCAATTGTAACAAGATGTCAAACTATATAATTTTTTTAACCTTTATTTTTATTTATTTATTTTTATGTGGTGCAGAGGATTGCAAACCCAGGGCCTCACACATGCTAGGTGAGTGCTCTGCCACTGAGCCCCAGCCCCTCAAACTATATAAATTTTGACTGAAACATGAAAGCATAATAGAAATGGTCCACCGAAGACTTCAAACCCGATGCAAAATTTTCAATGGAATTTCAAAACCCAGTTTTATTATCCTTAAATCAATCATTATGTAGATTTCAAACGGGTCAGATCATTAAAGATGAAAGAGAAGGCACTTTTAGGTGTTGGTATGATGCTGATTTTTTTTTTTTTTTTCTCAGCATAGAGGATGGTGTGCTTGCTCACCCTCTTAAGGGCATTGAGAAGGCTCCTACGGGAGAAATTGCTGGGTTCCCTGAAGTGGGAGGGCTGGCAGATGTATGGTTTGTTTGTTTGTTTGTTTTTTCTTCTATCTGAAAAGTCTCCTTCCTTGCTACTATGTTAGTGCGCAGAGCCAAAGAGAGTTTATGGATAAAAGGATGTGCGAGGGGCTGGGGTTGTGGCTCAGCGGTAGAGCGCTCGCCTGGAACGTGTGCAGCCCGGGTTCGATCCTCAGCACCATGTACAAATAAAAAAAAAAACCCATTGTGTACAGCTAAAGCAAATAAATAAATATTTTTTTAAAAAAAGGATGTGCGAGTATTCCCCATGGACACAATGTGAGCCTGTGAGTAGGAGTCAGGGTCAAGGTAATATTTGATGTTGTCAAATAGGTTACCCTGGAATTAACCAACTTTCAGCAGAGAGAAGCTAGACGCATCATTGGATCCTTGGGTTGTGCAAGGAGTTTGTGGTCAGCTAGGAAAAGTGCCCATTTACATTAAGGGAAGTGGTCCCAAACTATGGAGAGGATAGGTATCCCGTGGAATCCAGAAAAGTGTATTAAATGCTAGCTAGGCCTAGCTTTTGTCCGCAGCAGTCAAATAAGACCTCTTCTGTTCATCTTGTTTCTCTCCCATAGGACTTAGTTTCCTTAGTGTTTTTCCAGGAACAGAGGACAAGTTTTCCCCTATTAAATATATTCTGAGACAGCAGAGGGTAAATATAAATAACACCCTATATGCCAGTTTCGTACCAAAAGGATGGTTCCATGACTAAAACAGCTTGAAGTTCATAAATACAGGAAAATATTCTTGATCATCTTTAATACTAAAAATATGATTTTCTTCTAGAAACAAGTTACTGATATTCTCCTAGTCTTCATCCACTGATATTGAGTAGAAATAACCCCAATTGTGCTTTTCAATGGATTTGTTATTCTTAGAAAATTGAAGTGAAGAGTAACATCTTTAGGGGATAAACAGAAAATGCCAATAACCCTTCCTGTGTCTTATACCACATAATTGCATTGATGGAATTGGGGGAGGTAGAATAATTGGGTTTTGCTAAATCACAAGACAGAAATCAACAGATTCAAGTTGACATTGAAAGTCAAGTTTTCAAGAAATTACTGGCATTCGTGAACTCAAGAATATTAATGGCAAATGTGCTCAGGGAACCTGATCCTCTCTCTTCATGAATCCTGGCAGAGCCTTCTATTTAAATCTATTTAAATGTATCTACTCTGATTATAAAGACTCTGAACAGACCAGCATGTACTTGGAGGGGCTGGTGGGTAGCACTGGGTCAGTGGGATTGTGTTGGTGTGATTCCAGCTGAAAAGTGGGGGAAATCAGCTTGTTTGCTTACTTTAGTATTTACACAAACTCAGAAAGCATGTTTGGGTAATTCTTCTGTACAGTTTTAGAGACAGCATATATTAGAGGAGCCAGTGGAAAAATGTTGATCGAGGAGAAAATAAAAAATGTATTCTTACGAGTGGTAGACAGAAGAAAAACTTCCAGAGGATAAACAGGAGGAAAAGGCACATGCACTTTTTATTAGCTTACAGAGCTCAAATGATTTGCAGATGGTTGGCTGAGAGTTTCACATAAAACATACTTATATACCTGGGCTTTTTTCCCCCTCACTTATTTTAATAGCTGAAGCATCTTTCTCTTGTGAACAATTTATTCTAATAGCAATAAAAACCCAACAGCACCACCTCATTATACCCACTAGTGAATGACTACCATGGCGTCTTAGCTTGGTTTGTAGGTTGAGCTCTGAGGACTGACAACAATTAACGTCTTACCAGATGCTTGGATGAATGGGGTGCGTAGGGACAAACAGGAAAATAACGCATCTTTCCAAATGCAATTTTGCTTTCAAGTGTTCCTCACCTGTCTGCAGACGTAAAGTTCAGATGGAGGATGGTGGACAGTCTCCTTGGATTTCACAGGAAGGCTCTCTGAGGTCGAGGAACTCTTGCTGGTCTGCAGGGACTTGATTTATGCTTGAGTCATCTGAGTTTACCTGTTGGAGTGTGATGCTTTTTAGCTTCTTTTATCTTCCATAGAGGATTCTACTGAGGAGGGAGACGAACAGATGACTCTTAGTTTCCTAGGAGAGAGATTTTACTAGATGGTCTGAAAAATTATTTTATGAGGGTGTGGCTGGATCTTGCTCCTGCAGTTCACACTGTTGGACCCCGGCTGAGGTACATTTGTGAAGGAAGTTATTTCCAGATGAATCTCCGAAGCTTTCCTTAGCTGATTAAGGAATATCATGCACATAATACTTTTATTATTTTATAAAATAGTGGCACTCTGCCTATAACTCAAAGTTATTGTTTTATAGAGTGATTTTTAAAGATAACACAAGTTCTTTGAAGGATTCTGCATTTAGCTGTTTATAAATTTTCAAGAAATAACAAAGCTGGGTGAGAAGGACTTTCTGATTGTATTTATCATTATTTCATTATGGTAGATCTTTCAAATGACTTTATTATCCATTTCTTACCTGTCACGATATCAGTAAGCAGTTCTGCTTGGTTAACCGTGGTCTCTGGAGCAGACTGTGTATGAGAATCCCTCAGTGGAAGGCCTTTGCTTTAATTGACAAAGACGATATCATTTAAAAAGCTCACAAAGCAGGGTCAGTGTTAATCCTCATTTCTTGCTCCCCTAATCAAGTATTTGTTTAAGTGAAGGAACACTTGTTGACATAGTGTGCTCAATTGTATTTTAGTGATTAATGGTGTAGTTCTTTTGTAGGGTGATTTGGTATTGTTGATTAGAATTTTGAATGTGCCTATCTTTTAATGAGACATTTTACTAAGATCTGACCATGTAGGAGACTTATTCCAAATTTGTCTGGTTTTTCATCCTTATGGGACTAAGTCTGCATGTTCTTCATAGATTTAAAATCATCATGACCCGATCTCACATCTCATCTCGTGATGCAGAGTGTAATTGCTTTCCTGTTTTGCTGATGCATTACTCTTTCATTCTCCACCAATAAGGCCAGCCACCCCTAATTGCTCTCCCAGGTAGGGGATAAATTCTGGTTAGTGGCAGAAGAAAGAGAATGAAGAGGAAAATGATTTTTTTTATAACCTCTATCCAGTGTCAAAGTCCCATAGATTGGATAGTTCATAAACAACAGAAATTTATTTCCCACAGTTCTGGAAGCTGGAAGTCCAAGATCAGGGTGCCAGTAGGATTGAGGGCCACCTTCTGGGTTGCAGTGTCATTTCTCACTGTGTCCTCACAGAGTGGAAGGAGGGCAATGGAAGTTCTCTGGGGTCCCTTTTATCAGCTTTCGTGACTGAGCTACACCCTCATTGACCTGGTTAGCACCAAAGGTCCCACCTCCTGCTACCACCACCTTGCAGTTTTTCCAGATTTAAAGAAATAAATTTGGGGGGAATGCAAACATTCAGTCCATCATACTTGTGTTAACCAATTTTAAGGCTTTCCCTCACTTTCCCTTTCTTTTCTCCTCTATACATATATGCAGGAACATGGGGTATGTGCATGCATATGAATTTTATTTTGGCTGAAATTTTTGCAGATAATTTGCAGGTATAATGACACTTCACTCCCTAATACTCTAGCATGAATCACTCAAGGATAAGGACATGCATTTACATAATGACCATGCTCGTATCCCACCCAGTATTGCTCGCATGCAAACAGAGTCTATTTTCCTTTTCACTTATTTCCCATTTCATTGTATTTCTGAAGATGAGAAATAGTTATATGGTTCAAAAGTCAAAACTGTATGTGAAAGCTCTGAAGGGCTTAGTTAGAGCAGCATTGC
Source organism: Tamias sibiricus (assembly GCA_025594165.1). Classification (NCBI taxonomy): domain Eukaryota; kingdom Metazoa; phylum Chordata; class Mammalia; order Rodentia; family Sciuridae; genus Tamias; species Tamias sibiricus. The sequence goes on along the minus strand of CM046662.1, from coordinate 159,140,911 downwards.
CTCACGGACATCTCACATGTAGCCATTTTCCTCACTGTGTGGCTTATTCTTCCTGTTTCTTTTTGGAAATTACTGTGAGTATGGATTTCCTTTCTCCTTCCTTAAACAACAGGCTGTATGTTACATGTACTTTTTGGATGGAATTTTCTTTTCTTGACTAAAAATATGCCCTGGAAACCCTTCTCTGTTGGTTCTTACAGATCTTTCTCTAAATAAGGACTCCTTAGTTGACAAATGGTACTCTTCAAGAAATCATATATTTGAAGTAAACAAATGCACTGTTATGCTTTATAGCAGTTATCTGGTTTCATTTAAAATTTTAAAGAGAAATTACCAGTTCTTTTAAATATTTAACTTCAGTTAATAATAGCTTGCTTCTTTGCATAGTTCTAAATAACTTTCATGCAGATTTAAAAAATTTGCCATTTCTATAACTATACATTTGACATATGTGTGGAATTGCACACATCTCCATTCCTTTGGTTATCTCATTGTGGGTGTCATTGTGACACATTAGTACATGCACATAGCAAATCTGGCCATTCTCATTCCCTAATACCTTCCCTTTCCCTCTCATTGTTCTGATTTTAGCAAAGCGTATAGGAGACTTTCCTGCTATCACCTGTGAGATCTTCCTGAGAACATTCTACAGCCCTGCAATGACAAATGCTTTTGAGTCATGGCTGGGTGTATATCCCACAATTTCATTGTTTGCCATATGACTACCTTACTATCTGCTGTGGGACATGTGATTATATATTTTGTCCTCTCAAAATTTTGACTCTCATTTTCCTCAAGCATGATTTCAGTGTGTGTGAAAAGCCAGATATTCTAAACTCTTAACTTTTTATTTCCTAAGTCACAAACGACCCTTTGTGATTCCATAGACTTTGGAACAGAAAGGTAAACTTCAGAATCCATGAGGCCTTACATATATTTGGGGTGAGACAAATCTAAAACATTCCCAAATTCAAATTCCTTTTCTGCTTTCTGAATTGTAAGATACATTAAAATGCGAACAAGGTTACCCTGTTTTGTGTTAATGTCCCTGTGAGTTTTATGCACCTTATGCAAACAGAAATACAGAAGAGCTGGTTTCCTGAGCTAGAAGCAGGTTGGGGGATCTGAGAGGGGATGGGGCATTTTACCAGCTGCTTTTCTCTTGCTAAGAAGAAATTTCAAGTTCCTGAGCAATGAAATTCTAAATATAGATTTCATAGATGTCCATTTGTGAGTTATACAGGGGAGAGTTGGCCTTGGAAGACAGTCATTTTTGTCCAGTTCTTCCAAAAGAAAATCAGCAATCCCAGTTTGGTCCAACAATCATTTATGCTATTTTTAATATATAACAGGGTTGGAACTAGGCACTAGGGATATACTGACAAATAAAACACATTCCCTGCTCTTATGAATAGTCTAGCAAGGGCTAAATTATCCGCTCAAACTTGTATCTTCATGGAACTGAAAACATGTAAGCAAGGCAGAAATTGCTACCTGATTACCAGGAATTTGTCAGGTCTGGGTCTAGTTATCAATCAAAACATAGAAGAGACTAGCTATCAATGACATGCACAAAAGCAAGGATAAAGCTGATCTTTATGGGAAGGTGTTGGGTAGTGATGGCTATTCAGGCACTGAACCACAGATGGGATGTGTATTCTTTGAAAGTCTTCCAACTGTTTTGAAATCATTCTCATTCTTCTGTAGGCTCCGGAAGTAGATGTAGGGGCTCTGCCAACTTTGCATGTGTTCTGTCCTCTGCAAGTGGTTATGCTGCCCTTTCTTACCAATCCCTGCTTCTCACCTGCTCTAGTAGGTCAGGGGAATCTTGATTGAGTTTCACTCAACAACTTCAGTTGTTATATGTGACAGAATCTTCCTTTTATGAATTTATTATTCCACAGGCCATCTAATTATTCCATGGGGTCATCCTGGCAATTGCTGTCTTTCATTGTTCAATTTTGCAGGTGCTCCTGGGGTGTGCCATTAAGATATCTGGTAATGCCAGCCCAAATAACTTTTTGGCATTGACTCCACATCACACACACAGACACACACCATGTACTTTAATGCCACCAAAAATGAAAAGAGGGAGAGATGTACTGTGTTCACCATATTTGATTTAAGTTTTGGGCTTTGGCTTATGCTCATGAGTAAGGTTAGAGTAGGACTTGGATGCAGAGATGGCTTGTGAGTAGGGAAATTAATCAGCCCTTGAGGTCACTTGTAGCCTTGAACTATTCATCATCTCCTTTTATTATTGAAGAGCACACAGTACTATTAACTGCTCAGAGTTTGGCTTTCTCCTCAAATCCTGTGACCTTCACCTTATCTTGACTTTGTTCTTTTTTTTTTTTTTCCCCTTCTTATTTGTTGATTTGGTAGGGTTGCGGCTCAGGAGATCATGTGAATCTCCTGGGGTGGGCCAAGGTAAGAACCCCAACGTTTTACTAGGAAGGATTGTTGGAATTCTCTGCCTACAGAGAAAGAAATGAAAAGATGTTCCTGGAGGTCCAGTTCCCATATTCTTCACATCCTGTAGAGGTGGAGGTAGTGTCTCCCTGCCATATTGTCCCTGATCCATGGGGATATCCTTAGAAGAGTCATGAAGACTTGGTTTATTTCTCCTGACTTCACGCTCTGTGCTGGCTCTGGTTCCATATTTCCCACCATACCTGCCATGAGTGTCTGCCATCTTGCTTCAGGTAGCAGTCCTGAACATGTCCTTGTCTCCTCTTTTTCTAAGTTAACATGGAACTATTGTACGAAGTGGTATAATACTTTATTAGCTGATACATTAGGTTATAATTCAGAAAAGAAAATTGGGTGCAATGGAATAATGAGACTGACTACCCATGGGCTGGGGATACAGCATGAATACGGCAGGCAGCCCCTCCTGGACACCCCAGTCTAGTGGGTAGCTTTACCACCTACTACGGAAACCATCAAATAACATGATGACAAACTTCTGCTAAGTGCATATTTCTTCTTTGTTATTATCTTTTGTTTTCCTCTAGAGGTATTTCTTCATTTTTGGTGAGGACTGCAGACATAGCTTTAATAAGATAGCATTTGAAACTTACAACTAAAAATAATGATCAAATGAATAATTGCAGTAGGAAGGATAACAATCTATTCCATGTGGATTGTCATTTCTTCAACTGAATGTGCTGCATTTTTCTTATGTCAATTATTAATGATTTCACTCTGTTTTACCCTTTCTGTACTACTTACATAGAATTTATCAGTCTGTTGATTTGTTGTCAATCAATTAACAGATGTGGAATTGTTGATTATGTCTGACATCACACTAGATAATCCGGGGAGTAGTTCCATTGTTCTTCATGCTTTGGAGTCTGATTGTGAAGACAAAATTTATAGTCATGAAATGTATGAAAATTAGTTAAGTATCTGTGTTTGGCTGTCAGCATAACAGCAATTCAGAGAAGGAAGATATGTGAGGGCTGTAGAAAAGGGAGGAATCTTCTCGCCGAGTGGATGAAGTTAATATCTAAGAACTGGGTAGAATTCCTGTCTGTGCTGTCCAATATGGTAGCTACTAGCCACACGTGGCTATGAGCACTTGGAACATGGCTAATTTGAATCAAAAGTTGCTGCAAGTGTAAAATACACTATGGATTTTGAAAGCTTAGTATGAAAAATATAATGAAAAATGTAAACAATAATTTCTATTGATTACAGATTTAAATTAAAATATTATGGATACATTATGTTTGGTAAAATATTTAATATGTTACTTTCAATTTTACTTTTAAAAACATACATCTAATAGAAAATTACATATTATAGTTTTGGCTTGCATCATATTTCTGTTGGATAGATACATGTAATAGCTAGGAGGGGACATTGCAAACTAATTGGGCAGAGTGGAATACAGGGGAGGGAGGGTGTGTGGTTTTGGATATGATAATAAAACAAGTTAAAAGCCAGGAGGAAGGAGATTTGGGGGACCTTTTAGTTGAGATTTTAAGTTTGTCAGGACAGTGGGGAAGCTGGGTAGACATTTCCAAGAGACCATGGTTTAGCAGAATAGACATGCCTTTGATTCAGAGGAGAGACCTGGGTTTGGAGTATGGATTCGGGAGATGTGGCCCAGGAGTTAAAATCTGGGAGAGTGTCTAAGGCTGCTGGAGGAGGGATGGCTTGGGATGGCCTTCCCAGGCTGTGCGTGAGCCCCTCCAGAAGGTCTGTGCCTGCACGCCCATGCCACCGTTCTGCTAATGATGGTTGCATTCTGGGGATTCTCCCTAAATGTTCAGAGAAAAATGAAGCAAACCAACATCCCTTGGGATATTTCCCTCTCATCTTGAGGACTGGCAGAGGACTAAGCTGGGGCTTGGGGAGCAAGATCCAGCAGCCATGGGAGAGAGCAGAGGCCCATGGCCGATGAGTGAAGGGACCGGTGGGCAGTAGCAAGGTGAGAAGCAGGTTTGCTGTGCTGAGTCAGTGAGACCAAGCACCTTCAGGTATCAGGGTTACATAAAGTGCATTTGTTCCTTGTAGATAAGCAGCGGGGAAACAGAAGCCCAGGATGCCTAGTGAGCCAGTCCCCAAGGCTCAGGAAAGTGGTCCCGGCTGGATGGAGTCTCGTCTGCAGTACAGCTGAAGGACCCCCAAAGCATCCTACCATGCATTTTATACCCCAAAGCATCCTATCTTGCATTTTATACACTTGAACCATTGGACTAAAGTGGACAAGGATATCCCATGTCTGGGACAGAGCCTGGTCTGTCTGGCTAGGCGCTCCTTATCTCAGGATGCTGCATTCCCAGTACACTGTATAGTTCTTCTTGAAAACGGTAAGCAATAAGGCGGAGGTAGGGAGAACTGGGCTAGTTCAAAGATACTTGGAGAACTCTCCTGTAGCAGGGGGGTTCTAAGGCAGAGTAAGGTGTTCCCTCCTGAAGTCATGAGGCCCTGATCTCAGCTCTCTAGCCCTGGTTGAGAGAGAGGGTGATCCGAGGTATGGAGATCAGGGTAGCAAATCCCAACAAATTGGGAAACATCCTAGATTGGCATTTTAGTTTCCAGTTTTACCTCTAAAGGATACAAGGAATTGTTTTCTGAACAATAGTGTTTTAGGAGGTGGTCCAATATTTCATTAACAGATGTATTAGTTCATAATTTAGAAAGGGTAATTAGGGGCAGTGGAGTAATGAGATTGAAAGCCCCCCCCGTGGAGTTAATAAACCATGGTTTTGAAGAGTGAAACCAAGAACATTTTGAACCATGTTGCTCTATTTGGAACACAGAAATCCTCCTAAGGTGAACTCCTTTGAAGGACAAAACTCATTTTGTTGTCTGTGGTCTGGAATGTACATTAAAAATTCATTCCAATTATTTCATCGACATACCTCATTAACAAGAGTAAAAATGTTAACAGCCAGCATTTATCAAATGCAGCATGTGGGTACCAGGTAGTGAGGAGGGTCTGCCTCTTTCTGCACATAGATTTCTATCCATGGGCATTTTGCTAAGCCTCTCTGTTTCTCTGTCTCCCCAACTATGAAATGAGGCTAAAAAGAGGCATCTACTTACAGCAGGGTTTTGATTACTAAGTGAGTTCATGTATGAAGAGCATATAGCATAGAATAATTCCCAGCACACATTAAGAGTTTAATGTCCCCTTATTCAAGGAATAGAGTTATATTCTTGGAATCATTTTTTTAAATTTATTGATATTTTTAGTTGTTGATGGACCTTTATTGTATTCATTTATTTATATGCGCTGCAGAGGATCGAACCTAGCGCCTCACGCATACTAGGTAAGCATACTAGGTAAGCGCTCTTACCACTGAGCCACACCCCCAGCCCTATTCTTGACATCTTTAAAGATAGAAGAAAATTACGTCTTAGAGGAGCAAAGTCAGAAGCTGGCAGATTAGTTGTAGAACCAGCACTCAGCCTGAACTTAGCCAGAATCTCAAGCTCCTGAGAGTCTAAAATACCCCATTTCAGAAAACTATAGTGTGGAGGTCAAACCTGCCCCTGTCCCACTTTGGCAGCTGTAGGACTAAAAGTGAGTTTTGGGGATGAACGTTGCAATCCAGTTGATGATAGGAAACACTAGTTTTGGACCCCAGTTAGGAAAATATTCCCACCAACAGAAAAAAAAAATCACATCTCTAAGTACTCTTAAATTACAAGCATTTGTAGTTCATTGTTATTATTGCATTTTGGATCTCATGAATAAATGAGGTGGACATTTGTTTTCCCTTTGTTAAGTTAGTATCTGCATAACATCTTTATTCTGACCCTATGCCTGCAAGACCTTACGAAGACTCACACTCTGGTCCTTTGGAGTATTTGCTGAGTAAAAATAGACCAATATATGGACTTCTGATAGGCACTGTTGAGGACCTCAATATTTATGTCTAAGGGGAATAAAGGAGGACTCAGCACTAAGCACTGCCTTCGCTCTGCTTAGATGCTGGAGTGGTCCCTGGGGGGAATGTTTTGAAAATCAGAGATGTGGTTATTATGAACTGGGTGCCAAATGGAGGGGATGCTTAGAGACATAGGGCTGTGAGCATCTTGGGCTGCTGCAAGCACTGTACCTGCGGAGTTTAGAGGAAGCCAGGGCCCAGCAGATACCTCTGTGCAACACAGCCTCGGAGAGCATGTTTCAGAAGGTCCCTTCTGCTTGTAGATATTGGCTAAATTTGTTGAAATAAGGAGCGTTCTCCCAGATTACACTTTTCTTTCTACATCTCAGGGGTGCTCTAAATAAAAAATGTCCTCAAAGATTGTAAGCCTAGAAGCTTGGCAGGATTTTTCAAAAGCAACTTTCAGTATTTTTTGTTTCCCTTGAATGGGGCTTGGAAAACTCATTCACGTCACTAAGCTGTTGGGAGATGGCTGGTGCCTGGAATGAAAATCATGTTAACAAATGGCTTCTGGGACTGGTTTAATGGGCTCTGGTAGCTGAGATGGTTTGATTGGTGACAAGGAGGCATGGTGATTTGGGGTTTGCCAAGTAAAAATAGACCAAAATATGGACTTCTGAGAGGCACTGTTGAGGACCTCAATATTTAGGTCTAAGGGGAATAAAGGAGGACTCAGGCTCCTGTAGCCTCTTTTGTTTCATGGATGCAAAGGGGGCAACTTAGGGAATTATTTTCCTTTTTTTTTTTTTTTTTTTTTTTTTGGTACTGGGGATTGAACCCAGGGGTGCTTAGCCACTGGGTCACATCCCCAGACTATTTTTTTGTATTTTATTTACAGACAAGATCTTGCTAAGTTGCTGAGGCTGGCTTTGAACCTGTGATCCTCCTGCCTCAGCCTCCCAAGCTGCTGGGATTATAGGCGTGGGTCACAATGCCAGGCTAACTTGGAGAATTTCAGTGACTTCTTGCCCATGGTGGGGAGCAGCCAGAGGTACCTAGGGCCTTTACAAACTTTCTTAATTACTTTGTCATCAAATTGCTTTAGATCATTTTAGACCATTTTGATTCTAAAACTTAATATTTAAAACAACTTCAGATCTCTTCTTGGGGACCCAAATTCTCCTGAGTTCTTTGTAGAAAACACCTTGTCCTCGGGGACTGCCCAGAGGTCATGAGACCTCTCTCACCTTGCCCCTCACCTTGACCCTGAAGCAAGTGTTCATCCAACAGCCTCAGGCTCGCCCACCCACCATCCTGACCTCCCCCCTTCCCGGCATCTGAAACAGTTCAAGACTTGACTTGAACAGTAGCATATGAACAAATGTTAAAATTTACATCTGGGCTTTGGGCCATACAAAACAGGGTGGGAGATTATATATATATATATATATATATATATATATATATATATATATATATTTATTTTGCCAATCTTAAATAACATGAACATCCACTTTTGGGGGGATTGGAAGAAGGAGGCAGGAACACTCCTGCCAGGAAGACCCTCCCTTTTGCCCACCGATGTTTGTGTTGCTGCGGTCAGCAGTGCCACAGCACTGTCGCGTGAAGGCAGGACAAGGGCTTGATTAGAGCACACACTGCCTGTTCAGGCCTTGGTCCATCGGACTGTGTTCATTTGCATGTTGATTGCTTTCTCAGCCATGTACTTGACCCGGGAGCATCTGTGTTGCCATGGAATCCTGTTCTTTAGCTGTTCGGCACCAATGTCTGAATAGTTCCCCTTTCAAGGCAGAAAGCTGCCTGGCTTCACAGAGTTCTCCCTACAAAGGAGGGGAGCCGGTGCATTATTTATGCATAATGATCCAACTGGTCCTAACACTAGTGGTCTGCTGTGCACACATTATGCTATCAAGATCAAGAATTTTATTCTTTCATACTTGGACGGGGTATTTAGCAAGCAAGAGAGGAAACCAGCGCCCTGCCTGGTTTCATGATTGCCCAGTCTCACGCTGGAGGCTCATGGCAGAATGCAGTGAAATTCCTGGCTGCTCCTTATTGATCTTTATCCATTCATTTAAATCATTTTAACTGATTTTTTTGATATGATGTAAATCTTCAGCACGTAATAAAACTTGTTGAGCGTGTTTTTAAAGAAGCTTATTTTATGGCTACACATTGTTTTCCCAGATTTAAAGGTGGTATTTTGCTTTTGTCTGTGTGTGTGATTGTGTAGGTGCGTGGGTACGGTGCTGTTGACCCTGTCGTAGGCTGGAACTGGGAAAAGCTTGAAAATCAAATTCATTCTTGGCTTACATCATTAGTGTATATCCTTATTTTTTTTTTTTTTTTTTTTTGATTTCAGAGAGTTCTTCCTGTCTCTTCATTATTTTTCTCATTCTCCCATGGTCTTGCCTATTTCATGGTAAAGCCAAGACCTTGTCCTGGAGCTGCAGGGAGGTAACCCAGGTGGGCTGGAATTGGGGCATGGGGAGCCACCTCCATGCAAATCAGGTGACCCCATTGGCTGTGGCGGCCCAGCAGGGCTTGTGGGGATGCCTGCTTCACACAGTGCTGCAGCGCAGACCCCCAACATCCACCATCCCCTGACCTCAGCTTCCCACTTCCTGATCAACTGGTCAGAACAGAAATGGGTCCACCTGGATAGAAGTTCAGACTCAAATGCTAACAAGAAGTGTTAGTACTTTCCCAAACCCTGATTAGCATGAATTCAGACCAACAGCATCAGTACTTTTCTAAGGCCTTGACTAACATAAATTTGGACCAGCAGCATTGGTAAATCCCTAGGTCAGCACACTTTGAGGGTCCTCTCTTGCCCCTGCAAGAATTCTGTTGCTATTCTTCACAATCGAATAAATCCTACTCCTTTCACTTCTGCCTTCTGTTGTCCTGTGAATTTGATTCTTTGGATTTGTGAGATAAGAACCAGGAAAGGAGTTGTCAGTAGGCTGTTGGTGTCTGTCCCCACACTGGCAGGCCCAGCCTCCATTCATAGCTGCAGCTCTGAGAGCAGTAACACGCCACTAGCCACTTGGTGATATTGGAGAAGAACTTGGCTTTGCTCGCTGTGACCCTCAGAGCCGACTCTAGCAGGCATCCCCTGCTGTCATGAGCTGATAACACTAACACAGGGTTTCTGGGCCACAGAGTCCTGCAGCTTACACAGGCTCCACCCACCAACAAAATTGGAGAATCGAGTTTCCTTTCAAACTCTGGTTTCAGTGGTATCCCTCAGTCTTGGATACTTTATAGACCTAAAGCAGTGCAGTCAGCTTTGAGAAGAGATGGTTCCTATGCACATCTGCTGAAGGATTTGTCAGGCATTCTGACATGGATTGTTGAGTTTGATGTTCACAAAAGTGTGTGAGCCATTTATAATAATTACCATTTTTTTTAAAGGGCGGGCTCCACTATGCCCTATATTGTCTTGGGGGGTCTGTTTCTCAGTTTCACTCCATTAGCTGTCATCTCATCTGATGAACACCACTGGTGCTTCTCCTGTTTTGGTGGAAAAGTTTCATCCTCTGGTCCATGACACGTGACACAGCAGTCTGTGGTTCTTACCTCTGCCTGCCGCATGGCCCATCCTCCTCCATGTCAGCCTCTTGTCACTAGATGCCCTCCAGGCTCTTTCCTTTGCTATCATCTCTCTATCTCCCTTGGCAAACTCACAGGAAGACTACAGATTAGTCTCATTGACTCATAAGTCAATTATTCTGTCTGGACTTCCCTGCCAGGATTTACTCATATGTACTCCAGAGCCTGGTGGATGAGATGTCAGTCTTACCTTAGCTATTGCAGAGACTGCCCAACTCGGCATGCCTTAAATCAGGCTCCTGTTTTTTGCCTCTGTATCTGGTTCTCTGCCTTGGACTGAAGCAGCAGCCTCTCCCCCCCTTCCCCCCCCCCCCCCAGCCCCCATCCTCCCAAATCTAGTCTTGCCTTTTCTAGTCCATTCTCTATACTGTGATCAGCAGGATAGTTTCAAAGGCACATTTGACAATGACATCTCTGTCATTTATGTTGGAATAAGTATCTTAGAATAAAGATCAAAATTTTCATCCTGGACGCTCACCCCTGAGCATTTTATCCCAGCCCTCTTGTTCAGCCTGGTTTCACCTGCTTCCCTTCTCTACAGTGCCCCCAACCCACTTGTCTGTTTAGTCCTTCATATTTACCAGGATTCTTCTCCTGTGATCATTGAAAATCGATGGTCTCTTTCCTGGAATGCTTTTCTCTTCCATCATTGCCTTGTAACCTCTACTTAGATCCCCTCTGAGACTTTGTGTTGTCCGTCCCCCTGGGATATATTCTTATTATATTGTTTACTTCTTTGTCGCTGCCTGAAGCGATGGCCGCTTGGAGCAACAAAGCCACGGGAATAAGTTCAGAGGCAGACTGGAAACGAACAGGCTCTTTATTCTGCCAGCTTCTTTCTCCGTCTCCAACAACACCCCAACACGCAATCCACACTCCTCCCACCACCACAAAATGTCACTGATGACGACCCACAATCCCCCGGGCCAAGTCTCGCGAGATCATGCAAATGGCGCTGACCCGATCCACAATGTCCCGGGCCAAGTCTCACAAGACCATGGAAGGTGGTAATGCTTATGGCTCACAGCTAACCGCAATCTTAGCTATCTTCTTCATTAGGGTTCCTGCACTTCTTCAATTGTAACCCCTTGTTGTGATTTTACATTTGTTTGCAGCATTAATTGACCCATTAAATATTTTGTCTTCTATGCTACCTTAAGCTCCATGAAGGTAGGATATTATCTGGAATTTCTAACCTTTGTTTCATCACTAACTAGTACTTAGCAAATAGTAGGCACTCAATAAATATTTACTGAGAAAGTGAATAAATCCCCATTTTTACAGATGAGGCAACGAGTTTTAATGAGGTTACTTAAACACTCAATTTCTTGTTGAGTGCATCACATGGTTTTAAGTACCAGATTTCCCCCTCAAATTAGCCAAAACAAAGGGAAAGAAATAAAAGACACGTGGTAATTGTGCTGAATATAAGAGCAGGGATTATAGCTAAGCCTTTCAAGGGACTGGAACCAAGAAGAGAAATCTCTCAGCAGCCTGGAAGTTAGCTTCATTTGCCTCCTCTGTCCTTTCCCTCTATTCTTGTCCTTGAGGCCTTTGTCTCCTTTAGCATGTGACAGTCTCATAATTTGCTTTTCCCTATTCATCTTCACTGTTCTGCTTGGATGCAGTGGCCAGACAGGCCAGCACTGTCATCACATTCAAGGGGGGCAGTGATCAAATGACTCACAGGGGAAAATGTGGGTAAGGCATGTTCCAGTTGGGTTCCTGGGTATGGTGGTGGGCAGGGGGAGAACTGGCTTGATCTCACCTCCAAATTGTTTCTGCCTAGTAGGTGTCCTTGCAGACCTAGCCCATGTCCACGCAGCTCTGAGTGGGTCAGAACCACCTGGTCCCCATCCTAAGGACAGGTCAGCAGAGGTGAGGAGTGTGGGGTGGACAGGCATTCCCAACCCATCGTCCTGCATTTCCTAAGTGACGGAGTTGAATGAGAACTCTGTGGTCTTTGCATCCTGCTTTCCCACACGTCTCTCTAATTCATGCAGATCCCTGTCTAATTCATCTGTGAGCTTGAAGTCTCAGCAAAACTTGTATTTCCATTTATGACAGTCATAACTACCAATTGCAAGTACTCCTTTGTGTTAGGCATCTCAAATGCATTTAAATGCTTTCACTTATTAAACTTCAAAGCAGCCCAGGGAGCTGTAAATACAGTTTATACCCTTTTTTTGTTAGATGAGAAAATTGAGAATAAGAGAAGTTAGATAATTTGGTGAAAAATTTTGCTGAACTCTACATCTTGTGCTTGCAAATGGGATCTTGTTGACTCTGCCGTTTTGAAGCCTTGATATTCAAGACATAGTCTGAAGACTAGCAGTGTTAGTCTCACTGAAAGCTTGTGAGGAATGGAGAAACTAAGACCCCACCCCAGAATGAATGGATCAGAACTAGCATTCGCAAGTCCTCAGCTGGTGCATAAGCACATTCAGGTGCAAGAGCACTGGTGTAGCATTCCAAGGTCGGATGCTGATTGAGTTGTGTGTGCCACTCTTACTGGGAGGATGGGCCACATCTTAAATCTCCTCTTTTGCTTATCTGAAGAATGGTGATGAGGAGGGTATATGGATAAATATATGTGAAAATACCTGGTTTCTAGCACATATTTTTAAAAAGTGAGTTGAATCAATAGAGTACTTTTAGAGAGAAAGCCAGAATCATACTGTGGAGCCTGTAAGTCGTTGGTGACAACTAATATTTTTACCCTTTGCTTACATTAAATATGACTCAGAGTGATTGGGCAATGGAGGCACTACCAAAACATAGTCTCATGTTCTTACTTTTGAAGGTGGCAGGACTCTGGAATATTGATAGCAAAGTATTTTCCTTCCATCCAAATTTAACTTATTATAAACTTCCTGCCAGTTATCTTCAGATTTAAACACATACTCCACACAGAACATCCAGTTAAAGTAGAAATTAAAACAACTGTTCACTTCTCCTCTGTGGCATGCCACATTTTCGAAATTAAGGGCCTGTACTATTGGACAGGTGTCTAATGGTATGGGCCACGTGGGAAGCACTGACCAGAGCTCATAGCAGTGCAAGAGGCAGGATCTTTTCAGCCGCAAGTAGCAGGTGGAGTTAGAGTCTTTAATGCACTGGGGCTTGTTTGGGGAGCTTAGCAGGAATCCCAGGCTGGGAAGTTGCTGAGATTGGTTTAGTAGCCCCTGATGGCCCAGCTGAGGGCATACCTCTCTCCATGACTTTCTGAGCATTTCCCCATAGACACAGGTGCTGTCACACAATTGTGTTCAGGAGGCAAAACCAGAGAAACAGAACCAATAGGATATATAAATATGGATATGTAGAAAGTGATTTATTAGGAGGAGTTGACTCTCGATAATTATGGAGGCTGGGACCTCCCATTGTCTGTCATCTGCAAGCTGGAGACCCAGAGGAATAGTGGGCCAAGTCCAAAAGCCTGAGAACCAGAAGCTGCAGTGTGCAATTCCCAGTTCAAGGGCAGAAGATCAGTGTACCAGTCCAACAATCAGGTCGAGAGTTTTTGTTCTATTCAGGCCCTCAGTAACGTGGATGATGATCCCCATCCACACTGGGTGAACCAACTGCCCTATTCAGTTTGTCAATTAAAATCTTGATCTCTTCCAGAAACACCCACAGAGACAAATCCATAAATAATGTTAAATTAGCTATGTGGGCAGCCCCTGGCCCAGTCAAATTGCCTCATAAAGGTTTAAGATGGATCAGAAATAGTAGACTAGAAAGGATAAGATGATAAAAAAACACTATTTTTATTTTTGTTATAATGCATTAGAATGCTCAGGTTGAAGTTATTTTACAATTAAAACAAAATTTTAGATTCCTCTTAAACTTTTGCTTTCACATCTATGTCTGGTTCAGGAAAAATCTGTAACAAATTATGTGCTGAAAATATTGACACCTTTTTTTTATTATAAGCAGGTAAGGTGTATATGTTAACCTTGCTTTGGAATTTTCCCTGATCTTGATGATATCAAGGAATAGACTTCATTGTTTCAGGTTTGTAGCTGGAGTTGAGGTGGTGTTTTAAAGCAAGAAGCAATAATGAAAATGAGGAGTGATCACAGAAGTCAGATTAATTCAACCTGAAATGTAACGCTCTGTCGTTCATGGTCAGGGATCTTTTATTTATTGGGCTCTATTGACCTAGTTTCTAAGCCCTGCAGAAATGTTAAATATAGAGATGAGATTGATGTTACAATTAATAAATGTCTAATTAAGAGTGTCCAAAAATACATCCTATCAACTCATCAGGTGGTTCAACTCAGAGTTGTACATAATTACATCTAAACTGAGTTGTGGGTCATTTCAATCTGACAGCCTATGGGAAAAGACTTTAGGAGGAATCTGAGTACAGCTGATGAAGATTTTACAATGGCAATTATACCACTTCAAAAAATTAAGACCTTATTTTACTCTATCAGTGGTTCTGGAATTAATGGGCTGTCAGTCCCCATCAACCATCCTAAACTGAAAATATTGTTAAGTAGGAAAAGCATTTACTGCACCTGGCCCACCAAACATCCTGGCTGAGCAACACGGCGCACTACAGGTGGAGTGTCTTCTGTTTCCCCTCAAGCTCTTAGAGCTGACCAGGAGTGAAGGTTTCACTTCAGTGGCCAGCATCAGGCAAGAGGATCATCCTGCATGTCATACTCTGGGAAGAGGTCAAGAGTCCAAATTCAAAGTATAGCTGGGCATGGTGGCACATGCCTGTAATTCTTTTTTTTTTTTTTTACGATTTTTTATTTATTCTAACTTGTTATATATGACAGAAGAATGCAGTTCAATTCATATTACACAAAGAGAGCACAGTTTTTCATGTCTCTGGTTGTACACAAGTAGAGTCACACCATTTGTGTTTTCATTCATGTGCTTAGGGTAAGGAGCGTTTCCGTAGTGGAGCGGTTATCACGTTCGCCTAACGTGTCTGTAATTCCAGCTACTCCACAGGCTAGGAACAGGATGATCACAAGTTCGAGGCCAGCATGGGCAACTTAGTGAGATGCTATCTCAAAATAAAAAATGAAAAGGGCTGGGGATGTAGCTCAGGGGTACAGTGGGTTCCATCCCTAGTACCAAAGCACAAAACAAAACGAAAATCATGGTTTCTACTGAGTGCCTACTGCTTTCACAGGTTGAAAAGCTAAAAAATTATAAGGGAAACCATCATATGCTGGTGACCATCTGCATTTTAGCTACTCCATTTGTGCCTTGGATAGAAGGGTCACGCAGGCTCTGTCCAAGGCAGTGGGACTGGAAGCCAGAAGCAAATGAAGGAAAGTTGCCAGAGCTTGTCTTCAGCCGCGTGGGGCAGGCCTCTGAGGCTGCTGTTCCTGTTTGGTTAGTGGAAATCCAGGTCTCCTAGGGGATGAGGTGACTCTTCCTGGAGCCAAGGAGGTGGGATAGCACTGGGGGCCCTGTGCAGGGAGGCCCTAATCCTCCCAACTGCCTGGTTATCCAGTGTATGCGGCTTGTATTTAATAGTGCTGCAAAGAGATTAGTATAAAATCTTGAATTTGTGTGACATGAAAGGGAACATGTTGTTAATTCTGGTTACATGAGCTATGTGGAATAAGCGACCTCACAGAGGCAGAACCTAGATCTCAAGGTGGCAGGGGACATGGGGAGTTATTGCTCTGTGTGTGTCACCCCTGCTGCTGTCTGGGGTGCTGACAACTTTTGGAAGTAGTGATGGTTGTATAACACTGGATGTCATTACGGCCACTGGTTGGTTAAAATGGCAAATTTTATCCTGCGTATATTTGTCAAACTTTTTTTTTTTTTTTTTTTTAAAGAAAGTAAAGTCAAAGAAGGAAACAACCCCACGGTGGACTATTTTGTGCACTGGAGATCTTGTCATTGGTACCACCAGTGGGTTGCGAGGTCTTCACTTTCTCTGCAGGAGCCGAGGAGGTTGGGCTGATTTTTTTCTCTGCTTTCCAGAAGAATAAATCTTCACTTTCTTGTTCTGCAGAATAGAATGAAGCATCGCTTAGGTTCAATTTTCCTCTCAAACCTTAGAACCCAGAACACGAAGTCTGGCTCCTGCCCTGTTATTTATTGCTGCCAGGCCAGCAGGAGCCAGCCAAGGAAATCACACAGGTGCCAGGCTGGGTTTGACTCTAAGTGGCACATGTGGTTTCTGAGTACCCAGCTCTCTATGCCTGAGGGATTTAATATGGAAATAGCCTGTTGCCTGCCTCTGGATTCCAAAAATAAACCCAAGGCTCCTGAGTAGACTGGAACTGATCATCAAGATCCAAGCAATGGCACCTCCTTGTAGGTGGGGCCACCTATAAGGTATTTAAAATCAATCTCACATTGAGTGACAGCCGAATCAGATCTCTTTTATAGACGATTGCTTTCTCCCCCCTTATATGGGGGTTTTTACTCTGTAGGGTTTCAGATGTCAGTCGGGTTTGTGTTTGTGTGTGTGAAAGCATCCAGAGCTCTGGCGGTGGCAACGGTGAGTCAGGGGCATGCTGTCCAGGGCAGGCCACTTCTTGTGGCTTTTATGGGAATTAACTGAGTTAATACAGGAAACCCAGGACAGTGCCTGCCACGTAGGAAGTGGCCAGTCCATGTGAGCCCGGACAGTCATTCATAGCAGCTGTGCGTTTGCTCGTTTGAATACTATGCACAAAGCACGCCGCGTCTCAGGAAGGAGAACACACAGCAAGATAAAATAAAAGCTGGAAATTAAGGATGCGTCAGGAAGATATGAAGTGTTTGCCAGGGATCGTTGGGAAGAGACACGTGTCTGAAACAACTGGGAGCCATTCGACTGCTACCACATAGCTTAGTCCACAGTGAGACTGTGGAAGGCCTCTGGGCCTCCTACAGATGCCAGAACCATCCGAAGATGAGGGAGTCGTGGAGGTGGCAATGGGAACTGCCGGTGTGGTATAGTGTGTATCACTGTGTGTATGCATGTGTGAGGGCGTGTGTGCGTGCATTTTATCTGAAAAGATCCCTGGACATGCAGTCTTTTAAAATATGTAAATGAAAAAGTGATAGCAGAAAACATCAGTCACTTGCCCTAAGTAATATCCCCTAGAAGGGACCCACAAATACTTGTAGAAGACCATCTTCATTATTCTTAGGGTAGTTTTTCTCTTCTTTCCTTCCACACATATTTATTGAATTCTTTTCATATCCAACACACTGTTCTAGATTCTCGATGCACACAACAGTGAATAAAATCAGATCAAAATTTCTGCCCTGTTGGAGCTTGAGTTTCAAATGGAGACACAGACGCTAAATAAAATAAACTGCTATCGTATTCACTATAATGTTATATGTTAGATGTTACTAATTTTTATTTAGAAAAGTGAGGCACAAAAGGGATCATGGAGCCTGGTACACAGGGATGGTTTCCAACCCTATAGAAGATGGTTAGGGCATGGAGCACAATTTATCGATATCTTCCTCTGCTGGTGGACAGCTGGTTGTTTCCTTCCGAGGCCCTTTTGAAGAATGCGGGAACGTGTCCTCTGCTGCAAAGAGGTAGCTCTGTGGGAGGGATTGATGGATGTTCTGGAAAATGCCAAGTGGTTTTTCATTGATAGCGATGTACTTATTCATCTTTGCATTTTCAGTACTTAGTCTAGCACATGGCACAGAGTAGGGTTAACATTTGGTTGAGCAAACAGAATGGCCCTGTGGCCGCAGGAACCATAGGGGCTAATGCCCCACACCCGCTTCATTATAATAGCTGTGACTAGCTGTGTGTGCCTTGACCTTGGATGGAGCCAAAGCCAGGCTTCCATATATTTTCTGTGCTAAGTTACTCTTACATGTCATCTTCCCACATCTGCTGATGTGCTGCTATGACAATCGGAGTCACTGAAGCCCCTTTGACAATAAGGAACGCGCCAAGTCAGTTCTTGCTGTTTACCGCAAGGCTCTCTCACTCTCCTGTTTGAATGAAGCCAAGTTGTCCTTAGTGGATGTCACCTTCCATCCTTCTTTGCTCCTGGCTCCCTCCCTTGCCCGGAAGAGCATGTTCTCTCCAGCTTCCTGTCGGGAGTCAGAAGTCTCCACTTGAACTTGCCCCTTGGAGTGTTCCTGTTGGGCTGATGTTTTGGCAAGCAGAATCATGAGCTTCAAAACTGATCCTTCCTTGCTTGTGGAAAATGAATCTAAGGTACTTGGGGAATTATTTGGGACTGGGAATGCTTGATGCTTCAAAAATGAAGTTTGGGGCTGAAGTAATACTGTTGAGAGCTGTGGAGCCCCACGGTTGTGCCTTCACTTTCTAAGTCTTTTAGATCAAAGTGGGTGCTTTTGTGTAGTCACTCTCTGTCGGAGTGTCTCCTCTTGCTTTAAGATGTCCTATCCCAGCATTTGAAACAAGTTCATTTCTTATAAAAACCCCTTTTAATGCATTTGTGGGAAACTGTTGCTCCAGATAAGCACATTTAACAGATGAATTGCAACTGCTTTTCCTGCAGTCCCATTTTTGGGGAATATATTGAACCATTTAGTTACCTGATAACTTTTCCTTTTTAAACGTCGGGATAAAATACTCTATTGAAGGGCTCTTGGAGGATATATTACAAGATTCTTAGCTACCTTCCTCCATTCTCTGTTATAAAAAAATATCATAATGTGTATTATGGTTATATGAAGGCAGAGCAGAACAGGTTTTATTTATTTGCCTATTGCCATTTTAGTATAAGCCATCATTCTTAAATTATCGCTGCAGATTTTAAAAATAAATTTCACCTTCAGTCTAGGATAGGGGACCGATCTGTGTGTGCATGTGTGCATATGTGTGTACACGTGTGTACATACAGTACATTTTGGGAGCCCTTCTATAGATTTTCTCAAGAGGCTAAACGTGAATGCCAGTGTGCAAGAGACTTACTGAATAAATAAATAAATAGATACATGCTCCCCATTAGACATGTTAAAAGGATTAAAAAAAATAACTCTGATGCAGTTCAGAAAAAGAAAATCTTATTGCAAACTGCTTTGTGAGCCATGACAGCATTTTCTTCTTCTTTTCTCTTAGTTTGGACTTGTCTGGCATCCAGGATTCCAGCTGACTTCCAGAAACGTTTCTGACACTAAACCCACACAAGTCCATGCAGAGTTGTCCGGATGGACACACAGTTTGGTTCACAGTAGGCCTGAAATTCATTCAATACATTAGGACATCCACAGGATCTTTTAGATCCTGCAATAATGATGTACAGGACTGATATTAAAAGGCCCAGTAACCATCACACAGCCTTTATTTTTTAAAAATGTAAGCATTTAAAATCTCTTAACACATAAAAATGCTGTGATGTATTTGTGTGTGTCTTCTTGAAATTAAGCTTTGGAATGATAAAATCATTTATAGAAATTGCATTATATACTGCTATCAGGATAGCTGTAATTAAATAACAGTTTTTCCTATTTCAAAGAGAGGAAGGTGTGGGATCCTTTCCATGAATATGAATGGCAGTTGCTGTAGTCTTTCTGATTTTTCCATGCCATGAAAATATGATTCGCTTGTGCTTAAAAAAGTTTTGTCAAGTCTCCACAAAGAAAATATGCCTTGAGACCTAGACTATTTCTAACATAACCTCATGTTTTTACAGTAAAACTTGAGGCTCAGGAAAGGAAACGCTCCAATGGAAGGAAACTTCTTCTTTATTCAGCCAAACTAGCTCATGGTTTGGTGGTAAGTATTTGTTAAAAAAAAAAAAAAAAAAAAAAAAAAGAGAGAGAGAAAGGAAAATGTAGTCTTTGTTAGAGACCTCCATCATATCATATGAGTCAGGTTCTTTGGAGAAGCAGAACCAAGGGGGTGTATAAAGAGAGAGACAAAGAAATTTATTATAAGAAATTGGCTCAGACAATTTGGAGGCCCAAAAGTCTCAAGAGTTGTAAAAGAGAAGTTGGAGGCCCAGAAGGGCGATGGTGCAGTTACAGTTCAAAGTCAGGAAAGAACTGATGTCACAGCTCAAGAGAATTAGCAGGAAGAGTTTCCTCTGACTAATAGGAGACTCAATCTTTTCCTTTTCTTTGTCTTCACCTGAGTGGATGTGGCCCACCAACCACAGGGAAGACAAACTGCTTTACTCAGTTGGCTAAATGAAAAATAAAGCTCATACAGCAACACCTAGAACAATGTTTGACAAGTACTGCCTGCCCCCCCGCCATGACCTAGTAGGTGACATGATATTAATTACCACATGTGAAAAAGACTCTTCTTAAAGGATAGGAAGAAGAAAAGATAGGAGACAGAGACTATATAGGAATCTATCTTGGAAAATTCACATCTCTTCCATGTCTTATATTGAAAATAGATCCTGATGGAGTGAAATACTTCAAAATGTAGGCACCTTCAGGTGCTGGAGAGGTAAGAGTGTGGAGTCCATATTCACCATTTACTGTATTGATGGAGAATCTGGATGGGAACGAGATTTGAGTGGGTTTTCCCAGGACTTGTCCTCCAGTACCTTTTCACTGGAGCATGGATAGTAGAATGAACAGCCATGCTCTCAATGGTGAGTTTGGAGCACAGGCTTCATCTTGGTTTATTTGGGCAAGCCAACCTAGGAATATCACACAATGGTTGAGTCATCTTCCCCTGAGTGTCTGTGAAGCATTTAACTCAACTTGGCCAACCTGAGTAACTGCACGTGTCCCCACCCCATGGAGCTGGAGGTGACCACATGAGGCATGACTCAGCAAATGCTCCGGGACAAAGGACCTTGCCTTTCTGAACGTGACATAAATTTTGGCACCAGGGCACTAGTTCCAACCCCCAAAATTACACATTTCATACAAGAAGCAAGTTTTCAGGAGATATTTTATTGCAAATGAATTAGAACTGTAAGTGTTCAAAAAAGCAAATGGCTACTTTTCTGTGGTCTCCAAGAGGGATTCAGATGGTCTGGTCTTGGTGGCATGGATTGTGTGACATGTACAGTTTTACATTGTGTAGGGCCTTTCTTGAGCTATCCATGGTGACTTGTAAATCACTTTTCGAATAAATGTTGCATTTATATATGTAGAAACCTCGTCGGTGAGAGTTGATTACAGACCCACGTTTTCCCAGACAACAGATAGCGCAGGTACTTCCATTGGGGCATCCCAGAGAACAGTCATTTTGATCACCAGGCTATGCGTTTACTGCTGACCTGCCTCAAACGATGTTGCCACGCTCACAGTTTTGAACCCATTGCACTGGAAGGGCACCAGCACACTTGATTTCAACAACTCTAACAGCTCATCAGCATCATATTTGGGGACATATTTTTTCCTACAGACCCAGAGACGTTTTTAGACATATTGCATTTATATTTGGGCAATGCATCTAATTTTCCTGGCTTCTGTTTCCTGATGTGTAAGATGAAAGGATTTAATTCCGTACTCACCCATATACCTTCCAATCCAATTCTATTCTTCTACACATGATTAATGACTGCAGTACTGCTAGATTTCTACTTAGCTCACAAATTTTAACAATATAAAAATGAATCCCAGCTATGCATATATTCATATATCACAGTGAATTTCACCTTTATGTATATCCACAATACACTAATTAAAAAAAAAACTATAAATACATAGAAGAAAGATCAGTAGATGAAAGGGAATGAGGACAGGGAGGAGAGGAGGGGAAGAGGAGGTACTGGGACCTGAATTGAAAATCATATTTCAAAATATCTTCCATGCCTGTTTGTCATATCAAAATGAGCCCCAATATTATGTGTATACATAATGAATTGATAAAAAAATTTTAAAAAGTGTTAAGAAATTCATGTTTTCTCCTTCTAAGCTAAAAAGTAGAATACTAAATGTTTTTGAAAATTCCCTCACTTTTTTTTTTTCCATTTTCTTCCCCTTATTCTTCTTCATAATAAAGCTATATGAGTTGAGTTAATCATCAGAAGATGTGAGAATCTGCTTGCAGGTCAGCATTCGTTAATAGCTAACTTGGGAATCTGCGTGGTTTGTCTTGGAGATCCTTTGGTCCACCCCATTAAGCCTCTTTCTTGTTCTCGTGAGGACTGTGCACTTTTGCTGAACAGATAGCTTACAAGTTCTGTTGAAGTAGATGGCAGGATCTGCACCTCCTGCTGCACCCAGTGCCCCCCCACCAGTGCCTCCCAATGTCATTTTCCACAGCTCCATGAACTTCTCAGCCTAGACTTGGAGGCCCTCTGCCCCTTATCTGACTATAACTGTGTGGGCTGCTTCCTTTTGAGCTTCTGGTTTAATTTTTATGCAATGAAACTTTACATGTCATTGTTTTAGCAGCTAAACATCTGTTTTCCATGAGTAGATTCAAATTCCAAAATGGACCTGAAATCATAAAACCTAACCAAGAGTTTGACTCTACCACTTAAATCATTGGCCTTTCTTTAAAACTTTTGTTTTCCTTTCCAATCAATGCCTGGTAACCAGCAGAGTAGAAGCTGTGATAATGTCCTCTGTCTGCTTATCCTTTCTTTAAAATTATACTGGCAACAATGAAAATAACTGTTCCAGGGACTCCCCTGAGACCTCTCAACCTTGATCCCTCCTGGGCTCCTTGGTGTAGGATCCTGGGAGATTAAGTTGTTTGCTTTAAAAATGGGGGGATGGAAATAAGGTTAAAGAAAATGATGTGAATCCAACAGCTTTTCCCCCTCCAGAAATATGTAAAATGTAATGATTTCACCAGGTTGCAGCCAGACTTTTTCAGCTGAAGTATTTTTCCTTGTTTTTTCCATTACTCTTTAAATTCATGTGAGCTGGTACCGTGGCATGGTTGAGTAGGTGACATTTAGATGGAGTTGGTGTGGTTGGGTCTGGAGTTTCCCTGGGGTTACTTAGATGCTGTTGAGCACTTCAGGAGCCTTTGGGGTGAGGTTTCACTGTCACCTGCAGATTTGTGCCTTCTCCTTTGTAAAGCTTCTGTGGCAGTGGGGGTCTGTGTTGTGGGAAGCAAGTGCCAAACAGAAGAGGGGATGAGGTCGCCTTCTGCTGTGGGCTGGATCTACTAGCCTGCAGGCATCTCTGTCTCTTACCTTGTCTTTAGCACATAGGGTTAACCTAGAAGTGCAGAGCTTCTAGGATCCAGGTTTTCAAGGAATTCTAGAAATCTCTATTTCTGTATCAAACATCCAACTTTTAAATATTTTATTCTTTGAAACAGACAAGCAAAAATGCCAAGTGAGCTAAACCAAAAATAAGATTCACTAGTTTTATACTTTGGTTTTGAGGGTTCCTGGGTCCTTAAAGTGTTCTTAACATTGTCTATTTGAGTAAATTTGGTACAGTAATGTAATCTTTGTGAGATTTAGTATGATTTTTATTTATTTTAGTATTTATTTTTTGAAGTTGAAATAATAATTCTTACTTGAAAAATTACAAGGATGAAATCAGAGGGGGGGATGAAAATAATTTGTAATTGCAAAGTCTCTTGGTAACTTTTAATATTAACAGGCAAGGGTAAATCATGCTAACCTTCAGAAGAGCTTCAGCAGAAACACCCACTGCTGCCCATGGTTGGTGCCAGCTTGAACCAGCCTCGTGTCTTTACCAAAGCAGAATGAGCAGATCTGTGTGTTAACTGTCATCTGTGATATTGAGAAAGCAGGTCGTATCTAGATTGTGGACAGCCAACCATAAAGGTAGATACGACCTTCCAGTGTGAGAGTTTGAGGCTGTGATCCCAGTTCTGGCTTTGAGTTGGGGGAATGGTCCTCAATGGCTTAGAAAACAGGTGGCTTGAAGCTGGGATAGGTTGAGGGCATGGGGACTGATCCTGTGACTTCTCCCCAGGTGCCCTGGCAAAGCAGTGGAACTCACCTGCATCCCCTCTGCTTTGGCATGCTGCCATACCCTTGTCCCTTGAGATTGCTCTATTACCATTAAGGGGGCCCTCTCTTGGTTTGTAGTAACCCCAGTTTACCCAAGCAAGCGTATTATTTCTTTGTTAGGGGAAGATGAAGAAAGGAGGCAGAGACTCTGTCTCACTGTGGTCCTGAAAAAGTCCTTCCAGATCACAAATTCATGGGCTAAGTGTTGGATTCCAGGCAGAGGCTGCACCTCCCAGGCAGAAGGCCACACCTCCCCAGGTGCCTTGTGAAAAACTACAGCTCCCAAGATCCTCAGTGTGACCAAAAAACCTGACCAGCAAGTCCCCTGTCCACTACCACCCCCCCCCCCGACCTCTGCTGGCCTATAGGACAAGGACTCACTCCAAGGGGGTTTTATGGCCCCTACTCTATTTAAACCAGCCCCGGACTGAAATCTCTCTCTGTTCCTGCCTCTCTCGGTTCCTGCCTGTCCCTATTCCCGTCCATCCCTTCCCTACCCCCCTTCCCTTCCTTTCCCTACCCTTGCCCACGTGGCACCCCAATAAACCCTTTTATTTCACTAACACGGTGTTCCCAGCTAAGTTAACTATGTTTCAGCAGTTTTCTAACACTAAGTTCAGGGCCTTCCTGTCCCCCTGAATAGTGTCCCTTGCCACATACTTCTATCACCTCATTTTGATGTTTATTGCAGGTATTTGCCTTCCATAATAGATTGTGAAGGGAGACAGCTCAAATGTTATTCATTTTAAATTCTGAAGCCAGGTGAGCAACACAGCAGCTCAATAAATGTTTGCTTAATTGTGGTGATTGTCTCTGAGCCCTTGGTGTCTTGGAGTCTCTGGAGAATATACAGTGTTTAAGGAAGGACACACATCTCATTAACTCTAAATAGAAAAAAGTAGCCAGTGGTGGGACTCTTACAGCAGGAAGTCTCAAGGAAGCCTACTGGATATTGCCAATAAGATGCTCAAGCTAGTTCGAGAAAAGAAACAAATGTTTTTCTTTCATAATAAATGTTTGAATCACAGTGAAATGATAAATAGTTTGGTTGATGGAAAATCAGAAGAGGGCAGCAGTAGCAGGAATTTAGTAAAGGTAATGAAGACTGCTGGGGAAATCCTATACTGGGGATCTCGCAGGACCAGAGCATATCCAGGGAGGCAGTATTACTGTTGCATTCTGGAATTTTCTTTGTTTCCAAACACAGATAGTCTTGAATAAGCAGTGACTTCTGCCAAACTAAATAGTCAAGTTTCTCTTCTTACGGGTGTTCCGTTCACCTTCTCTGATACTGGGCCCCGGCTGGTCAGTACCGCAGAGTAGCCTGGGTGTGCGTTGGGTCGTGCAGGCTGTGAAGGTAAGGGCATCTGTGCAACTGATAGTTCAGTGCAGGGTCCTGGATGGACATATCATAAATATGGGACAGAAGTAACTAACATTTGTGGCACTTCCCTCTGCTTTTCCACCAAATTTAAAAAGGAGGTAATGCAGCTGGAGACTTCTGAGTCATACAAACAAATCATAAAGTTGATATATAGAATCGAACATTGTCGTTACATTCGATACCTTGCCGAGGCAGAATGAAGCCCATAATTTCTTTGCTTCCAGGAAACTTTTTAAGACTTCTGAATGCAATTTATTTTGCCTGAAATCCTTTAGTAGCTTTTTATTGTCTATACCTGTCATTATTATTATTTCAAAAATGTTACAAATATTTGGCAACTCTTATAGGTGTAATAACTCTATGATAATTTATTTCTTTTAAAACTCAGAAACATTTTATGAACACGGGAACTGTGCAATCTCTAGAATGGAATACAACATAACAACTTTGGCTTAGAAAATAAACTTTAATGTCTCCACTGTAAAAGTGCAAGCAAGTAAATATGGCTTAACAGATGAAGTCCTTATGGAGCAGAAACTTACCAGGTTTTATAAATAATTCAGACTCAACCTAATATTCACCAACATAAGAGAAGTATACTTTTTAGGGGGAAATAATTTTTAAAATCCTAGCTTGCTTTGGATGTATACTTCATTACTTTATGTAGACATGTATATAGGAATATAGTAGATGCTATGTGTTGATATCTGTGCACTATTAAAATTAGATTAAGACTAAAAATAAACAGTGAAGAATTAACTTCATTACTCATGGATGCACCAGAAATTGCTATATGAAGAAAGTTCTGTGTGCTTCAAGGTAATATTTCAGTATGTGTTACTGTTTACTATTTAATGCTAGAGAGAGAGAGAGAGAGAGAGTGAGCCAGTCTATGTGGTACACATATGAGCTTGACTAATTATTTCACTTGGGCTTTGCGCTGAATGTTCTAGTAGCCTCCAATCTTAGGTTGTTTGCTTTAAATAAAATACCTGGGCTTTGGAGTTAGTAGGAACATGGAAGTATGGTAAGAAAAGAAAAAAAATACAAAAAGCAGAAAGCAAAACACACGCACACACACAAGCAGAGAGAGAGAGAGAGAGAGAGAGAGAGAAATACACAGAAAGAGAGGGAGAGAGAATGATATGCAAATAAAATAGATCTGTGGGATGCACTATGGCTACTAACCCAGTTGCTCACATTTCTTAGTCTTCAAACTTGACATCTTCGTAGTCATTTTTTTCCCTTCTCTTTGCTTTTAAATTGAGCACATCTGATCAGAAGGCCTATTGAATCTGTTTCCTGTCTCTTTTTAAAAGCTTTCCTGTGTATTTCTGTTTCTTCTAGCCCCAGGCTGGGAGAAGATAGTAATGGTGGGACTTCAAGGAGAACAGGTATAAATTAAGTACCTTGATCAAATGTGAGTGGATCAGGGGTAGAATTGCCTACACTCAAGCGCTTCAGAGGGAAATGCATATACTACAAGAGCCTGCTACAGGTCAGGGGAGTCAGAGAGAGAAACCTGCAGGAAGTGAAGATTTTGCAGGATCTGAGGGTGGGTAAGAGTTAGTCACATCAGGAAGGAGGCCAAGCTCCAGGTAGATGGGACAGCGTGTACAGTGACCTGTGATGGGAACAAGTGTGGCAGATGAGAGGGACTAAGGTCATTTGTGGCTGCTTTGAGATGCTGGGCATTGTGTGCTTAACCGTGCCATCCGTGGGCAGGCTCGTAGAGTTTTTTTTTTTTTTTTTTTTTTTTTTTAAATATTTATTTATTTGCTTTAGTTTTACCATGCGTTTATTTGTACCTGAGGATCGAACCCGGGCCGCGCACGTTCGAGGCGAGCGCTTTTGCCGCTCCCAGCCCAGGCTCGTAGAGTTTTAAATGAGGGGTGATGTGAGAGGTGCTAGAGTTTGGATGTTCCATGTCCTCCAAAGGTCCATGTGTTAAATTTGGTCCCCAGGGTGGGGCTATTCAGGTATAGTGGAACATTTAGAGAGTGGAGCCCACTGGAAGTTGGTAGATCACTGGGGGAGACACTGGCAGAGGGGTCTGTGGGCCTCTGGTCCTTCCCTCTATTTTCTTTACTTCCTGGCCATGAGGTGAGTGGTTTTGCTTTACTACATGCTCCTCCTTCTACAGACCCAAAGTAGAGGGGCTAACTAATTCTGGACTGGAACTTCCAAAGCTGTTAGCCAAAATAAACCTTTTACCTGTATAAGTTGATTATCTCAGGTATGTGTTTATGTAGTGGAAAACTAATTAACACAGACAATTGGCACTGGGAAGTGGGATTGTTGACTATAGTTATATCTGAATTGGTTTACAGGAGGAGGTTAGAAAACGTTGGAGGCGCGGTAGAGAAAGCTTAGAATGTTGTGAGGACAGTTTAATGGGCAATTCTGGAAGGAGCTCGGGGCAAATCCTGATAGAAATGTGGGCAATAAGCCGGGCGCTGTGGCGCACGCCTGTAATCCCAGCACTTTGGGAGGCTGAGGCAGGAGGATCGCGAGTTCAAAGCCAGCCTCAGCAATGGTGAGGCACTTAGCAACTCAGTGAGACCCTGTCTCTAAATAAAATACAAAAAAGGGCTGGGGATGTGACCCAGTGGTCGAGTGCCCCTGAGTTCAATCCCCGGTACCACAAAAAAAAAAAAAAAAAAAAAAAAAAGAAATGTGGGCAGTAAAGGTGATACTGATAACGTTTCATTTGGAAATAAGGACTGTAATGGGAATTAGACTAGAGGACATGGTTACACTATAGCATAGAATTTGGATTGATTTTTGTCAATATTGATTACTTTGTGGAAGGCCAAACTTAAGGGTGATAGACTAGTTTACCTGACAGGGAATTTCAGAGTAGGAAAGTACTCAGATGACACAATGGATGTTATTGACTGCTTTTACCTAAAATTGCAGTAAGAAGAGTGAAAAGAAGCAAAGCAGAAAGATTTTGAAAGTTTGCAGTTTGGCAATAGAGGGAGCACATGAGATGTGCAACCAAGGGGGTGATAGAGCTGATTAAACAACAACAACAACAACAAAAACAACAACAAAATGCTTTGCAGTTGGAAAATAGGAAAGCTGCCTTGAGAGACATCAAAATTAATGCCACCCTTCAGTAAATGAGTGGATAAAGAAAATGTGGTATATATACACACAATGGAATATTACTCAGCATTAAGAGAATAAAATCATGGCATTTGCAGGAAAATGGATGGAGTTAGAGAATATAATGCTAAGTGAAGTTAGCCAATCCCAAAAAACCAAATGCCAAATGTTTTCTCTGATATAAGGAGGCCATTTCACAGTGGGGTTGGGATGGGGAGCATAGGAGGATTAGAGGAACACTAGAATGGCCAATGGGGAGGGAGGGGAAGAGAGGGGGCAAAGAGTGAAGGAAAAAAGAAAAGATGGTAGAATGAGATGGATATCATTACCCTAAGTGCATGTATGAAGTCACAAATGGTGTGAATATACTTTGCATACAACCAGAGATTTGTAAATAAGTGCTCTATATGTGTAATATGAAATGTAATGCATTCTGCTGGCATCTATAACATCTTAGAATAAAAAATAATTAAAAAAATTAAGGCCACCACACTTAAAGACTCAGAGGTTTAGAAATGCAAATTTGTTTCAAAGATTTTTGCGGTATGGAGTGGTTTCAGAAAAAGAGCTCTTTGTGCCCTGCATACCCAGGTGAGCCTCAGGATCCATTTTCCTACGCTCAGCCAGCACGGTGCCTAGCGTCTACCAAGCCATGGTCCAGGTGGACCATGGTGCAGTGCACACTGGTCACACAACTCAATGTTGTCCATGTCGTGCTCCTTTATCAGGCTTGCAGAATGCTAGGATTATGAGGTCTTAGAGGCTTCTGCTGAGATTTCGATGGGAAGCCCAGGAGACCCGGGCAGCGGTGCTGCAGGTCAGTCGCTACAAGCAGCCCCTGATGGCAGTGCATAGACCCGTGGGACTGAAGCCAAAGCTGCAGTGGAAGCCCCAGAAGAAAAGAGGTGCTAGTAGGTGTGGTGCAGAAACTGTAGGCAGCATGCAAAGCTCACCTCACAGAGAGGCCCAGGGCTTGGAATGAGCAGCTCTGTAGGGGCAGGGCTCTCCAAGCCTTTCAGAACCAACGCCATGCCCTGTGCCCCCGACAACGGAGCATTAGGATTTACCACTCTCCTTGCTGGGGTCTGGTCATGTTTCAGGCCAGACCACTCCTTACTATTTTCCTGTCCCCACTTTTTTGGGGCATAAAAACGTACCCTGTGTTTGTCCCACCACTGAATCTTGGAAGTTTGCAAACTTTGTTGGGATTTTTGCAAGGACTCACAACTGACTTTCCCTGGAGATTCAAAGGAGACTTTGGACTTGAACTTCTGAGCAAAGTTGGGGACAGTGAAGACTGTGGAAACAGTTGGGGGTGGACTCAACACATTTTGCACTGTGAGATGGACATGGACTTTTGGGGGCCAGGGATGGAATCCTATAGTTTGCATGTTAAATGTCCCTCAAAGTCTCCTTTGTTAAAGACTCGGTCCCCAGGAGGAGCTACTGGGATGTGGTGGAACTTGGGAGGTGCGGCCTAGTAGGGGGTCCTCAGGGAACTAGAGATATACTCTCATAGGGAGTTATGGGATCTCAGCCCCTTCTTCTTCCTCTTTGCTTTCTGGTCATGAGATGAGTGGTTTTTCTCTGCCATCTTCTTCTGTCCTGTTGTGCTGCCTTACCACAGGCCCAAAGCAATAATACCAACCTATTATGGACTGGAACGTTCAAGATTACCTCTTATCTCTATTTGTTGGTTTTATCAGGTATTTAGTCATAGTATTGGGAAGCTGACTAACACAGCTAGTTTGGGAATATGAATTAGTGACTGGCAATAGGGGAGGTAAGAGTGGATTTACATTAGTCAATCAAGACTCTTATAGAAACAAAGGATGATGGCAGGATGCCTTGTGGAAGTATTGGCAGAAGGAGAGGGAATAAGAAGGATCTAAGAGATGTTATAAGGTACAATTCATGGAATCTTGTGGTGGATTGGCTATGGGTACAAGTAGACAGTGTTAACACTGATGTGGACTGTCCTGTGGGCCTGGATAGAATGTGGTGCCATTTCCAGAGTAGAAGATGACAAAGAGCACTTGACTCTGTGAGGAATATCATGAGTTCACTTTGGGGCATGGTGAGTTTGAGGTTGCTTCAGCATACTCAAGGGGATGTCAAGTAGGCACTTTATGCCTCTAGTCTGAAGTATGAGGTGAGGTCAAATTGGAGCATTTTCAGACTCTGCACTGTAAGCTGCCTGTCGTGGCCAGCCACAAACGCCGCGGGAGGAAAACTCTCAGAGGCAGAGTAAAGCTATTACTACTTTTACTTCTTTCTTAGAGAGAGCTTAGAGAGAGAAAGAAAGATTTTTCTTCTTCTTAGAAAGAGCTTAGAAAGATTAGAGATAGCTTTTTCTTCTTAGAGCTTAGAGAGAAAGAGAGAGCTTTTTCTTCTTCATCTTCTTAGAGCTTAGAGAGAAAGAGAGAGAGCTTGAAAGAGAGAGATTTCTTCTTTAGAGAGAGAGAGAGAGAGAGCTTAGCTTTTAGAGCTTCTTTCTTCTTTGTTCTTTCTTCTTTCTTCCTCGGGAGCCTCGGCTTGACTCTGACCAGCAATTACTTCTTCTACCTGGTTTCTCTTCTGTAACCGCTCTGCCTACGTTCTGGCCGCTCTGATTCTTTTCTTCTTCTCCGACCCGAACTCTTCTTCCGACCGAGCGACTGCATGACTGACTGAATGAATTCATTCTTCTCCTGACTCCGACCGCTTTCACCCGGTTATATAACTTTAGCTTTGCGGGTGCCTCACGTGCATTTACAGGTGCGTCACATACATACTTATTCTCAGGTGGAACTTATGGCTTCCAGCTGACCGCAATAGCCATCTACCTAATTGGGGCTCCTTCACTGCACCCAGATGATTACTGATGGATGAACACAAGATCACCCAGGGAAAACAAACTGGAACAAGAAGACCATATGGTCTGCCCTGCTGTGAGGTGGTGTGACATGCACTGGCTGTGTGGGGGTGGATAAGCCCCAGCATCAACCCCAGGGAAGCCAGCGTTGCAGGTGGAGTCCACTGCTGTAGAAATGCAGCTCCATTTCCTGCCTTTGTCTCTTTCCCCAAACCCATCATGATATGAATTTTAGAAGCCTATTGCTTTTTATTTTTTTAAATTCAGTTTTATTTTTTTTTGTCAAGGTTTTTCCTAGATATCCTTTTTTTTAAAAAAATTGTTCTTTTTAGTTATTATACATGATAGTAGAATGTATTTTGATATATTATGTGTACATGGAGTATGACTTCCCATTCTTGTGGTTGTACATGATGTGGCGTTACACTGGTCATGTATTCATAGGTGAACATAAGAAAGTTATGTCTGATTCATACTACTGTCTTTCACATTTCCATCCTCTCTTCCCTTCATTTCCCTTTGTCTAATCCAATGGACTTCTACTCCTTATTTTTTTTTTAATTTTATTTATTTGCTTTAGTTGTACACAATGCGTTTATTTTTACGTGGTGCTGAGGATCAAACCCGGGCCGCACACGTGCTAGGCGAGCACTCTACCGCTGAGCCACAACCCCAGCCCCTACTCCTTATTTTTTTTTTTTAAGAAACATTCAATAGTTCTCTATAATTTACATATTAAAGTTCAATGCCCTCTGATATCTGGTTTTCATCAATCATATTCCTTTTTATTTCCTTTCTTAGATCCTGGGGTTGGGTTAACATTGAATATGTTTTATCTGTTATACACCCTTGATTTTCCACAATGGTTATTCTCTTGTTTCTTCAATAAGAAATTCCATCCTCTCCCACCCCTGTAGAAGACCAGGTTGCCATGATCCTTCAGCATCTAGCTCAAAGGCTCCTAAAATATGTCCAGAGGTCCAAAGGCTTATGCAGTTGGTCAAAGTATAAGCCCTGCCATTGAGCTTAAGAAGCTCTCAGGTTATTTACACATGTGTCTAGGTTTGTAAAAATGACATCTTAGGTCCCAGTGGGACCCTAAACTTAAAATGACAAGATAAATTTCTCTTTTTATCTTTATATTCCACGTCTTGAATTGGGGCAGGTGTCCAGTGCATTTCTGTTGAATGTATTGATAATTTATCCCCATTAAAAAAAAAAAAAAATAGGGCATCTTGTGAATCTCCCATTATTTCTTCCATTCCTAATTCTTAAAGATTCTAGGTCATTTGTATGTGCCAAATAGGTGATGCTTGTGATCTCTGTTGCATCTCTGTGCTCAAGTGGGAAACATCACCACTTAGGAGAAGAGACACTCTGAAACCGCTTATGAGAAGGGTGACATCTGAGTTTTTCTGAGAAGTAGTGTCATTGTTCACTAGTTTCCAACTTGTCTAAGTGAGACAGAAATCACACGAATGCAGTAAGTTATAGGACACTCTTACATAGATTTGTTACTTGCAGATTGGCAGTGGTGGAAAACAAAACCTAGGATTCATTACAAACCAGCCCCTCAGGCTCAGGAAAGCTGATGAAATTTCAACTGTGCAGGTTCCACATGTGCCACAGCTAAAGGACCCAAGGAAGGAGCCCACCCTGGGTCTTCTACCCTGGGACAACTGCTAGGCTAAAGAGTTGATGGACATCTTCTTTCCACAGGGCACTGAAAGAGACCGGAGTATTCTGGCCAGCCCCTCCCTGTCTCAGGAGGCTGCATTGCTGCACATTTCCCAGTTTATCTTGAGCACTGCAAGTGAGAAGAGGGGAGAATGAGGTGGGACCAAGGACATCTGGAGAACTGACCTGCATCCCCCCTTTGCCTTGGCCCAAACATTTCCTCCTGAGCAAAGAACACCATGGGTTGGTGGGCATGCACGGACAGGGGTAGTCTCTTTCCACCTATGACCGTGCACCACAACCCCACCACAGACTGGGATCCACCCTGTCGTCATGGTGTCAGAACAGCAGCAGTTCTCAGTCAGGACAGGTGTATCTTCCAGGGAGCATTTGCTACCCGGAGACATGTTTGATTGGTCACAAGTAGGAGGGAAATGAGGAGCAAGTGGAACGTACAAGTTCATTTGGTGGGGGGAAGCCAGGAACATTGCCAAACACCCCACAATGCACAGGACAGTCCCTCACAACAAGATTATCTGGCCCCCAATTCTATAGTGCTGAGACTGAGGAACCCTGGTTCAGAAAGTCAGGCCAAGAAATCCGTTTTCTCTCAACCTGAGTTATGGAGTGGTCAAGCTTCCCTCTAACTTATGCTGACATGGCGACACATTTCCTTATAAAATTATCTCCCTTTGTGCACTTATGAACTTTCACTCTTTTTTCTTTTTTCTTTTTGGTGGTACCGGTGATTGAACTCAGGGGCACTCGACCACTGGGTCACATCCCCAGCCCTTTTTTGTATTTTATTTAGAGACAGGGTCTCACTGAGTTGCTAAGTGCCTCGCCATTGCTGAGGCTGGCTTTGAACTCGCGATCCTCCTGCCTCAACCTCCCCAAAGTGCTGGGATTACAGGCATGCGCCACCACGCCCGGCTTAACTTTCATTTTTTGTGTTTGCTTACTTTGCCTGTAAAGTATTAATAAATACAAAAATGCAAAGCAAATCTAGAGCTTGATTATTGGATGAGCGCCAAGAGGGAATTGAAAATCACCAATGTGGGTGTTTTCTTGCTTCTTTTCATTTACAATAACTTTCTGTTTTTAGTGGTCATAAAAGACATATCCCTGTGAATCTTTTTGTGTTACAGGCATCAATGATGGGCCCTGTTTTTATTTTTGGACTAGATGTTTCTTTTTCTGGTGGCTTCATATTTTAAGCCTGTGATAATAAGAAAGTATTCCTTTACTTTAAAAAATGTTTTTGTTTCTTTCTCCTTAGTTTTTAGACTGCTTAGCAGACCATTTCATTTCCTGTGAAGCATGGCTGGTAACTATAGCTTTTTCTTATATCTTAGACTTTCAACTGTTTTAAGCTGGTATGCAATAATATAAGTAGGATGAAATGTATTAAGTCTTGTTGATGTCTACTGGGGAATGTGGTGTCATCTATAGCTACTTATTCCTTTTTTGTGTCAGCACAAGATGATTGTCTTATTGAACACTGGTCAGGGAGCAAAGGCCTATCGTTTTCAAAGAATAACGAGAGTCCCATGAATATAGAGTTAATATTGGTAACTGACATTCCTGGTCCTGAATGAAATAGATTCTCTATTCCTTGATTTAATCCACGCTGTGATTTGTTTGTACTTTTGGTTT
The DNA here is from genome assembly GCA_025594165.1 of Tamias sibiricus. NCBI lineage: Eukaryota > Metazoa > Chordata > Mammalia > Rodentia > Sciuridae > Tamias > Tamias sibiricus. The sequence goes on along the minus strand of CM046662.1, from coordinate 159,106,417 downwards.
ATATTTTATCAGTGGTAATTGCCAAATGGTGATTAACTAAATACTGTCAGGAATAACTGTAGCCAGACATGTTGTTAACATTGTATCCAACTGGGTTTAGTGAACTCCTGTCACAGAATATAAGGTGATGACGTAAGCTGATTAGCTGTGAAAGTTTCATGGCAGAACGATAACATTTAAGTAGCTAGACTTTATCAGTGAGTGACATGCTCTATCTTTAGAAATAGCAATAAGTATGTTGTGTGTGCAACATTCACTAGGCGAAGATGCAGCCGATGTGAAGGTTCTTTGTGTGACTTAAGGGCTGGTGTGCATTGCTGACATCTAAGAGACCTTTCAAGAAATTGATTTCTCTCTTATCCTTGATAACTTGGTGGAACCGTAGAGCTCAGATGAGGTATTTGGCTGTCCCAGGTTTGTGTCATGAGTGTGAATAATCACCCTGAGTGTTTATACATCCTCTAGCAGTAGCAGTAGCCATTGACATTGACATTCTGATGCTCAGATGACTGTTTATCTGTCTTCCCCACTCTTTGTACACAGCCCTTTCCTGGTTATCATCACGTGCTTGGCATTCCCTAACACAGTGGTGTGAGTATAGAAACCATTAAAATGTATTTTTTAAAGTAAAAGTTGAGGTGACTTGAGAGCAAATGGGATCAGTTCTGCAGATTTTATTAAATCTAGAGACTCCAAAGTCATGAGATTTTTATGGGAAATATTTGAGAAGTGGCTGGGAGGACAGGCCTCCCAGGGGCCTTGCTTCATGTTAGTCTGCCCACCATGAAACTGGGTCTGACAAGCGTGGCTCAGCTGCTATTGCTCGGAATCCAGGAACCATCCCTACCCCCTCCCCAGACCCTCTGGCTCACTGTGGTCTGGTGACGTCATTCATGTGCCGTCTGTCATCTGCGCCGCAGTATCTGGGTTCTTCAGAGTCAGGCTTCCATGGCCCCAGTGGCCTGAGGGCATTGATTTTCTTCCTCCCTTGGTGTGAGCTTTCTGCGGGTGTCACTTGTCTTACAAGGGAAGTTAGGTACTGTGGCAAGCATCTGCGTGACGAGGGGTAACCAGTTTTCTGTTCAGCTGGCTGCACTGCATCTTTTCTCGGGGAGACTTCTGACAAGAATGTGCTCCAAGGGCATGACCATTTTGAAGTAAATTAAAGTGGATTTTAGTTTTTTTTTTTTTTTTTTTTGGGGGGGGTCTTGATCACTATAATGAAAAATCACTATTAATATACAAAATGTGTGTGTGTGTGTGTGTGTGTGTGTGTGTGTGTGTGTGTGTGTTTTATAGACCTAAGGGTATATTAGTTTGGAGAACTTGAGATCTAAAGAACCCTTTGGTCCAGTTGTATTTAAAGTTAAGAAACTTGAAGTCGGAGAGTCTGGCTACATGCAGTCTGTTGCATTTTTCAGCCATATGTGTCTCTGAGGAACTCTGTCTTCCTGATTTCATCTGCGGTTATGTTAGGTTCCAACCCCATAGATTAGAAAAATAATTACAGGTTATTGGGGTTGATGTCCATGTTTCCTAGCTGTAATTATACCCTTATAATCATGTTTATTTTGAAAAGACTGTTGCATATTGCAGATTCACATGGAGCTGTTTTCCCACAGCACCTGTGGTTTTTATTCTTTGGACTCTGATTCCTTGTTTATGGGATGTGCGGTCATGGATGTAATGCAGGAACACAGGGCTATGCAGGTGTTTCCCTTGGCTGATAGATAATACTTTAGTTCTTCCAGAGAAACATAGATGTTAACTGGCCATCACCCATAACATAAAACGCTTCTTTATTATATTGGGAAAGTGCCTAGAGATATTCTTCTGAGAGTAGGGAAATTTCTGGAACTTCCTGCAAAAAATCAAAAATACAAAAACAGTAAAAACTTACATAGAAGCAAAGAGTGGAGAACAGCATGTAGATCATGTTTTGAAATAACCAGTGGGTTTCTTGAGATGAGATACAACAACACATTTGAAAAATACACCCCCTTTGTGCATTAATTAGAATTTAGGATCCCGTAGGCAGAGACTTGATCTCAAAGCAAAACAGTGCTGCTCTTAGCATGGTACCACCTAGTCAAAAGAACATCAGTGAGTCTGACCCATGGGCCTCTTGTGTGGTTCCAGGTAAGCCCAGAGGACTTTGGAACATCTATATCTCCTCAGGCAAAGTCTAAACAAATTAACTATTTATGGCCTTAGATGTAGTTCTGAATGTCTGAAGAGTACCAAATGTCTCCATCCAGCGGTTTTAGTGTTCCACCCCTCATGAGATGTTTTTCATACCCCCTGATCCTACAAGAGCTCCAATATGCTTTTGTAACTTGAACAGGATGTAGCCTGGTGACTGTAGGTTGAAAAAGAAAATTGATACCATTTCTGTCCCACCCGAAGCAAACACAAGTATACTCATTTTGGGGGTGGTTGGGGAAAGTTAAACTTCTCTTGTCCCCATGCATGCCCCTCCAAAAAAAGAAAAGGAGGGGGAAAAAAAAGTTTGGTGGTTGAATGGACTTGAGACAGAATGTTTCTGGATCAGCTCAGCGTTTATATATGGCTTTGTCATCCATGACATGGGACATCTTGATGAAGAGTAAATTATTGAGCTGCTTCAGTCACTCGGGGTTTCCAAGTGAGGCTGCATGTTTGTCATCACATGGACACGTGACGTAGATATACAGCGCTTGCCAAAAGACAGTGCTTGTTGGTGGACGTTTGTGTATTAATTTGGTGAGATTGAACAGCACTGCGTTCTTTGGCACTGTCGCTTGCTTCCTTGGTCTCAGGGCCTTGAGATTGCAGGTTCCTAATTGCACGTGAGGAAAGCCAGGGAGGTCCACCCCTTTCCTGATCACATGAAGAGGGTCTACACCTTGTGACTTATCTGCAAGCACATTTAAAACCTGCTCCCTTTCGTTGGTGTTTGGCCACAAGCAGCATGACCACTGGATTTCTGGAGGAGAATCTGAATACATTGTCATTGGTCCCTGTGAATGATTGGTGTCCTGGAGGGATGTAGGATCCCAGGATGTTACTTTTCTCATAGGTCATAATTTGCTCACTAGAATATATTTGCTTTAGAATATATTCCATAATTCCTTGTCCATAAAAGCCACATTTCTGAAGGGGAGTTGTGAAAGGTATAAGACACACATACTTCCCTCAGCTGACGTGCTTTCCAAAAGTGCAAGTAGACATATTTCCAAATAAGGCAGTTCTGGTCTTATTTTTGTGTTGCAGCGTGTTTAGTTACTGTGGCTGCATAACAAATCACCTTCAAGCTTAGTGCCTTGAACAACACATACTGTTTTATGATCTCTTCTGCGTTCTGTGGGTCAGGAATTTGGGGAGGTCTTGGTGGAGTGATTCTGGGGCCCATCAGTGATCAGGGGTGAAACATCTGAAGTACCAGAGCTGGAGCAGCTCAGTGGGACCAGCTCATTCTTATATTCTTTCCCCTGGCCCTGCTCCATGAGGTCTCAGGCCTCTCCATGTGGGCTAGTTTGGGCTTCCACCCAGAATGGCAGCCCCAGGGCATTTGATCTGCATACACAGCAGAAGAGGTTTTCCAGAGTGGTTTACATTATTGGCCAAGTGGAAGCAGCATTGGCTTCTGTGGTCTAACCTCAGAGGTCATGCAGTGTCAGTCCTGAGTATTTTATTGGTTGCTAAACGCTGAATCTTTGTGTCTCTTCCAATTCATGCATCAACGTTATAACCCCCAACATGCTGGTGTTAGCAGGTGGTACTTTGGGGTGATTATGGTTGGGGGAAGTCCTGAGGGTAGAATTGCCATGACAGGATTAGTGTTCTTTCCAAATGACAAAGAGACAAAAATGCTCATGTCTCTCTCTGCCAGGTAAAGATACAGCATAAAGGTAGCCCTCTCTAAACCAGAACTAAACCGGGAAGATGGTCCTCACTAAGGACCTGTCCGTGCTGGTGCTCTGATCTCTGACTACAGCCTCCAGAACTGTGAGAGAGAAATGGCTGTCCTTTATGTCACCTACTTAAGTTAGGCATGTTGTTCCAGCCAGTTATGGTTTGGGTCTGGAAAGTCTCCAGAAGCTCATGTGTTGGAAGCCAGGTTCAGAGATGGGGCTCTTAAGCAACAATCAGCACTCTAACCTTATCAGTAGATTAATCCATTTGCAGCTTAGTCACTGATAGCTGAATGGAGGGCTGAAGGTAGGACCCAGCTGGAGGAACTAGGTCACTGGGGGTATGCCCACGGGCTATCTCTGTCCATAGCCCCTTCCTCTGTTGCACTCCACGTCTTAACTGCCATGAACCGAGTAGCTTTCTCGGCCATGCCCTTCTGCCACAAAGTTCTGCCTCCCGTTGGTCCCAGAGCCATGGACTTGGCAGACCACGGACTAAGACCTCTGAAACTGTTGGAAACTTTTCCTCTCTAAGTTGTTCTTGTTAAGTATTTGGACAACAGTGATGAAGAGCTAACACCACAGCCTAGGATGTTGGTTAAAAGTGAATTATTAGCCTGCCGAGATCCAAGGGGAGGAGATTAAGGCTCCATCTCCTGATAGGGGCATGGCAAGGGCCAGAGGGTTTGGGGAATAGGGGACAGAGTGTGGTCATCTTTGGAAAAGATGATCTGCCACATGTGCTTCTATAATTGCTTAGAAAGAGTTTTAGTCTTGGTTCCCAAAGAAGCCATTCTTTTTTTTTTTTTTTTTTTTTTTGGTACTGGGGGTTGAACTCAGGGGCACTCAACCTCTGGGCCACATCCCCAGCCCTTTTTTGTACTTTATTAGAGACAGGGTCTCACTGAGTTGCTAAGTGCCTTGCCATTGTTGAGGCTGGCTTTGAACTCACGATCCTCCTGCCTCAGCCTCCCAAGTGCTGGGATTACAGGTGTACGCCACCGCGCCCGGCTTCAGGGAAGCCATTCTTTTACAGTCTTCAAACAAGTCTTGCAGTATTTATATCCTTTCCTTTGTGACAGGCGGGTTCCCAGGCCAAGCCTGTCTTTTGAAAGAGAATGTCAAAGGAAATGTGAAAATAAGGTCTGAGTCGAGGAGTGGTGGAGGTGCTGGAACAGGAGGGGGTGTGATAGCCCTGAAGAATCTCACCGGCTCTCTACAGTGAGGCGTCCGGGCTGCTCATAGCCTATCTCAGTTGTCCAGGTGGGCAGCACCTTGGCCTAAAGGTTGTCACAGCCAGGCTTATGGGTGCAGCAGTGCGTTGAGATGCAAGCCAGGAAGGAGATGCAACAGAGAGGGGGTGGGGATCCTGAAGTGGCCGGCTCAGCTGGCGAGGTGCTGGGCAGAGGCGTCGCTCCTGATCCAGGATTTAGAGCTATGCCAACCAGTAGTCATGCTTGAATAGTTCCAGCTACTGGGGATAGATGACACTGGCTGGGGAACAGGGCTCACATGTAATCAAGGTCACACTTGAATGGGCATTATATTTGAAAAGTCCTCAGAACTCACATTGGAGGTTGGTTCAATGTATGGATCAAGTCTACCTGGAAGTCCACTGTGTTTTAGTTTAGGCATATCAAATATCATTTTTTTTTTTTTTTTTTTTGGTACAAGGGATTGAACCCAGAGGTGCTTAACCACTGAGCCACATCCCAGCCCTCATTAATATTTTATTTAGAGACAAGGTCTTGCTGAGTTGCTTAGGGCCACGTTAAGTTGCTGAGGCTGACCTTGAACTCATGATCCTCCTGCCTTAGCCTCCTGAGCCACTGGGATTCCAGGCATGAACCACTGATACCTGTTCAAATATCATTTTTAATGATCAAATTAGCAACACCTTTATCTGCATATTCTTAACCATGTTTTATTATGTAATGTTTATAAATTAACTTATTTCACATTAACCCTTTAGCATGAGCTTGAGTATGTGTGAGACCCAATTGAAATGACTAGCAGCAAGTACCCCACCCCACCCCCATTGGCTGCCCCAGCCCCAGCCCTGCTCTGCTGATCGAGGAGCTGTGCTGACCTGCCTGAGCCCTCTGGTTGTTCTTTCCAATGTGTCCTGCATGTGGTGCTCGAAACGGCCACCAGAGCCCGAGGAATGGAGGTAAAATGTGCCAATTCTTGACAACTTTTAGAGCCCTTCTGTCCTGGTGGAAGTTTCTCCCAGCATTGAAATGACAGACTCAACAGGTTATCACACTGACCTGGAAGACCCTCAGACTTTTGTCTTGTAAGTTACCTTATGTTGAGTTTAATTCCACTCTTGGGCTAGAGGTGTCTCAGTCTTGCCTAGCATGTGCAAAGACCCATGTTCAATTCCTAGTTCTGCCAACAGGGGAAAAAAATTCCACTCTTACATTAGGCTAGAGTTGCATATACCTTGAGTTTACTTTTAAATGCTTGGGTATTTCTCAGTGTTTTAGGGACAAAGACCTCTGTTCTTATTGTGAAATGTTCTTACGAATTTCCCATGGTCTTTCTTTTGCTTGCATTTTTGACTGTTTTCTAGCTGTTCCAGCTCATAAGCCGCCTTGAGCTCTTGAACACATCACGTTCCCTCTAACATTCTTCCCACTCCTAAATTCCCCTCTGGCCTTCAGCTTACCTCTTAATCAGCAGGGGCAGCCTTCCTTGATTTCCAGTATTAGGTAGGGTTCCCTTTCTCCCTTCATCCCTCCCTCCCTCTCTTTCTTCCTTCTTTCCTAATTCAGTCCTCACTTATATTTTCACAGAACTACATACCTTCTCTATGAAGTTATAAATTACACATTTATTATATACAGTTATATACTGTTATAGAGTATACATTTTTACTGGGATAATTTGGCTTATTCCTCCACTCCTTAGTCAGCTGGAGAGTCTACCCCAGCAGGAACTCTGCCTGATTTTGATCATAAGAGTCTCCCCACAACTAGCCTCATGGATGACATTAAAAAGCTATTTCTTAATGTCCAATAAGTAAATGAATGGGGGGACCGTCTTCCTACTACTCTTGTTTTGGGTATTAGATGGTACCTGAGTATATATTAAGACATAATGAGATATGCTGGGCTAAAGTTCATCCCTGGGATATCCCTGAGGAAGAGATTTGTAACAAGATTTACTCCTTTGATTTTCAACCCTCGGTCCAATTCAGATAACTTTTTCTTTCTTTTGTTTCTTTTTGGTGGACTGAGGATTGAACCCAGGGCCTCACACATGCTAGGCAAGTGCCCTACCACTGAGCTACATCCATAGCCCCAAATCTGGATTATTCTTAGAACTGACTTCGGGACCAGACATACCAATGCAGTCCCAGGGGGCCACATGCCCAGGAGTAGTGGTTGTAGCATATGAACCACCAGCAGCAGCTCAGGTCGTCTTGCCTGATGCTGCTGGCTCTTGAGGCTTTCTTCCTGGTTCATGTGTTCTGTGGCAGGTTCAGTACATTCAGATGCTGTTCCTTAACCCGAAGAAGTGAACTTCCTGGTCTCTTGGTTTTGGGGGGGCGGGGGCAGGAGGGAGGGTAGAATAATCATTAGAGGATCCTGTTTTTATCTTGGGAATCATTTGATTGGAAAATCCAGACTGAAAATTAGGTTCTGGGGAGTTTGTTTAATGTCTTGAGGAAAGAATTTCTTGGGAAAGACACAGCAACCTCATTTACCTGCAGTCATCTGTTGCTAGTACAACCTGGTTTCATGGTGTCATTAGCTCAGGAGTAGCAGGCTTCTAGTTGGAATCCCTTTCAGCTATTCTGCTCTAGGGTAATGATAACTATCAAATTTGTTTATTTTAAAATCTTATATGATTTCTGTGATGGGTGAGAGAGAGAGGTTTAATTTCCCTTTTTTAAAAAAATTTTTTTTTAGTTGGAGGTAGATATAATACCTTTATTTTATGTGGTACTAAGGATCGAACCCAGGGCCTCACACATGTGAGACAATCACTCTACCGCTGAGCCCCAGCCCCATAATTTCATTTTTTACATTTGGATTTCCAGTTTTCCCAGCGCCATTTGTTGAATAGGCTGTCTTTTCTCCAATGTATGCTTTTGGTGCCTTTTTCTAGTATGAGATAACTGTATTTATGTGCGTTTGTCTCTGTGTCTTCTATTTTGTACCATTGGTTTATGTTTCTATTTTGGTGCCAATATCATGCTGTTGTTGTTACTATTGCTCTATAGTATAGTTTCAGTTCTGGTATTGTGATGCTTCCTGCTTCACTCTTCTTGCTAAGGATTGCCAGTAGACTGGTTAGCTTTATAATTACCCCCCTCCCATTCTCCTGAGTTTAAAATCTGTGTGGGTCAACAGTGTATTTGAGATGAAGGGCTGCTTTGTGTCTGACCACCTCCAACACATCCTATTTAGAAGGAGATATTTATAATGTTCATTAGATAAAGGGAAAAAATACACTCAGAAAAGTGTGCTGGGTCCAGGCCACGAGCCTGCATGTGACACAGCTACTTGTTGCCCATGCCTGTAGGGAAAGATGAAACCGAGTAGGTGAGCCACAAGGAAGAGAAGATGCAGAAATGATGAAACAGAAGGATAGCAATTGTTTTACAGAGATAAGAGGAGCCACCTGCTTCCACAGATTTGTCCTGTTCAGACACCTGCGAGATATTTTGTAAAGCAAAGAGAATTAAATGTTTAAAATGAAAAAACGAATCTTCAAACATACCAATTGTCATTGTTAGCCAACTCGCCATACTATAATTGTGATAGTGTGAACTCGATTTTTCAATCTCGTTTTTCTTCAGGGTGTTGCTAATGGAGAAGAACATGATCGTGTGCCAACGATATGCTGATAGGGAGAGGAAAATTTAGGCTCACTTTTCATCCATCAAAAAGGCTCACATACCACTAACTGACTGCATCAATTTGCTAAGCGAGTCCTAACAAATCCTGAGGAGGTGTTAAAACTGATTGAGTTTTATGCTGAAATTGTATCATATTAAATATTTCTTTTCAGATGCGTTGGTAGGCATTACACATGAGCATGCATTTTATTAAGTCTAAATCAAATTCTTATTCAAGGCTAGTCGCACAAATGTGATCTTGCTTTTAATTGTGAAATGCCAGTGAATGGCTATTCCTGGAGGAAGCTTCCCTTTGGCTTATTTTAAGGCGGATGATTTAAAAATGATTAATTTAGGAATCAAGAAAATATGTGAAACTACAAGGCCTGGAGCCAGTCTCCTTAGTTAGATCCCAATAAGCCCTTAAAAATATGTGCTGTCATTGCAAAGCTCATTTTTCCAAGCTGGACTCCAATATTTGGCTAAGAACTTTCTTTTCTTTCCATGTTTGTTCTACACAGAATCTGGGGGGTATTAAGATTGATGAGGGAATCAGAGCTTGAGGTTTGGGAGCCAGCGTTAGCACTTCTTGGTGATGACAAATCATGGCTTACCTCCCTCCCTCTTCTCCCTTCTCTTTGTCTCTCTCGCCTCCTCTTCCTCTCCTCCTCTCTTTCTCTCCTCCTTCCCTTTCTTTCCCAAAGAATGAAGCGATGGGTTCAAAGGGAGGCACATGAAGTGTTCCCCACTTTGACCTCTTGGTAGAAGGTCCGAAACAAAGCTGGTCCCCTTTTTACCAGGCAGCTCTGGTGGAGAAGCATCTCCTGACTAGTCTTGCTCAGCACCAGATCTCCAATTTATGTTCCAAAAACCTATTTAGAATTTGATCTAAAGTGAAAACAATGAAGAATTGTCTGCAACCTAGCTATTGAGTTCCATTGGGTATCTTGATTTTTCCTGGGTAAGTAACTGGTTCTCACAGCTCCCAATTTAAACTGACACATATCATGTATTGTCAAATCAGCTCATGGCTGCAAACCTTCTTGGAAAAAACATTTGAAAATTCAATTCACAAGCCACTGGCTTATATGAAGAAAGCTGTCTGAAGAGCTTCAATACAATGGGACTATTTAAATTTTTTTTTAGCCATTGATCTTGTTAATATTTGTACCTGAGAAGAGACTGCCAAGAGGGATGTGTCATGGGCCCTTGGGAGTGATCTCATGTTCGATCTGCTTCTCTCCACCATCACTGCCTCTGCCAAGAGCTCATCACAACCAGGAGAAGGGCTTCAGAGGTCTCCCTGGTGTTTTCACCCTGAATCTCACTGGTCCATCCAGTACCCAGCAGCCAGCATCATCTTCAGGACAAAAATCTGTCATTCTGCTGGAAAGCCATCCAATGACTTCCTAATCCATATGGACTAATGCCAAACTCTTTTTATTATTCTTTTTGGTCCTGTGTGATTTGCCCCATCTCTACATCTCTGCATTCTTGAAACACACTGGGCTAATTTCAAGGTCACGTATTCCAAATCTTTGGCCTGGAGTGAGTTTGTTGTCCCATCCCTGTACGCGGCTGACTACTCCCATCTCCCAGGTTGCAACTCAAAGGTCCCTAGCTCACTCAGCAAAGCCTTCCACGAGCTCTCCATCTGCAGAGGAAAAATTCAGTAGTACCCCATGCATCTCCTCTAGACACTTGGTAGATTTTAAAATTCTGCATTTATTTATTTTGTTTTGTTACTGTGTTGTGCTTCCCAAAGGCAGGGGTCTGGTTTGCTTTGCTCACTCTTGTACATCCTCTTTAACACAGTGTCTGGTGCAGGGTATGCTTGCTTATGGGTCAAGCATCCTCTCAGCTACGTTGTCCCTCTTAAGGACAAAGAAATTGAGGTCCGGTGAAGTCGCATAACTTTCTCAGGTTCTAGAGCTGGTAAGGGATGAAGACACTTTTGTTGTTGTTGTTGAACATTAATTGAATGAAAGAATGAGTGAGCCGGGCGCGGTGGTGCACGCCTGTAATCCCAGCACTTGGGAGGCTGAGGCAGGAGGATCGTGAGTTCAAAGCCAGCCTCAGCAATGGCGAGGCACTTAGCAACTCAGTGAGACCCTGTCTCTAATAAAATACAAAAAAAAGGACTGGAGATGTGGCCCAGTGGTCAAGTGCCCCTGAGTTCAATCCCCGGTACCAAAAAAAAAAAAAAAAAGAATGAGTGAATGTATCCTTGTTTACCTGACACATGCCTTTAGGGATACTAATTTACAGATTAGAAAGAATTTTTCGAGTAGAACAAGTAAAAGAAAAAGTCACTAAGTAGAATATTTTCCTAGCTAAGGTGAAAGCTCTTCCTATCCATCCTTTAATTTCCCCAGCTCCAGCTGTTTAGCATATGTTTTTGTTTTTGAGGTTTTTTTTTTTTTTTTTTTTTTTTTTTTTGGTTCCTAAAAACTCTAAATTCTGGGATCCTTGACAAAGCCTCACTGTTATGCCAGGTTGAAACTCAGCCACCCATATTTGCTCATTTTGCATCAGATTTACTGTCCAGCAGAGGCAAAGCCGAGGTCACTGAGTTAAAACTAGCCTTTTATTTTACAGCATTATGTCTGGTGTGAAGCTGAACTCAAAAGATTTATTACTCAGTGTTGGTAGATTGCACAGGCTGTTGCGTGATTTATTTACTGTCAGAGCTGAATGGTCACGTTTTTAAAGTGTTATTCCCAAAATAAGTCGTCACTTTAAAAACTACTTTAGGTTGATTTTACTGCACATTTGAAGGTACTGATGTGTAAATCAATGATGGGTCGTCACATGCAAGAACTCGGCTCAAGGCGAAGGTCCTGTTAGGATCTTCCTTCAGTACGGGTTGTGTGTCACTGGGATACATCTATTCAACCTTCTTCCCAGCTGTGACATGTTCTTGACCTTTGTACATGTCTTGTTTCTACCCAAACAAGTACTCAAATGTTCGCTTTTGAAAGCTGACACCATGGGCCTGCCTTTGTTCAAACTTTGAAGATTTTTAGACTCTTTTTTGAAAAACTCAGTTACTCATTTTTTATATTTCTTTTGATAATGCTAATGAAATGGAAATCAATAAACTAGTCTGGACCAAATCAAATTCCTTTCCTAAGAAATTTCAGGGGACTTCTTGTTTTAATGAAAAGAATTATCTACACTATAGGCACAGTGAGAAATAAGAGTCAATATACAAAGCAAAGAAAGTCTGTATTTCTGATGTGAGCAGCCAGTAGGAGGTTTGCATCTGTTGGGACACTGTAGATGAAGTCAGAGGCACGCCGTGTTGTTTTGGGATTGTGCTTAATACATGGTAGAACATCAGTTTAGCATGCACAAGACTCTGGATTCTGTCTCTAGGATCAACAACAAACAACAAAAAAATGTTGCTGGATAAATTATTTTGCTATCAATTTTTAAATTAAGAAGCCTGAAAGCGAGGTGCCTCGCAGAGATAGTGGTCCAGCCAACGTGTGGCCTGAGTAGCTGTTTTAGTTCTCTGGACTCCTCCATTGGTTTGCCAAGCCAGCCATGGTCTCAGCCAGCCGGGCCTCGGTGTTGTCATGGGAGGCGATGATGTGCTCGTGAGATTGAGACAGCAGCTGTGGACACTGTGGAGTCACGTGTTCGGTGGCTTCTCCATCTGCTCTGCAGCTAATGAATGTTGCCATGAATTCCTGGCATAAACTTCATCCTCTGTATTTTAAAAAAACAACCCAAATTGGTACTTCATTTACTATCACAAGTCCATATCGTGTTTCTTCAAAGAATGATCTTTTATTTTTTTTCTATCTGTCTGAAGATATCATTGACCTTGAAAGTCAGCAGTGATAGAAAGATATGTTTGAACAAAGGAGTAGAAGGGAAGAGAGGTACTGAGTTCTGGGCCTGATCAGAAAGGTACAGAAGTAAAGAAGAGTGTGAGAATTGGGCACAGGGAGAGTGAGACAGCGAGACAAGCATAGATGGTAGGGACTGGAGTTTGTCTTCTTCTTCCTCCGGGAGTAGGCATGATGTGGAGGACCTCTCATCTCAATTGCCCATACATGAAAAGCTGGTCAATGTTTCATAAAATCTCTGAACACTTGAGAAAATCATCCTAGGTGCCATCTGGGACTTCTCTTCCTTGCTCATCTGACTGATTATAAATTTCTGGTATTTCCACTAGACTCGTATCTGAAGTCTATTAATTTTTCTTCATTCACCATGGCTTCCTCCAGCAACAGTTTTCTACCTAGCCTTGCTGCCTCCAGTTTTATCCTCTCCAACCCCTTCTCTGAGCTAAATCTGACCTCCTGCAATTTGACCTGCCAGTCTGCTTGTTAACCCCTTCCACGTTTCCTCACAGCTCTCTGGATATAGTCTGAGTTCCCTACTCTGATCTGCAAGTCTTGAAGTTTCAGGAGCACCTTCTTCCCTCCCTCTGTCCATCTTCTCTAGCCCCAGTTAATGGTTGTGGTTCCTGGGTGCTTGGTGCCCCCTTCTGCTTCTGGCCTCTCCATTGCCCTTGGGATGCACTCTCACCATGACTTAATTTTCCAGATCACCTTACTGCCACCAGCCAAGTGTGAGCTAGTTGGACCTGTTCGTTGTGCACACTGAACACCTTGCCTTTGCTCATGTATTTATAGGGACAATTACTCTTAGCAGAACAGCCCCTCTCCAGACTGTAAGTGTCTTGAGACTAGAAACAATGCCACTGTTAGGTTCTCAGGTCTGGTCATTAAAGCAGAGACAAGATCAATACTGTTGACTAAATTAAGAGTTACATAGATTTGATTAGGGAAATGCTTCTACTTAACCTAATAGTTGTATTGCTACTTTATTCTGCCTCTTTTTTTCCTTCTGTCTTTATAGCAAGAAGAATTCTTCATAAGAATGGCAAATTTTGAATTGTGTGGTACAATGAGTTTTAGATCCCAAGGACCACAACTTGCCTTGTTATTCCCTTGCTATTTCAGAATTGCAAATCTCATTTTCTTGGGACTCAGCCTCTCTCCAGACATCAATAATTACAGAAGCCTTTTGCCCATAGATAGTAGCAGGTCTCCATTAAGACTAGAGAATTTTACAGATCATGGAGCTGGGAATTAATGCAGAATTTTTACCTTACAAATTGGAAACATTTTTTTTTTTTTAAGAGCTAGGACAGAGGAGGAGGAGGAGGGCTAGTGGAAGACCTAGGGCTAGACCAAAGCTTGACTCTGCAAATACTAGCTTCCATTTTTCTCTTTCACTTGGTAGAAATAGCAGCTCAATGACATCAGTCTCTCTGCCTGAGATCTTATGCTGAGTCTTGCATTTGTGAGAAATAAGGTGGCCCCATCTTTGGCCCATCTACCTATTGTGGTAGGAGGACCACCATGAAGATTGCCACCTTGAAGGCATCTTTGGATGAGCAAATGCACATCCAATACCTAGAGTGTCCATCCTCGGAGGAAATTGGAGCTCAGAGAACTTAAATCTCCTTGGGCGAAAAAATCTAAAACTGGAATTTAGGTCTTTTGCCTGCCCATCTTCTGCTCTAATTTGATATTCTACACCCCTAAACTTGATCACAATTCATTTGATTTATGGTAGCACAGCGTAATGGGACCAGGAATGCATTTGCCTGGTGACCCTGGGCAAATTAAACTTCTGGTTTCAATTCTCTTACCTTGAAAATGGGGAAAATAACCTTAGTTCCTAAGTTTGTTGTGACGATGAAATGAGATTATTGAGACTAGGCATATTGTGTCAAGTGCACTGCCTGACACCCCCACAGATATTCTCCCCCACTATGTTTGGAATGCCTACCATCCAAAATATTCAGCCGTTTAAGTGCAAGCTCCACCTTAAAGTGTGGGTACCTCAGAAAGCTTCGCAGCAGTGTTCTGTCGCTTATACCTGTATGTCTTATAGAAATTGATTTGAAGATCTCTGTCATCAGAGAGGAGGATTCTTGTCTACACATCTAATCCACGCTCTTAGTTTTTTGTTTTTTGTTTTTCCCTGTATAGATGGAAAAACTGAAATTTACACTTAAGAAGATTGTAGACAGAAGAGATGTTTTATTAGTGAGAGATTTTCATTATTTGGAGACATTTCCAACGGATTTGATGCTTACCTCACATTTTATCTTAGAGCTAAAATTTTGTTTGCATTTGAAAATGAAAAAATAATAAAGGGTGCTGATAAGGACAGATTCCGGGATAAAATATGCATGTTCAAACACAAGGGGAGCGCGAGCCCACGCGAGCTGCATTTGGCTGAAGCACTGAAGGAGAGGCAGGGAAGCCATTGTCCTTACAGAGTAACGGGACTCAGAAAGCAGTTGAAACTCTTAAACGTGAGGACTGACCCTCTGAGGGCCAGAGGAGCTGCTCTGGGTGCACTTGTGAGCATTCCCTCCTCTCTCTGGCTTCATCCAGATTTTCTACTACTTGCCTCTTTAGAAATAATCAGGCCTTGGTCTTTCTCCACTCAGTGTGGGATTCTCAATAAGTTTTCTGGTGCAACGATTTAGGTTCCACGTGAGTGAACTCAGTTTTCCCATGAGCTTGGCCTAAAAGTTCAATAATGTAAGAAAGAGATGCACATAAAAATGTACAGGTTTTGTTGTTGTTCATTCTTGTTTAACTAGGACAGCAAATATTCGCCATCCTTTTTCTTAAAAGTTGGTGAATTTTCACTCTTTATGTTGACTATATGTTATTTTTCTGAGGATGTTCACTGGGAACTCACTGTGACACGATGTACGATTGAGAATTCGGTATATATGACTTGATGTTGGACACTGTCCAATGAAGCACAGTTATTTTCATACTAAACACCAGCCGTAGAGCGTGACCCCAAAGAAATGTTTACAATTAGGTTGAGCCATGTGACATTGTTGATCTGGACCCTTTCTGACCTACAAAAATGGAGATTTCTTATGGTTTAATATAAAAAAGATTCAGTTTGCTCATATCTTCCCTTAGGCTAAATTACTTTCTCCAATGCCCAGAATATGTTCTATATATTGCACGCTGAATATTTATTTATGAGAATATTTATTTATGATGGGCTAATAGACCCGGAGTTGATCTGGGTGATACTAATTACGGAG
Organism: Tamias sibiricus; assembly: GCA_025594165.1. NCBI lineage: Eukaryota > Metazoa > Chordata > Mammalia > Rodentia > Sciuridae > Tamias > Tamias sibiricus. The sequence continues at coordinate 159,090,570 of CM046662.1, read as the reverse complement.
TCTTTTGAGGCCTTTGCTTCCACCTCTACACCATGCAATGAAAAGTAAAATATTTTTCTTTGGAATGAGGCTGAGAAGGCCAAACACAAGGTTTAATGTCTTGGTTGTCCAAGCTTTTGATAGTATGTGGAGGGAGGACATATGGTAGGTCAAAGAGGTCAAGAATTTGGTAAGGCATTTGGAAAGTAAACAGTTGAAAAGGTTAAAAGTGTATCTGTTCTGATCTTGGGCGGTCTAGGCCAATACACTTAACTACTCTTTGAAATGGGGTTTCTATTCTTTTCTGGGTGGTGAGAAAGGTGTATTTTATATGAATGCTGGGAGTACCTATTAGCTACTCACCAGATGGTCTGAATTCCTGATGCATATAATTCCTGGGTAGGAGCAAGAACATGAACTGTTATACCCAGATCACACTAGGGAGGGAGGTGGATGGTATGGATTGGAAAAGATGGGCCTCAGGGAACTCAAGAAAAAAATGCTACAAAGAAGGTGGGTCTAAACTGCAGGCACACAGCTTCAGAAATGTTCTCAAATACAGGTTTTAAGAAAGGTAACCTGGCCCTTCCCATAATCGCCTGTACTAGTGACGCTACACTTCAGCCATTGCTGACGAAAACACCAAAACCAACTCTTCTTTGCATTTTGCCTATCTTCTTTGACTGCAATGGAAATACTCTTTCTCTCCTCATTTTCTGTGTCCGCTTTCGTTGCTAACTTTGGTTTCTTTACTGTGCTTGTCTGTGTATCTGTGTATGGTGATGTGGACGTTTGGTCAGTCTTTACACTCTGCTTGTGTGTGAAAAGAGGTTCACTGTTGCTTTTCTTGTTTGCGTCTTCCAGTGTCACCATCAGCGATAAAAGTCCCCAGGGGCTCCTCGGCACAGCCTTTTTGTTCGCTGCAGTGTAGTCAGCCTGGGATCCCAGGGCTTGTAAGAAGATAGGAATGCCAAAGCAGTGAGAAATTATACATGAAGAAACAAATTGGTATGTTCTCACGAGTGCTATAAATGTCAGTTGTGATTATTACTATAGTTTAAGGGCCAAATGACTCTACATGGCACCAGCATTCCAAGCAGGGAAGGGTCTCTGAGATCTGGAGAAAGCTGTGGCGTTGAAATGAATTAGAGTTGGATTTAGGAGAAGAGAGATCATTCTAACTAAGTGTTGGAACAGGGGTACAAAGCAGTGCTGAATGTGCTGAGTCTGGGGAATTCAGGCAGACTAGATGGGGGTGACATACTGGGACAAAGAATCACCTGGATTAAAAGACCTGTTTGAATTCATTAATCTGATTATTAACTTAGAATCAGTTGTTTGGGTTAAAGTGATGAGCTAGGAAGTCAATTTTGAAGTATATATAATACAACTGGACTGATCCATACTCTAGCAAAGTGTTACGAGGTAACATTTACTAAGCACATGCTATGGACCAAACATCGAACTGAGTGCTTTTGTGTGTTAATTCACAAACTGTCAACCACTCTGGGACTGCACTTTATAAGTAGGGACATTGAGGGGGAAAATTTCTTCCCAAGGTCAACCAGGTGGTAAGTGACAAAGGAGATAAACCTCAGAGCACCCTGCCTGGCATCTGGACTCTTCATGGAGACTGTAGTAAGATCCAAAATGAGGAGGAAGGGGTAGTAGCCAAGGATTTGGGGACTTGGTGGTCTTGTTTGCAACATTACACAGTCCACACCTTAGGTTTCCAGTGAGAACAAGGAGGATGGAACCTCGGTCCTATCTCATGGGTGGCTGTGAGGGTTTGGTGGAATAAGATCGCAGAGCATGCTCAGTAGGGGTTGGCTGCTGCCAGAGTTTATTGGAGACCTCAGCCCTAGCCTCTTGCATCCCAGAAGAAAGAAATGGGTATGTTAGGTAATTAATTTGTTCAGGCACAGTGTTGAGATAAAAATACAGCACTCTTACCTGTAAGATCAAGGGCTCTTTGTCTCTGCGGCAGGCAGTGGCCTAAATCAGAATGCTTTATCTGTCTTGCCAAAACTGAGCTAAGGCTTACTGTTGAAATACCTAAGAAACAGTGATGGCTGAAGTTATTTCTGAATGATAAGAAGCATGTGTATAGTTTTCTTATTTTCAGTAGATAATTATTCAGGACTAGTTATTAATTCCCCTCTTTCTATTTTTCACACGGCTTTCACTTATATTAAAATAAAAGTGAATATCAACTTTCAAAGCACATTTTCCACAGCAGATATTACTGTATCTGAACCACTGTAGGCTGGATTTATTCAGGAAACAAGATATAAGCAAGATCTCTGAGGGGTGAAGCCAACTCGATTGGTCACTTCAGATGGTCCTTCTTGATTTCAGAGACTGCAAAAAATCAGGCTTCAGGAGGGAGTCCTCCCTCTGCTGGCCGGATCTCCTTTTCCACTCAGACAGGAGAGGGCTGAGCCAGTGAGCACAAGCCACTGAGACCAGCTGTCTGCCATGTGTTGCTGGTGGGGGCGAGGCTGGAGGGCGGGGGAAATAGAGGATTGGAGGTAAAGTTGGGTAGGACTCAGGGCTCCTGATCCAGATGCTAATTCCACGCAGAGATGAAAGTGTTCAGAGCTGCTCTATCAAATGCCCAGGCCTGGGCGCCAGTGTCCACTTGGGACAGAATCTCTGGGATTAGCTTTCCTTTTCCCCCAGTTTGATGGACTCTTCCTCTTAGCAGCCCTCTCTGCCTGCTCCCATTCCCACACTCCCATCCATTCCACGGGAACAGGAGGGCAGAGACTGCATGGACAGGAGTAGAAGTTGACTGCACCCCGACAGCAATCTGGAGACGGAATACCGCCCAGCAGAGCAGCTTCTGGGTTTCTACCTGTGCAGTCATACACGGCCCTGTGTTTAGGAGGTCCCCATGCTTGCTTTAATGCCCTGCCGCTGCCTTGAAATTCTTAATCCTTTTAACAAGGGTTCCACATTTTTGTCTCACACAGGAGTCCACAAATTATGTAGCCATTCCTGCTCCCTCAGGCACGGTCTATTGCTTGACTTGCATGTGTGTCGCTTTCAAAGACAAGTTCAAGAATACCTTAGGTGAGAAAGCAGTGAACTGCCCTTGTTAACTTGATGGGGGATGGAATTTCTGGATGAAAGTGCTTAAACCACAGCACAGCAAGGCTTTTGATGTGCCTGGTGCCAGATGACTCCAAAGTCCTGGCATCCATTGATTCTTCCTGCAGTGCAAGGGCTATTCCCATTAAAACACAAAACCCTGTTAATGTGTGAGCTGTGTTATCACATTGTTTTGTTTTACCTCTTTATTACTGTTTTACCAAGTATGTGTTCAGATTCCAATTCCATTATTTATTTCTTTTTTAATCATGTGCCCATGATTGTCTTGTTCTCACTTACATCTTAGTGGTTTTGACTGAGTTCCGTGAGTTCTTTGACAGTAAAGATGTTTGTTCCTTATTTTGTCCTCCTTAATGGGTTATTTGATTTCAATTGTATTTGTTGCTGGGTTTTGACATTTGGAAATTCAACATTTTATATAGTTGATTCCTTTGACCGTTTCCTTTAAACGTTTCCCCCTTAGTTTTATGTTAATAAAAACTTCTGTCTTCCAGATATTTGGTAAATATTTACCTCTGTTTTCTTTTGCATTTACTTTGAGTTTATTTTATTTTTTTAAATAAGATGAGAATATGATCTTCTTCTCAACTCAATATGTACTTTTCCTAGCACTGGAGATTAGATCTGATTTGGTACATTTTCACCTCAAGCATTTACAGACGATTATCTCTGGGTCTCTGTTCTATTGATATTTCTTTCCTCTTGGTGCGTCACTGACTTCCTTGTGTGATACACATGGGACAGGGCTGGTGCTCAGCAACCTCCTCCCCCACTTATTTTTTAAATTTTATTTGTTATTTTCAGATACATACGTCAGTAGAGTATGTTTTGGCATATTTATACAAACATGGAGTCTAACTTATTCTAAGTTGGATCCTAGTCTTATGGTTGTATATCATGTGGAGACTCACTATGGCATATTCACATACGTACATAGGAAAATTGTGTCAGATTCATTCCACTGTCTTTCCTAGTCCTATCCTCCTCCCTTCCCTTCGTTCCCCTTTGTCTAATCCACTGAACTTCTGCTCTTCCCTTACAAACCCCCTAGTTGTGTATTAGCATCCACATATCAGAGAGAGCATTTGATCCTTGGTTTTGGGGGATTATTTCAGTCAGCATTATAGTCTTCACATCCATTCTTTTGCTGGCAAATGTCATAAAGTCATTCTTTTTGTGGCTGAGTAATATTCCACTGCATATATATATATATACACCATATTTTACTACTTGATTTTCTCATCTATTCTCACCTGCCTATTTTGCCCTTACCATCTGCCACATTTCAACTTAGCAATAAATTGTTTTAGTTGGTGGTTTTTTTTTTTAATATTTATTTATTTACTTTAGTTGTACACAATGCAATGCATTTTATGTTTATGTGGTGCTGAGGATTGAACCCGGGCCGCGCACGTGGGAGGCGAGCGCTCTGCCGCTGAGCCACAACCCCAACCCCCCCCTTTTTGTGTGTGTGTGTGTGTGTGTGTGTGTGTGTGAACTTTAAGTACTACAAATGGCATGTCTATTAAGTGTTTGACATTTAGGCTCTTCATCAATCATTTTTTTTGTCTCATTGATCCATATTATTTTTCTGGTTTTGATTTTAGTTTTTTATCTTAAAAACTTACTAGTTTCATAATTTGGATAAATTAAAATTACAGAGACCATGTTATCATAATAACCATTGCCTAGTTTATTACCTTGTATCTACAAGCCCCTGGTGCTGTGGAGATCTGTGACCTGGATAGACCCCCTCTATGCTGATCACTGAGGTCAAGTCTCAGGGGAGGGAGGCAGCTGCTTATCACACAGTCTCTTGGGTCATAGAAAAGGGTTCTGACTCACACCAAATGCAGCAGGAAACTGTTAGGGGTTGTAAACAGGGCTGGTGATGTGATCTGATGAGGTGGGTTTGGGGGTTGGGGACATCTTAGAAAGATGGAGAAGGAGGGATATGATATTTTGGAATGTGTATTTGGTCTTCATCTGGTTTCCTGATACAGAGTTCCTGAAGCCCTTAAGTCCCAAGAGTGACAGGTATCTTTTGTTTACTAACATGGTGATTGGTGGGCAGCATCTCCTGGACCGCCACAGGGTGGGGCCTGGTTAGCAGAGGAGCCAACCATGTGATTAGGGGGTGGGAACTTTCAGCCCCACCTCTCCATGTCTAGAGAGAGGAGAGGGGCTGAGGATGGAGGTGGTGACCACCAGGGTGGATCAGTCGTGATGTGTATTGAAGCCTCCGTAAAGTCCCAGCAGGACAGAACTCTGGGGAGCTTCCAACTAGGCAAACACATGGAAGTTTCTGGAGGAAGCATTCCCCATGCTGGTATGGAAGACTCACACCCCTTCCTACACAACCTTGACCTATGCATCTCTTTATTCTTTGTGCTAGCCTTGGTAATAATCCAGTCAACATATGTGTGCTCAAGTTCTATGAATTATTCTTGCAAATTAATCAAACCCAAGGAGGAGACTGGGGGGTGGGTCAGAAGTAAGGGAGTCTCAAGCTGAGCGCTCAACTGGTGGGATTTGACGCTCTTTCCACGTCGAGTGAAATGTGGGATGCCCGACTGGAGAGTCTGTCCCAGCACTAGTCCCTCGCTGGCTGGTTGGTGGGAAGAAGGACCTCATACACACACCTTTTCATGACTATGGGTCACAGATGTGACTGTGTTGCAGAGAGAAAAGAGACCAGAAAAAGCACAGATCTCGGGCTGGGGTTGTGGCTTAGCGGTAGAGCGCTCGCCTGGCACTTGCGCGGCCCGGGTTCGATCCTCAGCACCACGTACAAATAAACCCATTGTGTACCGCTAAAGCAAATAAATAAATATTAAAAAAAAAAAGCACAGATCTCTGCACTCTCCTGTTTGTCTATCTCATGTGTTAGGGTGAGAAGTGTTAGGGTGAGAAGGGCAACAGGGAAAACATGCCAAAATATTTGATTCCATCTCACTTTTATAAAAGATATATAAACCTTGAGGCCAGTAAGATTATTCTGCCTGTCCCAAACCATATATTTGAAAACATCTCCCTAGATACTATCATGTTGAGAAAAAAATACCATCTCAAATGCCTGAAATTCTTCCTTCCTATTTAAACGAGTTAAAGGCCCATAAATTCTATTCCAACAAAGTCTTTATGAACATACTCAATAACATAAACATGCTCTAGAATTTCTACCTGGGTTCCACACAATATATCCATCGAGTGCAGCTTGATTTTTAGGATGAGGACAGTACATTTTATAAGGAGGTAAAAGGACTCGAGTAGAGAAGGGCTTGAGCATGAAGTTTGAGATTGTAGATCCCTGGTTTCGGTTCCTCCTTGGTGTGGATGGGAGAACGTTCCTGACACCTTTATGGATGAAGTGCTGAAATAGTTTGGGAAAAGAATTCTAGAGAATTTTATGATTATCAACCAAGAATGAGCACTTCAGGAAAGAGAATGAGGAAAGAAACAACATCTATCCCTGGAGAATTTGATCTATTCTGGTCAAAAGGCAAAACTATTGTTTTTTTTTTTTTTCCAAAAGAGAGAAGAGCTTAGCTCCTAAATTGCTATACTCAAGAATGGTTCCAGTTTCAGGCAAGATTTATTTTGCTTAATGTATTTCCTTTATAGAAGGCAGACCTTTCTCTTTACTGACTCCTGTAAACCTTAACTTAGGTTATGACCGCAATTTATATGATAAAAGGGCTCTAGATGCAAAATTTAGGGTGGGAATTTTTTTTTAACTGCATAAAGCTTTCAAAAATACAACATAGATTATAGGTGGGAGCTGAATTAAAGTTTTTAAAAGAAGAAAGACCTATACAGTCTATACAGACCTATACAGATGTGCATTGCCTAGAGAAAATTAAACTATCTCCCAGGGTCTGGAAGCCTTATCGGATTTATTGTGTGGCCAAGTATACTGCTTCTGTTTTTACTTTTGTTTAGTTAAAACATTACAGTTCACCACTGTTACAATTATGACTTTATACTTATTCAACCTTTCATAGAGTCAGTTTCTAAGTTAGAATGAGAATGAGTCCCTTTCACATGGAAAAAAATGACAATTTTTTTCTTAAACTCAAGTTATAATTTTAGTTATCATAAAATTGCTGCCTTTCCAGCATACTTGCCCAGGTGCATCAGACAGATGACTCTTTGTCTTTCACTAGTTCACATGACTAAGAAGTCCAGTAGTAAGTTGCCTTGAATTGGTAATGTCTCCCTGATTCCTTACCTGGTTTCTTTCTCTCTGTGTTGCCATCTCCATCTTCATTGAATTTGAAGTGAAATATTCTTTTGTCTTAGTCCATTTTCTGTTGCTATAACAGAATATCACAGGCTGGGTCATTTAGAAGGAAAAGAAGTTTGTTTACTTATGGTTCTGGAAGCTGGGAAGTCCAAGGGCGAAGCTGTGTGAGCGCCATTTTGATGTGCTCTGCATGGTGGGAGGTGAAAGGCCATGAGCATGTGCAAAAGAGAAAGCAGGGGGATCAGGATCAGATTCACTTTAAAACAACGGTGGGCAGTGAGGATGGGTCTCTGTTGATGGGCTCAGGACAGGCAGAGTTCCCTGGTGAAACAGAGGTGAGATCCGTCTCCCCAACCCTAAGGCACGAGGCTGGGGGCTGGTTCTAGAGACGGGGCTATTGCCGTGCTCACCTCTTTGGCCCTCCCTCCTTCCAGCTCTGGTAGTCGGAGGAGTCTAGCAATCGGTGAGGCGCTTGGATGCTGCCATTCATCCTCCATCTGTTGCCCTGTGCTCAGAGATGCCCACTAGCAGAAGACAGAAGAGCTGCCACATAGAATAGAATGGCCCTACGGAAAAAGGCCCCACTCTAAGGAGAGGGGAAGAGTTGTGGGAGGAGAATGAGGCTGTTCTTAAGGGGCTCAGCAGGTAAGAAAACTGGGATCCTCATTTGGGGACCAAGAAGATCCCACTGTCTCGCTGTCCCCCATCAGGGGCGAGGATGGGGTCAAGAAGTACCCAGGGACTTCCTCAGGGCTTGCCGGCTAGTCAGAAGGAAGTGACGATTTGAATACAGGTTCCCTTCTCTCCATTCAAGTGTCTTTGGTCCCAGCATCTTCTCTGTACAAGGAAAACTTGTTTGTACAATCCTCTATCAAACAGGAATGTTATCTTTTAAAGTTTCTTTATATAGGATCTCGACAATAGACTTTTGCCTGTGATATAAGGACAATATAACATAATGAGATCCTAGGATTGTTTTGCATTAAATAAGATAAAGATCTTGAACATGAAGTCCCTTTTCCCCCTTTCCCTGGTGGTAGGATTGCTGCTGTGACTGAAAGGAGGAGAATAAGGACAATCAAAGCCATGTAGTGGATTTCTTATTCAGAATTAGCACTGACTAAGGTTAGTCATCAGTGATAATTAATGTAAACGCACGTGCAAACACTTTGTATAAAACCCTCAAATCAGTAAGTGCCAGTAAGGTGCATTGGTCTGTAATTAACCAATCCCCCAGGGACTGAGCCACAGAAAGCCCAAAGGCCCAAAGCGAAATGCCACCTGTCACTTCACTACACTCTTAAAAGGCGATGGTGGTTTTGTCTACTCTTTTCTTACCTTCAAAGTCCTGCAGGAAAACCCTCCAGGACCAGGCTCTTGGCCATGGCATGGTATATGCCATGGGATACTGAATGAAATAATAAGTGAACTGGAAGTGGGCATTACAGGATGACTGACACCAGAGGCTCTCGGTGCCAGGGAAGGGGCACAGGGCTTCGAAGGTCTGCACAGGGTTTGCAGAACATGCTGGAATAGCATGAGCTTCAGGAAGAATGCTGGCCTCTCCTTGCATGTCTAGGTGCGGTAAAACAGTCTTCTCGTGATCTTTGGGTCACAGAAGTCCTTCAGAACTTTGGGGAGGGTGATTAAATGCTGGTACTAATTGTAATGATGTTGTTTTTAGCATGAGAATGACTTTTGAGCGACTTATGTTACAGTGGAGATTCTTGGGTTAGCCTGTCCATGGAAATTCTTGGGTTAGCCTGTCCATGGTTTTGATCCTTTCATTATTCTGTTCAGAAACCCAGTTGTGAGGCACCATCTGTCAGCAGCAGCAGCAGCAGCATCTGTCTTTGTGTCAGCAGGCATCTGTGCGAACTGTTGCAGCACTGCCTAAAGGACCTTAGGGGGGTGTGTGTGTGCCTTTGGGGGAGCAGGCTCAGCCCTGGTACGAGTACTGAAACATTGCCTGCCCTTTTCCGCACAAAACCACGTGTGCTCCTGTGCCAAGTACTTGCTTTTTCACAAGCTAGGGGACTCTTTAGACTCCTTGTGTTCCCTGATGCATTAAGTCTTCCTTGCTAATCCTTCTTTTCCACCCACAATAATGCCACCATACAATGAAACTTGAGCAGATACTCATGGAAGAGTCTCAAGATGGATTGTAATGGTCTCTGCTTAATTCTGTGGAAACTGGTGTTGGAATACTTATGGGTTTGAATTGTGCCTTCTCCACCCCATTCATGTTCTTCATGGAACGTCAGGATATGACCTCTCACTGGGAAATGGAGTTGTTGCCTACGTAATTAGTTAAGATGAACACCAGGTAGGGTGACCCTCATCCAATATCACTGGCATCCTTATGTGAAAAGGCACAAAGACCCACAGAGAGGAGACAGACTCATGTTGACAGAGGCGAGATTGGTGTTATGCTGCCAAATGCCAAGAAATGCCAAGGGTTGCCGGCAACCACCAGTGGCTAGGAGAAAAGGGAGGAGACAACCCCCCTAGAGTTCCCGGAGGGAGCTAGTGCTGTTGACCCCTAGATTTCAAACTTATAATTTTTATAACTGTAAGATAACCATTTTTTTGGGGGGTTATTTTAACTCATCCAGTTGTAATTTATCACAGCATCTTTAGTAAACTAATATAGAGGACTGTATGATCCATCACCCCCTGGGAATCTGTACATTTTGGAAGTTTTGTCTTGCATCCTGTGCATATAGCCTTGGTGTACAGACTCTGTTGGGATAGCATAGATCTGAATGTGCCTGCAAGGAAGGCATAACCCTTGTTGCCGCCTACAGCAACGATACCGCGGGAAAGAAATCGGAGGCAGACTGGGAATGACTGGTTCCTTTATTCTTGCTTCTTCTTCTCTGCATTCTCTTCTGTATTCTCCCTCCTGTCTTCTGTCTTCTCTCTCTCTCTCTCTCTCCTCTCTCTCTGACGCCCCCAGCCTGGTTAAATACGCTACACCCATCAAGCATACACGTGTTACAAGCTCAACTTACAGGTGCAGCACACAGTGCCCACAGGCATAGAAAGATTCTTAGTTAATTACATTAAGGTCAGGTGTAAACAAGTAAACGCCTCCTCGTTGGCTCTCAGCCAGCTGCCGTCTTAGCTACTTCCTCATTCAAGGCTCTTACAAACACTCATCAGGAAGCACTATGGGACCAGAACTATTGCACATTAGAAGTAGATTTCCAGTTTATTCCTGGGGTCAATTAACACATATGTACTAAATGTCCCTAAAAGGCCAAGCGCAGCGCTTGCTTTGGGGTCATGTGTGTTTAAGCCAGGGATCGACACTCCCCGTGATGGTTCTGCTTATGTGGTTTGGAATGGGACAGCCTTTCCAGTGCTACCTCACTGGAAGCTGCAGCTCTTGACTTTCCTATAGAGAAAGTGGAGTATCCCCACACAGGGGACAAAGGGGAAACCCCCAGGTACCCCATGGCCATTTGGTCCCAGTCACTGACAAGCAGAGCTTTGCATCAGGTGTGTGTCTGGATCCCAATGCTCTGCCCCAGCCCTGTGACATCTACTCTTTGGCTGTTCTGGACGCTCTGTGACCAGCAGCCCTGCCATGCTTGGAGGTAACCCATTGCTTTGTGGAATCAGTTCCTTACATTCCATTCCTCTCAACCCCTAGCTCGCTGTCCACCCCGGGCAGCAGCACAGGTTTAGTGGCCCTGGAGGAGTTGCCACCCCAGCAGTGGGGCTGTCCCATTTCTCTCCTGGAAGAACTCGGTGTATGTTTTTCATCTGCTCCAGCCATAGCACTCAAGATTCAGCTGGAAACAAGCACTAGAAGTTCAAAAGATAAGAACCCTTTGTAGTGAAAACCAGCACCCTCTTATTACAGTGTTATTCATGATAACTAAAGGATGGGAGCTCTCCAAGTGTCCATCAGCAGACAAAGGAATAGATGAAAGTAGTGTAGGCACATGGTGGAATAGTATTCAGCCATAGAAAGCGATGAAGCGATGGTATATGAAACAACAGTGAAGGCATTATGCTAAGTGAAATAAAGCCTGGCACAAAAGGACAGCGCTGTGTGATTCTGCTCATCTGAGTTACCTGTAATAGGCAGGTTCATAGACACAGAAAGCAGATGTTGGCCACCCGGGGTTGGGGAGGGAGGAGTGAGCAGTTATTGCTTAATGGTTCTGGAGACTTACTATTTAGGGTGAGTAAAACATTTTGGAAATGCTGCTAGTTGGTGATGGTTTGACACATGAATATAATTAATGCCACTGAATTGTACACTTACAATGATGAAATAGCAAATTTTATGTTACACGTATTTGACTGCAATTTAAAAGGAATACCTAAAAAGCCAGCACCTTGAATCAGGTCTTGTTTTTTTTTTTTTTTTTTGAATGGCGACCTCACTTTGCCACTCAGCAGTGGGGCCAATGCCGAGATGTGTGCTTGGACTTTCTTAGGCTTCACATAAATTTTATCAGGAGGGCTGCTTCTTAGCAATTAGGTGCTTCTTAGGAATTAGGAAGGGACCCTGTCCCAGGCGGGGCACTGTGCCTTGGGGTGAAGCAGGTGCTCACTATGTCTTCCTTGCTAGCCATGCCCTGGATTGCAGCACTTACCCACCAGTGAATCCTGGTCATTGGGCCTGACTGAGGTCATTTGTTGGGTGATTTGGGAAACTGGAGTAGAAAAAGAACCAGGTAGGTTATCAAACAGCTCGAAAAGCAAAAGAACCAGCATGAATCTGACAATTCCCCTTCTAATTCATTTCTTTTTATCTCCTCTTCCTTCTCGGCTCCTGCATCCAATTTTTGCAGCATAGAGCAAAGAATGAAACAAAGACAAAGGCACCATTTAATGTTTTCCACTCACAATAAAATGAAGCTTGAGTGCTCAGGGTTCTATTTCTCCTCATTTCACTCCACTTCAAGGCCTCCGGCTCTGGCGAAGTCATCTATCAAATTGTTTCCCTTTGGCCTGAAAGAGCTCATACATTTTTACAATATGTGTTCAGTTTCTTTCCAAAAACGAATATGCACCTGGGCCAGGGATTAAGCCAGATCATTCTTTGAGATAACTAATATTATTATTCTGTTTATATAGATATTTAAACTGTGGATCAAAGAAGATAAGAAACTTTTTCAAGATAACAATCAGGAAAATGACAGTGAATTCAATACACAAATATGACCCAGTGCTCCCCTGATCTAATTGTGAGATATTGGGAAAAAAATTTCTCTTTCCTTTGGTATGGACATTTATTATTAAACCAGGCTCCCGTGGTCTACCAGAAGCAGCTTGAAAACAAGGTTGTGGAGAGAAGCAGGACATATTGGACTGAGGCCACCACATGGGTTCATGGACTTGTTTGTGGATTTCATGTTAGAAGTCTGTGGTTATAATCCATGTGACCAACGCAGAGCACACAGTCTGGAATTCATATAGTGAATCAATTTTGCATGAGATTTTTTGGACTCTTAATGTTAGAAATCAAAGGACCCCGTTGATTTCGTTTTTTTGTCATGTATTGATTTGTCTTTTCTACACCTTTCCTTTGCTTGGTTATTATAGATCACTGTAGAAATTCTTACTGTCTCCTTGTTTTAAGTAAATGCACTTACAAAATCAACCTGGGCACTAAGAATGAGCAAAGAGGAAAAGCTTAGTTTTTCGTTTTACACATGGGAATTTTAAAATTAAAAGAAATTTGAAATCCCTCACTAAGAAGGTTTCCATTTAAAGAATATTCTCTTTATCTTCAAACATTAGAAAAACCTGGCACACTCCAACAGAAAGCCCAGAGGAACGCTTGATTGGAATATAAGACTAGCACATTTTTCTGCTAACATTCCTGGGTTAATAGTTGGTCTCAAATGACTGAAAAGATTGATCCACAAACTGATGTCTCCATGGTACAATTTGGAATTATATGCATATATGTTAACCCATTACAAATAACATTTGCCAGCTTCAGTGTATTAGCTAGTTTTCCTTTGTTTTTGATGTTTGTTTGTATCTGATACCCATTTTTGTTTGTTTAATTTTCCTTATTTGGACTTTTAGCTCACTTGGGAGGAAAGTAAATGAAGCAGAAAACTTTACCAAATCCAATAGGAACTGTACTAATAGCCCCTGATGGGGTTTTAGCCATTGATCAACTAGACAACTTTAATATAGATAAGGCAATTACAGAGTAGTAGAATTGTCAACTTTGCTTATACTTGAAGGATTTTTATTGGATGTGTGGAATATATACAATTTAATGTGTGTTATGGTTTAGATATGATGTGTCCCCCAAATGCTCATGTGTGAGATAATGCAAGAAGGTTTATAGGTGAAATGATAGGTTATAGCTGTCATAACCCAATCAGTGGATTAATTCAGTTGAACTGATTAACTGGGTGGTAACTATAAGCAGGTCGAGTGGCTAGTGGACATAGGTCATTGGAGGTGTGCCTTAGTTTGTATTTTGTTCCTGGGGAGCCAATCTCTCATTTTCCTGATTGCCATGTCCTGAGCTGCTTTCCTCCACCACACCTTTCTGCCATGATGTTCTGCTACACTTTGGGCCCAGAGCAATGGAGTCAGCCATCTGTGGACTGAGACTTCTGAAATCTGGAGCACCCAATAAATGTTTCCTCCTCTGAAGCTAAGAGAGTTTGGCACATCTGCTGGATATGTTGCTGGGAAGTGGTAGATTTGGTGTTTAAAACTCATGTGGGTCTGTCACAGTGATGCTGGTTTTATGTGTTGTCATGGTTTTGATGTGGTCTCCCCCAAAAGCTCCCCTGTGAGACAATGCAAGGAAGTTTGGAAGAGAAATGATTGGGTTGGAGCCTTAACTTAATCAGTGAATTAATCCCTGATGGGATTATCTGACTGGTAACTGGAGGCAAGTGGGGTGTGGTTGGAGGAAGTGGTTCATTGGGGGCGTGACTGTGGGATATATATTTGTATCTGGAAAGTGGAATCTCTCTTTGCTTCCTTATCTTCATGGGAGCCGTTTCCCTCTGCCACACTCCTCCGTCATGATGTCCTGCCTTACCTTGAGGCCCCGAGGGTTGGAGCCGGTCTTCTATGGACAAAGACCTCTGAAACTAAATAAACTTTTCCTCCTCTAAAATTCTTCTGGTCAGATCCTTTAGTCACAGGGGAAAAATAGCTGATTAAAATATGTTAACTTGTCCAGTTTATAGCACCCAGTTATTTAGTCGAAGGCTGATCTAGGTGTGTTTGTGAAGCTATGTGCTTTGTAATTGTGATCAACAACTATGATCAGTTGACCCTAAGTAAAAAAGATTGTCTTTAATAATAATATGAATGACCCCCTTTTTCTTGAAGGCCTTAAAAGCAAAAATCAGGCTTTACTGGGGAATTAAAAAAAAAAAAAAAAAAAACTGTCCCCAGGCTATAGGGCATCAGCTTGTGCTTGATGTTCTGGCCCAGTGGCCTGCAGATTTCAAACCTACCAAAACTGACAATTATGTGAGTCAGTTATTTAAAATAAATAAGTCATGTACAGGAGGCACTCAGGTGCCCATTTGGGGAAGGTGGAAGAGGTCCCCAACCCCTCCCCCCCCCCCTCCCTCCGTGTAGACAGAAACAGGTTAGAGTATGTTAGAATATTAGAGACTTGCTCACAGGTATAGACATGGCTTGGAAGCCGTGGAGGTGGGCTTTGAAGCCTGCTCTGACTCCAGTGGCCGTCCTCCACACCACCAATGTCCCGTCACCCCAGCTGCACACAATAGGCAGCCATGGTGGGTTGCAGAAGACAGTGCTAGCATCTATTACACACTTGTTTGTGTGACATCCCGGGCTGAGCACTTGGCCCACCTCTAACTGGGTTCTCAGCACTGCTCAGGGAGGTCAAGGCATCAGTACCTGTTGGAAGCTTCTCAAACTTGAGGCAACAGAATCACCTGGAGGCCATGTTGGAACCAAGATTGCTGAGCCCTACCTGCAGGATGCCGAAGACTCTTCAGCTAGAGATTAAACCCCACGCGGCTAGTCCTTGCTGGTATGGAGTGTCTGCTGCCGTCCGTCTGCGTCCCCCAGGCTTCGGTGCAGCAATCTGCCCTCTTGTCATGGCTGTAGCAGCATCGCTGTCCACTGTGTTGACTCCCTTAGGCAGGCCCACAGCCCATCTC
Source organism: Tamias sibiricus (assembly GCA_025594165.1). Lineage (NCBI taxonomy): Eukaryota > Metazoa > Chordata > Mammalia > Rodentia > Sciuridae > Tamias > Tamias sibiricus. The sequence continues at coordinate 159,075,087 of CM046662.1, read as the reverse complement.
TTGGGCCTGGGGTCTCCTCAGTGTCACCAGGGAACCCGTTGGCTCGCTAAAGCTGCAGCCTGAGGCCCCAGAGCCCAGCCTTGCCTTGCAGCCTGAAGCAGCCGGGCTTTGACTGTGAGGAAGAGCACCACCCCTCCCCACCCTTGTCCTAATTATGGGGGTGAGGGCAACAGTGCCCCTTGCCCCAGAGGGGCTCTCCTGTTCTCAACACACCTTCCTGATTCCCAGGAAAAGCCCAGGCTCCAGTCCTTCCCAGTGTCCCTCTAGGATGGGGTGGGAGTGGGGGGGACTTCTGATACCCTCTTCTCATCTCTTCCTATTCCCTGAACCTTTTTCATGTATAATTCCAGGGTCTAATCTGAGAAGTCTGGCCCTTGATTTGATAAAGGAGCCAAGAAATGTAGTCATTTCCCTCCTAAGATAATAGCTTGGCTGGCAGGAATACTTTGGTACTGTCGATTTCTGTTTTGTGGATGGTAGAAGCTGAATATTCCCTCCCCACTGCTTTTTTTTTTTAAACTCTGAGTTCATTCTGTAGCATTTCTTCTCTGTATACCCCTTCCCCAGTCTTAGCCCATTTCCTCTTCACTTGAACTCAAGGGGGTCATGCTTCCAGGACCAAGGAGGAAAGAAGAATATTAATAGTATCTAAAACATGAACCTCATTCTACTAAACTGTTGGGTGTTTCTAGGTGCCTACACTGTCCCGAAGAATATATCTGGATTATTTTATTTGATCTTTATATAACACTATGAAGCAGGAATTGGTCCCCCACCACACCCCTTTTATAGCTGAAGGAACTAAGGGGGTTTAGGTTATAGCAAACCCAGGCTTCTTCTTGATGCCAGCTCCTACGTGCCACCCTTCCTAGTCCACCTGAACGCAGGTGATAAGCTGCAAAAGTTATTTGCTGATTTATATTAGACAAGATCATATCTAGTCAGTCCTCATTATTTGCAGATTCTGTATTTGAGAATTTGCCTACTTGGTACAATTTATCTGTAGTCCACAAATCAATACTCATGGCTGTAGGAGTCTTGTTTGGGGAGATGGCTAAAATTGCGGTTGACTACGGCCATAGAGATATTTGGGCATTGCCGCCTTCCGTAGTCTCACAGGACTTGGCCCAGGATCTCAAGAGACTTGGGCTGAGATTGCTGATTGAGTCTGCGCCATTTGGTGTGTTGGTTGTTTGGTGGTGTGTGTGGTACGTGTTAAAGTCGTTGTTAGAGCCAGAGAAAAAAGTTATCAGAATAAAAAGGCTGTTTGTTTCCAGTTCGCCTCTGAACTTCTTCCCGCGGCTTCGTTGCTCCAAGCAGCCATCGCTTCAGGCGGCTACACATGGCACTTTGGGGTCAATTACAAACATGAATGGAGTGTTGAAAACATTGAGAGTCCCAAGCACAGGTTCTCAGGTGAGGTTGATTGACGCAATGCTCTGAGTTCTTATTTCCACGCTCTCTTATTTAAAATTCTTTTTAGTTATATCTGACAGTAGAATCCATTTTGATGTAATTATCAAAGCATGGACTACATCTTATTTTAGCTTGTATACTATAATAAGTGTCCCTTTTGTGGTCAACTTAGCACCTCTTTTTTTTTTGTTGTTGTTGTTCTTTTCATGCTTTTTACTGGTGAGTTTACTGCTTAAAATGACTCCTAGGTGTCCTGCGGAAGAGCTGGCTTGTGTCTCCAAAAGCAAGGAAACTGTGATATCCCCTACCAGTGTTAGGAGATTCCATTCAGATGTGAGATACAGTGCCCTGGCCCACAGCTCAACGTCAACGAATTCAGCTAGAACATGAGGCTGGAAGTCTTCTAAGACAAACATGTATAATACAAAGTCATGTATTGGTCAGTTCACAAAAGTGACCAGAGTTTAACACATAATTGTTAAGTGAATTTCCCATCTCAAAGTAATGATAAATGTTTCACCTAGCCCTGAATTTCCCCCTAGAGCAGTGATTCAGAATTCACTAATTCAGTGTTTATGATTTTACAGAACTACCTACCTCAAACAATGACAATCAACTGTATTTATCTCTCTGTAATCTTGCTATACCCAAAGGACTTAAAAACAGTATACTACAGGGACACAGCCACATCAATGTTTATAGCAGCACAATTCATAATAGCTAAGCTGTGCAACTAACCTAGATGCCCTTCAGTAGATGAATGGATAAAGAAAATGTGGTATATATACACAATGGAATATTACTCAGCAATGAAAGAGAATAAAATAATGGCATTCTCAGGTAAATGGATGAAGTTGGAGAATACAATGCTAAGTGAAGTTAGCCAATACCCAAAATCCAAATGCCGAATGTTTTCTCTGATATAAGGAGGCTGAGTCACAGTGGGGTTGGGAAGGGGAGCATAGGAAGATTAGAGGAACACTAGAAAGGCCAATAGGGTGGGAGGGGAAGAGAGGGGGCAAAAGGGTGAAGAAAAAAAAAAAGATGGTAGAACGAGATGGATATCATTACCCTAAGTGCATGTATGAAGACACGAATGATGCATACTTTGTATACAACCAGAGATATGTAAAAATATGTTCTGCAAGTGTAAGATGAATTGTAATGCATTCTGCTGTCATATATAGCAACTTAGAATAAAAGAAAAGAAAAAAAAAACAAAGAACGTATAACATGAAGAGTGAGTCCTAATGTAAGTGATAAACTTGTTATTAATAGGTATCAGTAGTGGCTCATCAATTGTAATAGATGGACCCACAATGACAAAATGTTAAAGGAGAAACTGGTAGACTCCTGCAGTATATGGGACTCTACTTCCTGCTTGATTTTTCTATAAGTCTAAAACTGCTCTAAAAATAAAGTCTATTAATTTTTTTTTTAATTCTGCTCTCCTTAATTGCTTAATGCCTTAAATACTCGGGTATTTTAAAAATGTTGTCCTTTTCCAAGGACATACATTCTCAATGGATGTGGTTTTGCTGCCCAGGGGACAAAATTGGTTCTTGGGGGTAAAACATTTTATTACTGTTTTTATGCATAAAGCAGAGATCACATGCACGCATGCACGTGTGCGCACACACACATATACATACATACACACATATATACAGTATATCTGTGGTGTCACAAGTTCATGGGGTAATTAGACAAATAGTCTACAATGTTGTGAGGGCAATAATGAAAAAGATTCAGAAGCTCTGTCGTGGTGCATAGTGAATATTTAATAAGGTGAAGCATCTGGAGTGTTTATATTAGAGTACAAAATACAACATGTGTACTCTATGTTAACTACATGAATAACATTAATAATATTATTTCCTCAATTTTATCCCCTTCCTTCATACACCAGCTTTTCTTAAACTGGAGCTGGTGGCCCCTGAGGCATGACCACACGTTTTCCAGCATGACTGAAATCCTCTGAAATTTATTGTCTTATATTGCATTTTTAAATTGATGATAATTGTAAAATGAATATTCCTAGCACAAAGAAATGATGTTTAGGGTGATTGGTTATACCAATCATCCTGATCCAATCATTGTACATCATACATAAGAGTTCAAATATCAGACTAACTCATAAAGATGTGTAGTTATTATGTATCAATTAAAAATCATAAAAGGTAATAATTGTATACTCATTTGCCTTTATCACAGAGTCCTGCCACAAGATTTTGTGGTCCAAGTTTCCCATTTTCTAAGGAAGGGTCTCTACTTCAGTGGTTGTGGACTGATAAGAAACAAAGGAGTAGACTTTGAAATGTGATGATACAGTCAGCCCAAATGAAGGGCCACTGAGGTGTCATCTGTCATAGGAGAGAGTGCCTACTGGATAGCACAGGCATGCCCAAACCAAGAAATCTTGGCTTTAGCATCCAGTATTGTGTTTGAGTTTTGAAAGGCAAGTTAACCTCAGCAAAATAACATCATCTATCATGTTAAACCAGTGCCGTTAATTCGAGTGTTTATGTGTTATTTTGTTTTGTCCTTAATTCTTCATTTTGTTTTGGTTTTCTGTTGAATCAGAGCTAGAGCATATGGAATTTATTTCTAGCTTTCCCTTTGTGCATTACTAAGCAATAATATAATTGAAATAATTTAAGTACATGTATTGGTGGTGTGCACTACTGTTTTCTGCCCTATTAAAGGGAGTGTTTGCATTGCTTAGCCTTGAAGAGTAATGCAAGGGACTCATAGAAGCACAGATTATTGGAGCCATCAGGAATGATTTAGTGCAGCCACCTCCTCTACCAGATGTGGACACTGAGCCTCCACGGGAGAAATGAAGGCTCAAGGTCAAAAAGCAAGGGAGAGGCAGACTGAGGTCAGAGACCAGGTGGACGTACTTCTAATTAGGTACCAGGCCCCGCCCCCCATGTCAGCCCACCTCCAAAAGTGAACCATGTCAGATAAATGGCAACTCTGCCAGGCTTACAGAGGATGGCTGGGCACAAACTAAGGAGAGTAAATAACGGATTTGTTTCAGAGCCACTAATCTCAGTGTGTCAGGAGAAGAGACAGTAGCCAGTTATCTTCCCTGCTCAGGTGAAATTACTCATGAGCTCAGATTGTTCCATAACGTTCAACAGAACAAAACAATTCTGAAGATTTTTAAATCGAAGCCCAGGTGTATTTCTACTCTGAATTTAGACGCTGAGCTCACTCCACCTCCCCAGGGTGTGTACTATCTTAGTCTGTTTGGGCTGCTGTAACAAAATGCCATAGTGGCTTTAAAACAAGACGACTTTTTTTTTTTTTTTCCTTTAAAGTCGTGGATGCTGGAAAATCCAAGATCAAGGAGGCAGTAGATTGATTGTTTGCTGAGGTTCATTTACAGTTGTCTTCTTGTTTCTTTAAGTGACAGGAGTGGCACCAATCTTATTTGTGAGGGCTCCACTCTCATGACCTAATTTCTTCCCAAAGGCCCCACCTCCCGATACCATCTCCTTGCAGGTAGGATTTCAGTACATGAATTTCTAGGGACATAACCATTCTGTGCATTGCGTGCACCACTGGGCAGGAAAGACCTTTGGGAAATAGTGTTTCTCAGTTGCATGTGAGAGTTCTGATCAGCACTCCTGGTGTGAGGAGTTCAACTGAGATACAGTTACTAGGATGCAGCATTAGTTTCCTATTGCTGCATAACTTGAGGGACATTGTCAGCTCACCCTTTCTTTAGGTCAGGATTCTGGGCATGGATCGACTGGGTGTTTTCACAGGGGCTCACAGAGCTGCAAACAAGGCCTTGGCGAGGGCTGTTCTCTCATCTGACCTTTGGAATCCTCTTCCCAGCTTACATGGTTGTTGGCAGAATTCATTTCCTTGTGGTAGTAGAACTCATGGTACTTGAGCTTCAAGGCCAGCAGGAGGGGTCTCTCTTTTCCAGATCCCCTTAAAGCATTTATCTCATTAGGTCAGACCCACCCCGAATGATCTCTTTTTGATCAATTCAGTCGACTCCTTAGGGAATTTAATTACATCTACAAAATCTTCTCAACTTTGCCATATTGTATTGTATTGGTTAGAGGTCAATTAGTTACAGGTTCTGCCCACACTCAAGGAGGAGGAGATGATTCAAGCACATGGGTATCAGGGGAACACCTTTGAATCTGCACATCCCAGCCATTAGGCACTTTTCTTACTGGGCAGTGAAGGGTGGTTCCTATTTACAGACTTTCATGTGACATTTGGAGCGTGTTTATCAATAGTAACAAATATGACTATGTTAAAGGTCAGAGGAGCAGGAACTCAGCCCTGAACTTAGACAAGATTATTTAGACCAGAACTTCTCACCCTTAGCACTACCGACATTTATGGTGAGTAATTCTTTCTCGAGGGTGCTGTCTTATGCATGCTAAGTCATTCAGCAGCACCCCTGGCCACCACCCTTAAGATATGGTAGCACCTCTACCCCATTAGTCACAACCAGATGTGATGCCAGACATTGTCAAGCATCCCCATGGCCAGAAAAATCATTTCCAGGTGAGAATCGCTGTGTTAAAAAAAAAAAAATGAAGTGGTTTTGGTGCCTTTTAAAGAAGGACCTATTAAAAACGGAATTTCTTTTTTAAGGTGATACAGCTCTTTGGAGCCAGCAGGCTTTTGCTCCCCCGATAATGCCTCATTCTTAAATTTGCTTATTTCCTTTGTTGAAAAATGCATAGCTTATAGTTGCAAATAAAAAAAATTAATGCGGGAGATGTGTTCCCCACGTGTACTTTCTCATTCACGTGTAAGCCAAAACGAGATTACGTTATCGTATTTGACTATGTTTTATAATCTTGTCTGAGTTTATAGTCAAACCATATTATAGGAGAGCTTTGGTTCTGCTGTAACATGGGTCAGATATTTCCCCAAAGATTTTTTTTTTTTTAATACGTCAGGCAAAAAGCTTAATAAACTCCATTCTTGGTATCACAGCTCCTTTCTTGGAAATGAGGGACGTGGCTTGATGTGGGACGGGCCCAGGTCTGAAATTACAAAACTCAAAGTCTCAATCCTGTTTTCTCTAGGCAAAGGCAGCTCAAGCATCTCATCCGACGTGAGTTCAAGTACAGATCACACGCCGACCAAAGCCCAGAAAAATGTGGCTACCAGTGAAGGTAGGCATCTGGTCTTCATTATCCTTTGCCTTCCCTTTACAAGGCTGGCTATTTTTGGAAGACAAAGAAAATGTGGGAGTTTTGTTCTATTCTGCTGAGTGGGAGCATATGAGATTATTTAAAAGGAGAGGCACAGGATCTCCCAAGTTTCTTTTTGGTTGCACTGTTGTTACTGCCAATTAAAGTTGATGGGATAGGATTTCAGTGTCTCAGTTCTTAGGCAAATGCTGTAATTTTGTAAAAATATAGCAGGTTGACTTAAGGGAAGACTTTATGGTATTACATACCTGTTTTTCAGTATGGAAAAACAATATGCTTATAGAAACCTTGCACTACAGTCGGAAGCTCCTGCAAGAACTTGTAACATAGATGCATCTGGAATTTAGGATGGTAGTAATTGGAAGGTCACGGTCATGTAATTTGTAGAACTTGAATTAATCACCAACCTTTGGGAGTAGCAAAGGAGGTTTGTTTGATTATTTGAAGAATAAGTGAAATGCCATGCCAGTCAGGACAAAGATTGGTCTCATTGGTATTCTTGAGGAAGACTTTGACTTCTTTGCTTGTAGAAATACGTGTGGGAGTGGCCCTAACTTCCAGTAGTGCAGAGGCTTTGAGTTACCACTTGATTGAGGAATTGTTTCTTTCTTTCTTTTTTTTTTAATTTGACTGTTTTTTTTATGTACATTTTTTGTTCCAATTAGTTATGACAGAATGCATTTTGACGTGTCATACATAAATGAAATACAACTTCTCATTCTCCTGGTTGTACATGATGTAGAATCACACTGGTCATGTGATCATACCTGTATATAGTTAACTGGGTTTTTTTGTTTTGTTTTGTTTTGGGTACCGGGGATTGAACTCAGGGGCACTCAACCACTGAGCCACATCCCCAGCTTGTATTTTATTTAGAGTCAGGGTCTCACTGAGTTGCTTAGCACCTCTCTGTTGCTGAGGTTGGCTTTGAAGCCATGATCCTCCTGTCTCAGCCTCTCGAGCTGCTGGGATTACAGGCATGTGCCACCACGCCCAGTTTGAGGAATTGTTTCTCTGGCAGTTACTAAGGGGGAGGTTTACCCAGTGATAGACTCAGCTTCTTTTATTTTAATGTTCAACCCAATGGGATGACTTCCTTTCCGAAGAAGAGCTCTTTCTGAGCACAATCGTCCAGTGGTCCAGGGTCAACAGCAGTGCCACTGACACTGAGAGACTGAAATATCAGCTGACGTCCTGATGTCAAGTGCACAGGATGTCACGGGGGGCACATTTTCAGCTTCTGTTTCTGAGGCTTTATTTCTGCTACTTGAATGTTGGAAAATGTGCTTGCAGGCTGGTGTTCGCCTCTGGAGTTCCAGGAATCCTCTTGATCTGTGTTAAAATCTATGAATTCATGATGATGGTTCCGCTCTGCTGGTGTGTAGCTTTGCATATTTTTGGACGTGGTGTGTTTCAGATACCACAGAACTACCTTATTTGTATTATTTATCCCCAGACCAATGTATGTCAATTTTGCAACTGGATTATTTTCTCCTGTGTTTAAAACCTTAGCATTGTTGGATGGACATCACCACCATTGAAAGGCAGACAAACCCGAGAACCCCTCAGTGCAGAGAAACCACAGGAGGAAGCAATTCAATCTTAATCATCCACCTCCTAGTTCAAATATGGGCATTAGGTTGCTCTTGAAATTGAGTCAGGGTCATGTGCAAATCTGCCTCATTGATTCTAGACTTTTGCTTGTGTGAGTTCCATTCTTGGGATCCAGAGTGGAAATCACTTCAGTTTAATTCACAGGGATCCTCTGTTGTCAGAAACGTGCTGTGTGAGATGATCACACCTTCCTACCATTATTTTGCAGTGACTCGTGTCACAGTGATTTATCTAATTTGAGTGGCTGTGAAAACAGAAAGTTAAACATTTAAATGATCTCTGTTTGTCTGGTTTTAAGTTTTCATATTATTTTTTTCCTCCTTTCCAAAAATAGAAAATACAGAACTATATGAGCTTTGTTACAGAGTTGGGGATAAGAATTGTGGGACTTCTGCATTTAAAAGTGTCTACTACTTATATTTTTTAAAAAAATGCCAACTCTATAAAGATTTTAAGTTTTGATTTTTATCTTAGGAAGAGGTACAGGCTCAGCTAATGTTTTGTACATTTTGTCACATGTATTTTTTGTCATTCTTAAGGTAGACTTGGGAGGAAAAAAACAGGAAAATATGATGTTCCTATGGAAAAGAATATTTTACCAAGTGCACTAAATTAATACAGAACTTCTTTCTAGATTTTAAGAGGAAGAGCCTCATCCATGTAGAAGATGCTGTACGCTTCCTTATATCCTGAAAAATTAAAAAAGGAAGTGTTGACTTTTGCTCTTTGTATGAATCCATTTTTCTATAGACTTTCAATCAATGAAAACTTATGATATTAAAAAATAAATTCAGTGTGAGCATTAGTTAATGAAAACTTGTTTGAGGTGTATTTCATGCAAGCTGGTCTCATGTTAGGCTATTTTCAAGACAAAGCCAGAGCAGTCAGTGCTTTGATCTTCCTGGGGTGGGCAGCCCATTCACAGACCCCCACTGGGTGGATCTACCTGATGGTGTGTATTTCTTCATACTGGAAAACACCGAGCTAACCTCTGAATGCAAGACTGGCAAACACTGACTTCGTACACAGACTGCAGAAAAGCACTTTAGAAAGTGCAGCTCTGATTCTCTTTCCACTGTTTTTAAGAACTGTGTTTAATCTTTCACGTTAAGAAAATGCTGGGCCGGGTGTGGTGGTGCACGCCTGTAATCCCAGCGCTTGGGAGGCTGAGGCAGGGGGATCATGAGTTCAAAGGCAGCCTCAGCAATGGCAAGGCACATAGCAACTCAGTGAGACCCCATCTCTAATAAAATACAAAAAAGGGCTGGGGATGTGGCCCAGTGGTTGAGTGCCACTGAGTTCAATGCCCAGTACCAAAAAACAAAACAAAAACATAACAAAACAAAAAAAGAAAGAAAGAAAGAAAGAAAGAAAATGCTGTGAGTATGTAACTGGCTTTCTGGAAGCTGTTGGATTATGGTGATCTTCTTAAGTTCCTTGATCCTCTCCTGGATTTTCACCTCTGAATTCATCCATATTGCTTTAAAGGTCTGCGTGATGTTGATTTCTGAAAGTGATATGTAAGATGAATAACATTCCATTTTCCTGCAGCCTTTGAAAACCATGGCCATGCCTACAATACCTGGGTTGGAAGCACCATTAGTAGTGCTGGGCTTTACCCAGATGAGAAGGATAGGGAAGGTACTACATTGGCTTCCTGGTTGTTGTTGTTGGTGGTGGTGGTGATGGTGGTGGTGTGTGTGTGTGTGTGTGTGTGTGTATGGGTGGGTGTACACACTAGACTCTGAACTCTACCGTGCAGCTAATGGTAGAGGCAATGTCCCTTACTAGGAAACCTGTAGGCATGACTCTATTCAATGTGTACTGATAAATAAAGCAAGGATGGGGGTAGAGGGAGGGGAAGGGCACACACCTAACATGTGCTTAACCTGGCTTGGGGTGTGAATGGAGATTAACTGCAGGTGAACTAAGCTATCTAAGCATTGTGGTGATGACAATGCTCTAAAATTGGATAGTTGTAATAGTTACACCACTGAGAAAATTTACTACAAAAGTTGAATTGTACATGTAAAAAGGGCTGTTGGAGGACCTGCCACTCTGCATGATTTTCAGACTTGTATCTAAATCATCACAAGTGTCTTGGAAAATGCCCTCTCAGCTCTGGGAGATCATGACCAGTGGCTGGAAGACCAGTCAGGGCTGAGGCTTAGCCAGTGCAAAGTGCGGGGCTGCCAGCCCAAAATCTGCTCCTGAGTCACCCCGGCCGTGGGGCCAGAACTGGCCTGAGAGCAGTCACGAGTTCCTCCACTGGCATTCCCAGCCAGCGTGGGGCCAGCTGACTCATCATAGTATGTTCTCCCATAAAGTTTTGGAAGTCACGAGAGCTTAGAGACACACGGGCTTCCCAAACACATTTTTCTTGGCCTTTTCTAGATGATCTCTAACCTGTGCTCAGATTTTGTGTTCCATCCCCCAACCTAATGATAGAGGCCCCCTGTTAGTGATTCTAGTAAGTCAGTTTCTTGATAATGACTTAGGTTCCTCCGTCTATCCAGTGTCCCATCACATTCACCCTGGGGCATGGGCTGTTCTCCTGCAGGCAGTGGGCATAGATGGTAATAAGGTTGGGTTTTAATCCACGAGAGAAGAGCATTTTGACCTGCTGAAAGTGTTCTGTTGTGAAGTCTCATGCAAAACTTTTGTGCATCTTTTGTGACTCTAAAACCACACTCCTTTTAAGGAATTGGCAACCAGCAAGGGCTTACTCCCTGATAAGTGGTATAGGCTTTCTTTACAACCCATTATATTCCTTGTGACAGTTTAAGTTTCTGATTTCCTGACACTGTAGGGGGTTTGGGTTCAAGTGTAGAAAGCTGGAAATTTTCCATTTTTTCCAACATAATCTGCATTCCAACATTGTAAGACACAGTTTAATTCTTTCCAGTTGTGTTGCTATTCTTTCTCTGACTGTTTTTCAGTCTTTCTCATCCATGGGGTGCTCTCTTTGGGAAATAATGGTCTTTGACCTTCGGCAGGGAAAGTCACAACCAGCCCCTGGTTGGGGCGGAGCTCACAGAAGCCTTCCTTGAGCAGAATCCGTTAGATTGGATTGTGATGAAGCTGAGAGGTGGCCTGCTGAGTTGCTTTCATAGAACAGAGAGGTATGAGGATGTGACTTTAAGGGTGGCATCTCAACAGCCCAGTCTTCTCTGGATCTGGGGGAAGGTGAAGCAGTGAATCCAAAGGTCAAAATGAACCGGCTTCCTCCAGCTGATCTGCGAGCATACACATTCAGACCCGGGAATCATTGGCAGCATGAGATACGTGTGGGAAGGCAGCTTGCTAAACGTCAGTTATCCAGCCAGACAGCTGCGGAGTCACAGGACTTTCAGAGCTACAAGGGTCTTGCCAATTTTCTGATCTTGTACACCTATTTTACAAAGAAATGCCTGTGTCATAGAGAAATGGAGAGATTTGCTGAAGATTCCACACTTAAAATAGCATCGAGCAGGAGTTTAATGTGGTGTTGGTGAGGGCTGATTGTATTAGGACAAGCTGTTGTTTGCTGTACACGAAGGTGTTGAATTCTCATTTGTCCCCTGAATTTCTAGCTGTCTATTTTGAGCTGGTTGCAGGGCTGAGGCTGACCAGGTGGAAGTGTTTGAGAAAGGTTGAACCCATATAGATCAGTACTGCTGGTAGAAGGACAGGTAAGAGCGTCTCCACCTGCTTGAGTGCATTAGCTGGCTACCTGGAGAAGGAAACGCCCCCTCTATGCCCACTCACCATTTTACAGCAGACCTTCAATAGGTTTGCTCGATTTCACCTAAAATTGCCTGTTTAATTCCTAAAAATAAGGTCATTTTAAGCTTTAATAAGAGGAGAATTGATTTATAAAGAATTTGTAGTGACAGTTCTTGCCATGGAACCTAAAATCACCAGTTTATTTATATAGTCGTGGGTTTTTCATGTTTTAGCTCCCAAATTAGGCCAATTCTGTTTTGTTATTTTGAAAATGCTCAGTCATTTGGCTTTGTGTTTTATCCTCTTTGTCTTCCTTATATCATCATCTTCTTCTTCTAGGGTATACCCTTCAAACAAAATTCATATGCATCACTCAAGAAGGGAAAGATAATGCTTTTAATAAAGGTGGATTCCAGTTCCCTAAAAGACCCCCCCCTTTTTTTAACCACCTGAAGAATTCAGTAAACAGTTTGGGCACACTTGGTTCAGGCTTTTTCCATTGTTTCACAAACATGACTGCATTCAACTTTGTTTTATCATCATATGTCTCTTGACTAGTAGGAAGAGATATGTCTATTAGGGAAGGGAATCCAAGACAGGATCAGAATGACCCTAAGTCACAAAATTAATAAGTGACAAAGTTGGGCTATGAGCCCTAATTTCTAAAATTCATTATTAATGCTTGTTAGTAATTGTCATGCAAAACTACTGAGACTTTCATTCTAATCATTTTTATAAGCTTCTATCAATGTATGATTTGAAAGTACTGATAAAGAATATCTTTTCCAATGCCAACTCATCATTGTATCTACATTGCCAATATTACCTGTGGAAACACATGATCGATCTATCATCTAGGAATTGAACTTGAATCCTTAGTTATAGAAGATA